>CM051039.1:31755500-32355500 GCA_027627225.1 Congeria kusceri | reverse complement strand
CGCCAGATTTTTAATTTTGCCGATGGCGGTACATGTACAAGTCAATGTTATTGAAGAAGTATGGAAGTTTCATGTGGATGATCTCAAATGTATGCAGTTTGGTGAGACTTGGCAAAAATTTGGTCGCAAAATAAAATAGAAAAAAAGTGTGGACTAGAGAGATGGCATTAAATTACTCACATAATAGGTTTGTTTCTATGCAATGTTGCATATTTGCATTTAAGAAAGTGTCCGTCAAAGGAACTTTTCTCCACTGGACATGCTATCATTTTTTTGGAAAATAATGACCAAATGCAAGATAGATGAAAATGTTCCTTGTATTGATCAAGAACTTTAGATAACATGACAGGAATACCAAACTTTAACGCAAATTCTATTTTTAGCTCTAGTGGCCATTTTGTGCAGTGAGGCAGAACCATTTGAATACGTTTGGTATAGGACCACTAAACAAACATTGGTGTGAAATTATTTGAAAATTAGCCATAGGTCTAGAAGAAATTGGCGTTTAGACATATTTCTATTTTTAGCTCTGGTGGCCATCTTGTGCAGTGAAGCAGAACCATTTTCACAGGTTTGGTAGAGGACCATCCAAGGATCATTTTTGTAAAGTTTCATGAAGATTGACCACGAACTTTTGAAAATATGACAGGAATGCGAAACTTAAACGCAAATTCTATTTTTAGCTCTAGTGGCCATTTTGTGCAGTGAGGCAGAACCATTTGAATAAGTTTGGCAGAGGAACACTTTACGAACATTTGTGTACAATTATTTGAAAATGTAGCCATTATAGGTTTAGAAGAAAATGGCATTTAGACATAATTCTATTTTTAGCTCTGGCTGCCATCTTGTGCAATGAATTTGAACCATTTTCACAGGTTTGGTAGCAGACTATCCACGGAACATTTCTGTAAAGTTTCATGAAGATTGACCAAGAACTTTTGAAAATATGACAGGAATATGAAACTTTACCGCAAATCGTTAACAACTTTGCAACGCCCGCCCGTCTGCCCACCCGCCCACCCAACCGACCGGTTTTTGCTAATCTATAAGCCAAGATTTTTCGTCCAGCCAAAAATCATACAAAGGAAGCTCTAACATACATCCGAGGCAGGTTAATAGTTCTGGGGTCGTATTCCAAAAAAATCCTAAGTGAAATCTTATCTTAAGCCTTAAAAATCGTCATTTTTTTAAAGCGTTATATTCCATGTATATATTTTTCCAAATATGGATAGTTAACCGATTTGAACAATGGAAGTGACATAAGAAGAAAGCTATAATAGCTACCCTATGCTATGCTTTGCAACTGACCCCTGATGACACAGGTGGTACAACTGCAGACAAAATAATACTGTTAATACTATAAAATGCTATCTAAGACTTGTCCCTGTGTGCTATTCTGTAGTTTCAGTAGTAAGTCTAAATGGCATAGTGGATTCATGGAGCAGTGCAGTGGAACATACAGAAATTTTGACTGCCCTACCCTTGAACACTTATCCATGATGCCACAGGGGAAACAACTGCTGAGAACAAAATACTATCATGTCCCTATGACTGTGCTGCTCTCAGTATTTCCAAAAATCACTATTGCATGGTGGATTCATGGAAGCGTGAAGTGGAACATGAAGAGGGCTACATACAGTATTTTTATTGACATTAGTTAATGGCATCATAGATTCATCCATGGGTTAATGCACCTATCAATATTTTCCCCCAGGGGCGGGCATATACAGGACTTTAGACTGAAAGCAATTCCCGACAGGCGGGAATTTGACACACCAAATGATTCTGGATCCAGGAAAATAGACTTTGTTCTGATTTTAGATCCCAGTAATATTGGCCCCCCCCCCCCGGGGCCATTTGATACACCAATTAAGCATCCCCCCCATTGAGGGGATTTAGACAAAAATGCTTGGCTCTAGGGTGGGGAATTAGATCACCAAAAATACAATTAATCAAATTCCCCTAGGATTGCCCGCCACTCCCCCCCCCCCCCCCGGGGGAAATGTTGATAGGTGCATAAGTAGAATAAGAACAATGCTAAACGTTGGTATCTTTAATTTGTATAGAATGATAAATTAATGCCAACATCGCTTTATCCTCCAATTGTTTGCTCTCATTATAATATTTCTCACAATAAACCTACTACTGGCAATGATATGCATTACTGAACAATCCTTTTTTAACCTTCATAACAGGCTAGAAATACATACCGTAAAATCATGATTATTTGTGGTCTCAGCGTTAAGGTTGTTTACTTGTGGTCAGTCACGATATGCATTAAACCGTTATATACATTGAACCTGGTGAATTATTTTGAAATGGTAATGACATAAACCAAACTGTGCGTAATGTTACATAAAACATGTTGCAGTTCACAATAATATATTTTGTAAAATTTAAATCAGCAGCTCAAACGGGAATTTATTTTTATTTGTACCGGTATATGAATTTCACAACTTTGAAGCATTAGAATACATTTTTTTATCGTTTATTTTGCGCTTTGGTAGGAAAATCATGACATTTGAATTTTTTTCTCATTACAGTGACATTCTGATCACAGTTACACACAAAATAACTGCATGCCCTTTTCTATAAATTGGATCTCATTTAGTTTCAAACATGTGTTTGCCGAAAACAATTGATAATGTGCATACTTGCAGAAATTTATCATTCGATTCCAAAACACATGTACGATGTGGTCAGTGTTTGGCAACCATGAAATTTAATACTAACAAATTTTACAGTTTTTACAGTAACTTCATGTTCAAACTGAGACACGAACCCTGACAGATCACGCTTTATCATACAAACATTATCAATTACTGGACAAAGCAGAAATGAAAAGTGGACCAGTTTTAAATGCAGAATGAAGTCCGCACATGCTAATCCAGGACAACACTTTCCGCTTTTATGGTATTTTCTGTTTCAAGGAAGTCTCTTCTAAACATAAATCCACGGTAGTCGGAAAGTGTCATCCCGGCTTAGCCTGTGTGGATTGCACAGGCTAATCCAGGACGACACTTTACGCACATGCATTAAGCCCGGGTTTCCTATGATACGCCTCAAATGCAGAATGAAAAGTGGGCATGTATATAGCACTTGGAAAACAGATAAACACAACCACTACGCCTACAATGTTTTATAAAAAATATCTCAGCCCTGCAATGTTCAACTGAACATAACTTCAACAGATAATGCATGGCTGATCGGTCCATGTCCTTGTGTGAACTGTGAACCCCACAAAAAAGAAAGCTAGCTGGCTCTTGCCTTCATTTAGGTTAACATCCTTTCAGTTGTTTGAACTAAAACTGTTAATCTTCCCCAACCTTGTACAAGCATGCATATCTGTACAGCTTGTACATAGATATACCAGTAGGCAGTACTTAACCTAATTTCGAACAGCAGTACACATTTAAACATAATTGGCTTGATTTTTTTTCCTCCTGGATTGTATTGAAAAAATATCAATGGAGGGCAGTCCAGATAAAAATAAATGTTACATCGAGTTGTTGTTAATATGTGCGTTCTTACTGCTGATTGAACTGAAATTTCATAATCTTCTACAACCAATTAAATAGAAATCATTATTACCCAGTTTTATTAATAATTCAATTTTATAGTAAAACAACTAACAGAAATAACACCCAGAATATTTCATCTCTTTAAATGTTTTTTGTTTCTACGTAAACATACTTTCTTCACAAACATCAACATGAAGCTCATCCCTTTGCATTAAAAAACAACAACAGGTTATTCACAATTATTTATAAAAAAAAAGACTATCCTGTCCAACACATTTCTACAGTACTAAGAATACTGTTATTCACACAAAAAAGACAAAATAATCACAAATGGAAAGAAAATTCACCATTCAGATTTGAATGAGAATTATCAGACATTATGTTAATAAAAAATTATTTTTTTTCAACTTTCTTTTCAACACTATATACACCCAAGCTCACTGATTAAACCAATTGAGGCGCGTCGTGAGAAAACCGGTCTTAATGCATGTGCGTAAAGTGTCGTCCCTGATTAGCCTGTGCAGTCCACACAGGCTAATCCAGGACGTCAGTTTCCGCTTTTATGGTATTTTCTGTTTCAAGGAAGTCTCTTCTAAACATAAATCCTTTGTCGGCGGAATCCGGGACAACAATTTACGCACATGCATTAAGACCGGTTTTCCCACGACGCCCCTCAATTATTTTTTTTCCGCTTCATAATTTGGTTATGACATCATTCCCCGGATCACATATAATAGCCCCATTCTCAATCTCAAATATATTTATAACTAATAATATTGACCAATCAAAACTGTTGTTACATCAGAGTTTGATTATTGATTGGCTAATATACAAGATATTGTTTTATAATTATATCATGTCATAAATACATTACGAGGGTTGAGTGTGAAACTATTGTATCTGCTTACCATTTCTATATCAGATACGATAGCTTTTAGTAAGCATTGTGGACATCAGTATATAATCTACCATATTGGTCTTTTCACCATCACAACATATAGGATTTCTGACAAATTTCAAAACTACATGGTTTTAAAACTTCTGTATTAACAGAAATATATGTTTAAAAATCACCATGCCACAGTTAATAGCACATAGAAAATACAGGCACTGACACTGAAAAATTCTCAAAACTATTTTGGTTAATAATTTCACCACCTTGATTTTTTTTTCTGCATGTATGATATTTCCACCTACAGGGGGTGCTAACCCTTTGTATTAACCACTGCCATCCCACTCCCACACACTTCCCTTAAAAAATAAAACACCAACAACAACAAAACCAGCAACCACCACTAGTTCAATCGTATTAATTACAACTTCTAAAGTTTTGCTACAACTTATCCTGACTTAAGAGCGCCAGCCACTATGTGTGACCTAATATTTGCCATATAACTACTTACATCTACATGTACACTACTCCGCAAGGTTTTAACCCGAACAAAAAAAAACAACTATCCACAAACAAACTGTTCCATAAACTTAAAAAGA
This sequence comes from Congeria kusceri, assembly GCA_027627225.1. NCBI lineage: Eukaryota > Metazoa > Mollusca > Bivalvia > Myida > Dreissenidae > Congeria > Congeria kusceri. The sequence goes on along the minus strand of CM051039.1, from coordinate 32,350,488 downwards.
AAATGTACAAAAAATAATCAACAACATACCAGTGAAAGTTTTCTGTAAAACAACAAAATCCTGTTATTATTAATTCACTGGAGAGGATCTGTGCTGGATCGCTGAGCTGCCCTAGTTGTACGCTGAACGAGTTTTTTCAATCTATTAACATAAGTGCAGTATCTCCCCACTCGCAATGTTTATACAATACGTTGTACACTCAGCACGCACTGTTTTTTCAATAGTACAGTAGGGCTCACATACACACACACTGGTGTTTCGACCCAATATTTAAAAAAATGCTATCCACTGTACGTAATAGCGTATAATCGATAACCCATTCAGTTGTAGGCCCTGTACATGGCAACAACACTTGCATGAAACATTGATATTACCTCCTCACTAACATGATAAACTCGCTGCTCAACATTGAAGTTTAACAATGCGTACTTTAAGGCCAATGAGTTTAGGATATGCAGCTATTTTTAAACCAACCTTTCTTGCATTGCTGGTTGTAAGTAGATGTGTAGAGATATGAATTCTTTTCAAAAGCTCTGTATATGGGTTGTGCACATGAATGTAACAGATCTGCAATTGGCCTAAATAACTTGTTAGAACAAATCACATAGCACAAATGGTAGTGTACTGCAGTAGCCAAGCATGCTTCATAATGCAAAAATCAATTTTCCGATGAATAAACCAATGAATGGAATGGAATACCACCCTGGTTTTATTTCAATAAATAAGACCAGATATGATTTTGCAGTCAATCCACGATTTCTGGTATTGAATTTATGGTAGAAGTAATACATACTCACTGGTCTTAACTACATTATTTTCATACCATTTAAACTTAAAAACATCAGGTATATTGTTTATTAGTTGAATGTTCATCCACTTCTACCACAAGCAAAGTAATTTTCATAGTTTAAATTTAGTTCATTATGACAGGATAAAATCCATTTACTGAAAGAAGGGGAAATCATGAGTTTCTGTTTATAAACACACTGCCATTGTCTGTATTTAAATTGTCAAATTTACCTACATTGATTTGTCCATTTTTTAAATATAATGATTATCCCTCGCATTTTTACTGACTACAATTGGATGAAAATAGTATAAATATTATCTTTAGTCTTTAAAAATTGTTAGCTACCAGTCTGTAACTGGGTCGCTAGAACTAACAGGGCTCTCGTTAAGTTTGGTTATGCAGCTGAAATCCCTCAGAATTACTGTACTAACTGCACAGCTATATTACGATCTAAAAATCCTTACCTAATTTGGTAAAAAGACTAATGCTGATGAAGTATAAAGTAGCACGAGTCATTGTGAGCAATTCGAACTGTCTTGGGATAGGCAATGCGATTACAACAATTATAATTATGTTAATGTAATCTACGCCCTACGTTATGAGCAGGAAACATATGAGGCGTTTCGTGCGAAACCCGGGCTTAATGCACGTGTGTAAAGTGTTGTCCCGGATCATCCTGGATGACACTTTCTGCCTACAGTGGATTTACGTTGAAAAGAGATTTCCTTGAAGCGAAAAATACCATAAAAGCGGACTGCGCAGGCTATTCCGGGACGACATTTTACGAAGATGCATTAAGCCCGGGTTCCAAAGACACGCCTCATATGGCTTGTAGGTTACTGAAGGTATGAAAACACTTACCCTGGAAAATAAAATTGTTTAGAAAAAAATGTTATTTGCATGCCGAATATTTTAAGTCACATTTGAAATTTGAATAGTCACCTTAAACATTTGGCAAGCTGCAGAATATTCTGCATAATTCTTAGATCTTTTCCTTTTGATCATCATATATAACCTTCAAGTCAACCTGTTTGATAAATGCATAATATGAACAATATTTGAGATATTATGTTCATAATAGATTTCTTCTTTGTATTTGCCAAATCACAATCACACTTAAAATGTAACCTATTTTATGTCTTACACCATCGTTGAAACCAACGGTATATATTCCATTACCACTACATTAAATCCGTGGGAAAATTGGCTGTCAAATTTTGTTTTCATAAATATTGATGAGCCGCCTGCTGACCAATGAAATTACATGTAACATTTAAATACTCTTCGAATGACGTCCGGAAAACAATTATAAGTTGACCAGTTACTTAAGGCATTGTGTATGCATCGCTCAAAAACTGTTGTGTACACACGTACATTCAGGGTATTTAAACTACTGTCTTTTCGGTTCACGGACCATGTGCAGGACAATGGTAAATATAATGGAAGCGAACACCTCTTACATGTAACTGTTTTAATAACGCATCGTTTCATTGGTTTGGAGCCATATTCCGGAAACATCTCATGTAAAATCTTATCCTTAACCTTAAAATCATTTCCTTTCATTAACATTTTATTTCATAATGAAATGGCATTGTGCTTAGTGTATATGAATTATCAACTTATTATTAACTAGTGTTTACTTAACAATAAAGTGATTGACACATAACTATGCAGTTTTAAAAATATTACATTAAAAAAAATTGGAACTTAAGTGAAAATAGTTTAAGATAAACTTAAAATGTGGCGCGTCGTGAGAAAACCGGTCTTAATGCATGTGCGTAAAGTGTCGTCCCGGATTAGCCTGTGCAGTCCGCACAGGCTAATGCAGGACAACACTTTCCGCTTGTATGGTATTTTCTGTTTCAAGGAAGTCTCTTCTAAACATAAATCCACTGTAGGTGGAAAGTGTCATCCCGGATTAGCCTGTGCGGACTGCACAGGCTAATCCAGGACGACACTTTACGCACATGCATTAAGTCCGGTTTTCCCACGACGGGCATCAAATGTTTATTGAATATGAGCCCTGGGGTAGTATTCCAGAAACATCTTACCTAAGTGAAATCTTATTCCTAGCTTTAAAATCATAATTTATCTTAAGCATTTTATTTCATGTATACATGAAATTCTGCTAAATGTACACTAATTTTCAACTTATTATTTTCATACTACTATTTACTTAACTATTAATGGATTCAATAATTTAAATGTAATTTTAAAAATATTACCTTACACAAATTGGGACTTAAGTGAAAATAGTTTAAGATAAACTTAAGATGTTTCTGGAATATGGGCCCTGTACGCAGTTTTGCTAGCCTGATCTCCCACAGTCTGATCAAGAAGCATAGCCTGTTTGAGCGAATGTGGGTTCCGACGATGGTCTTACACTGGCTTAAATAATTTATATTTATTTAGCAACAATTTTATAAAATGATGGTGAACAACAAAAATATCTTGCAGACCTGTTCTTTGTCCTTCATTGTAAAAAATATGCTTTTATTTGAAAGGCACTTTGACAAAACATGCACTTTAGCAAACAATTATCATGGTCCCCCATCCCTTAAAAATGTGTAATAAATATAAGAAACTTTAACTTCTATAGTTTTAAGCAATATTTACATTCGTAACCCTCATTGTTTTATTTCGACTTTCACAATAACATCACTTGAGAATCAATAATAATTTTTCCAGGAATGTTTAATGACTTGCTTTTCTTGACAGAAATAATACTTCACGGTAAATAAAATTTAATGATTTTGTAGTAAAAATATATTAAATATTAGCTGTTTAGCACGCCATACTAGACTATTTATGGCTGCATGGAAGCTAACAGTATGCTTTATCGGTTTGGCATTTAAGAACATTTCTGCAAGACTATAAAAATTGTGCTGATAAATAGGGCAAAAAAACACAAGATGTCGTCAGTGAAAACTGTGATTTGTATTCTCGTGTGAAGAAAAGGGTGAATTCTAAAGTTTGTCAGTCTTTAACCAAGCATAGTTCTACTAACCCCTGTCCTGTTATTAGACCATGCATTTTTTTTTATATTGGCGCTCCACATATACGCGGCTTCTATATGAGATGACTTTTACCACATTTTAGCTTCCGAAGAATGGTGTAATATTGTATTATATAAAAACCTGCATGAAGTGGCTAAATCAAAATGAGAAGTATTGTCTTGTTGTTTTTATCTTCAACAGAAAACAACAACATTAAAATGCAAAAATCATGGAAATAATGCTGCTCACTGTTAATTGAGTGGTCTCTATTTAATTTTGAGTGGTCTCTATTTAATTGAGTGGTCTCTATTTAATTTTGAGCTATTTTCAATAGCTGGCCAATGATCCCGGCATTTTATGAATATGTGTGTGCTATTCAATCAATTTTTTGGAGGTGTTAAGAAATTCACATTCTCAGGCAGGGAAATCAACTGTTATTTTGTTGTCTATTAATTTATTAACCAAGAGTGACTCCCCTTGAAAGATCAGCTTTAAGCGGATTTATTCATACCGTTCCCACTTAATTGTTTGGTGAAAACCACTGTCACAACTACAGCAAAACAGTTGCTGGACAGGTCTAAAACAGGGTGTTGCTTTAGTTACATAAAGTAAAAGTTGACTGTTGCTATGGTAACATATGGTAAAAGTTGAGTATGATAAGGTGAAGCTGAGATTTAACATTAAAATAACATGACCAACGACTTTCATTTTCTAACATCACATATGGTTGCATGTTACCCATTCGTTTACAGTGGGTTATTTTTCAATATATTTATATTCCGTATAAAAAAATGGTGATCAATATGACATTTGCATAGAAATAATATATGTTTTTTGTTTATGTTGGAAAAAAAAGATCAACAACATTATTTCTGGACCAAAAAATACCCCAATACTAGGGCAAACGCGTCCATACAGACATATACGTACACTACTCGTTCATGACTCGGTACCAGGTGTATGTGAATGTGTATACAGTATGTACTGGTCATCAATGCCTGATAAGCCCCGCCTACAATATGCACATTTCCTCTTGGTAGGGATGCTGCATATAAAGTTTCATTGAATTTGAGTTGTTAGTTCCAGAGATCTCACACGGAAACGAAAAGTATTCCTATTTTTAATATAAAAAGGTAAATAGCTCCCTGAAAAATTTATTTTTACAGTCTGTTATATAAGGATACCTGTTTTCTGTTTGATTTAAACATCAAATAGGCCAAAACATCTCTAGATATCCTGTGGAAACAAAATGGTCTATGGAGAAAACAGTTTTCATGTTACAAGCCCCTGTGACCTTGACCTTTGACCTGTTGACCTAAAAACTGATAGGCGTCTTCCTTTCCTCCAGAGCAACCAGCATACCAACTTGGATGATTGTTGGTCAAAGCGTATTCCACAAATCATGCCGAAAGGAAATGGTCTACAGAGGAAACAGTTTTCATGTTACAAGCCTCTGTCACCTTGACCTTTGACTTGTTGACCTCATTATTAATAGGCGTCTTCCTTTTTTCCCAAGTAACCAGCATACAAACTTAATTGATCATAGGTCAAAGTGTTCTCTAGATATCGTGAGGAAACAAAATGGTCTACGGACAGACCGACCAACCGACCGACCGACCAACCGACAGGTGCAATGCAATATACCCCCACTTCTTCGAAGGGGGGCATAATTATTGCAATTAATTGATTTAAGAACACATCATTGGCAACAAAATGCGTATGTTAAGGATATTACAAGGTTTAAAAATGATTGTTGGAAAATTTTGGAGGGGGCTTACATTGCTTCTGCCCCCTCTTAATCCGCCAATGTCAGTTAAGCATGGACCAGTCAGATGCCTGTTAGAGCTTCCACTAACATTTCAAATTTTGTAAGTCCTAGAAGAAAAAAATGGAAGTCCCAGTCGAAAAAAAAATACCCCAACACAGTTAATAATTTATTATTATTATTATTATTATTATTATTAGTGTTAGTTTTATTATTATTATTTGAAATACTTATTCAACAGTGCATAAAAGAGTCAAGAATAGTAAAACATTTTTTTCTCTATTCTCTAGTGCTTGGCAGATCACGCCAAACGTGTCCCGATGATACCTGATAATCAGGACAGCATTCCGAAAGCGTCCAGACAGCTCACAACAGCATCCTTACAGCGTCCCGATATTCCCAACTTATTTATTATTTGTATCGTAGCGCTGTCAGGACGCAGTCGGGAGTCATAATCGGTGACTAGGGCTTAAGGCCAAACCAAATTGAAGTCTTGGTCATCGGAATTACCGCATCAAATTCAAATAAAAATGTTATTTTGTGCAAAGTACTCTGCGCTCGCTCCAAGAAAATATAGTACAATATTTTTGGAGCGAGTCACGTAAACTCTGAGCTTATAGTTTAATATATGTGTATTTATTTATTCGCTGACTTTGATGAGTATGTCACATATGCGTACACTAAAAAGTGGCATCCTCCAGCATCTGTGTATGATTGTAACATGATTAAAATTTCAAAGCAAACATTGAATAAAAAGTTTCATTAAAATATCTTAATTTGTTCTCTAGGTATTGAGCGGAAACTGTTTGTCTATTTTTAGTAATGGTGACCTTGACCACACCCACTCCATATGCAATCGCAAGCAAGGTTTCAATATGAGGTATCTATGTATGAAGTTTCATTAAAATATCTCAATGCATACTCAATTTATCAAGCGGAACCTGTTTTTCTATTTTTAGTAATGGTGACCTTGACCCCACCCACCCAATATGCAATCCCAAGCGAGGTCTCAATATAAGGTATCTATGCATGGAGTTTCATTAAAATATCTCAATGCATTCTCAAATTATTGAGCGAAAACCGTTTTTCTATTTTTAGTAATGGTGACCTTGACCTTGACCCCACCCACCCAATATGCAATCCCAGGGGAGGTCTCAATATAATGTATCTATGTATGAAGTTTCGTTAAAATATCTCAGTCTGTTCTCAAATTATTGAGCTTAAACCGTTTTTCTATTTGTGACCTTGACCCCACCCACCCCATATGCAATCTCAACAAAGGTGTCAATATAAGGTATCTATGTATGAAATTTCATTAAATTATCTCGATGGGTTCTCAAGTTATTGAGGGGAAACTGTTTTTTTATTTTTATTAACGGTGACCTTGACCCAACCCACCCATATGCCATCCCAGGCAAGGTCTTGCTATAAGGTATTTATGTATAAAGATTCATTAAAATATCTCGATGCGTTCTCAAGTTATTGAGTGGAAACTGTTTTTCTATTTTTAGTAACAGTGACCTTGACCTTGACTCGACCCACCCCATATGCAATCCCTAGCAAGGTCTCGCTATAAGGTATTTATGTTTGAAGATTTATTAAAATATCTTGATGCGTTCTCAAGTTATTGAGTGGAAACCGTTTTTCTATTTTTAGTAACAGTGACCTTGACCCCCCTTACCCCATATGCAAGCCCAAGCGAGGTCTCAATATAACGTATCTATGTATGAAGTTTCATTACAATAGCTCAATTTGTTCTCAAGTTAGAGAGCGGAAATGAAAAGTTGACGCCGCCACAAAATTTAGTGGTTTATAACCATAGTCAAACCTGACCAGTATTTTAAGATGAAACATATGTATACCAAGAATTATTTGAATATATCAAGCCATTTTTGCGTTATCATCCGGAAACCATGTTTTTATGGAATTTAAGTCGAAAAAGGGCCATAACTCTGTCAAAATTTAGTGGTTTTTAACCAATGTCGACCTTGACCCGTATTTTATGATGTAACACATGTGTAACAAAAATCATTTGAATATGTCAAGCCCTTCTTGAGTTATCATCCGGAATCCAAAAAACCAACAGATTGATAGACCGACATTAAGCTCACTCCTATATACCCCCCCTAAACTTCGTTTTTGGGGGTATAATAAACTTCCTTTGTGGGGGTATAATAAGATTATCTGCAAACTATAATGAGAATGTGTGATCGCACCACCCAGTAATTACCAATTATACCATAGTCAAGAGAGTTTCCTTTGCTTTGCGGTATTCAATAACTGTGATATCACTGATGGGTGGAGCCTAACCGTGCAATATGTAGCGTGCGTATATATTACAACTAAATTTCAATATACCGCACGCTCAATATGGTATAAAACAAGTGTAGCATATTTTTACCTCAATATGTTAATTATTTAACCTCGTCCTGCGGTAAAAGTATGCTACAGCTCTTACTTACCGGGTAGTGCGATTACGCAATTTCATTATAGTTGAGAAACGTTATTTAAATTTGAAAACATTATTGAAATAGGTGGATTGTGTTTTATTGAACAGCAGAACAGAACAGATTCTTGATGAAAAGAACAATTCACACCTAACCTTTAGTTGCTAATGCTTAATACTGTGTTACTAATGTATTAATATGATGATGCAATTTGTCAATATATAACGTTTCTCGGCATTTGGAACTGCAACTTCATACAAAATTGTTACATTCTGCTTGCTTAGGCCACAAAACTCAAAGTAGTCAATATGAATATATGCGAATTATTATATATTCGATTGAATATAAATGCTAATATTCGAATACCGATTTTGGTATTTGATGCCATTCGGAACAAGGATATCAGTGAACTGATGGATGCTCCCCAATAGGCTTTGCCAAGTAATTGGAATGCGATCAGAAGAGCAGAGTCCAATCAATTGTGCTCTATATATTAATATCATCAATCATCTAATCCCATAACTGTAAGAACAAGAAATGTGGAAATTCCATGAAAACCTAATTTTTCGAATGAAATGCATTAAAGTCAGCACAAAAAATTAAATTTTTAGTAATGGTGACCTTGACCCCACCAACCCCATATGCAATCCCAAGCGAGGTCTAGATATAAGGTATCTATATATGAAGTTCCATTAAAATATCTTGATGTCTTCTCAAGCTATTGAACGGAAACTGTCTATATTTAGTAATGTTGACCTTGACCCTACTCATCCCATATGCAATCCCAAGCAAGATATAAGATATCTATGTATGAAGTTTCATTAAAATATCTCAATGTGTTCTCAAGCTATTGAGCAGAACATATTTTTTTATTTTTAGTAAAGGTAACCTCGACCTTGACCCCACCCACCCTATAGGTAATCCCAAGCGAGGTCTCGATATAAGGTATCTATGTATGAAGTTTCATTACCCGAAATATAATACAAGAGGGACAAGATGATCGATCGGTTACGTGACTTCTCGGACCCCAGCTTTTTTGGTCCCCACTAAGGAGACTTCTCGAACTGTAGATTTTACGGACACCTTAAGAAAACTTATCTGACCCAAAATTAATTTGAGATAAACTGAACATTATTAATAAGTGTACCGTGAATAAACCAATCATACCTTCCATGTTTTCACCAGTGATAAATGAATAACCTAAATGCTTACATGAATTTGTCAAGCAAATTTAACAAATTAGCATTGTCAGAAAATGAATGAAAATTATTATATATCAGACAAGTGTACATAGTTATGTTAAATAATATACTGTATGTATCATTAGTTTTGCAAATAGTGTATTCATGCTACACAAATGAAGTAAGAGTAACTTGAACAACATTTTGACATATTACAATACTTCTTTCACCACATTTTATTTATAGGAAGATGTTAAATATTTTTAGAGATTGAATAACATCTACTGGAGAAGTTGATTGAAAGGTGCAATTATAAATAATTCTTAATAAAACACAACTGCAATTCAAATATAAAATAACATGCACAGTAAGTTTATAAATATAAATTCCCCATTTATTGAAATTCTCGGGTTATGATTCTCCAGATGCTAATTGATAAATACATATTAGCACAGCTATACCGCGCACTATTTTTACAATGATGCACCCTTTCTCTGGAGTGTGTTGAATACGCTAGAATAGACTGTTTCATACCGAGCTTCGCCAAATTTCTACGTATGGCTCCGAACCGTTTCAGAGCACAGATATTGGTAAAAAATGGGATCATTGTAATTGCTATTTAGAGAGCGTGCCACTGATGTAGGCTAAGCAAAATATTTTTTTCATTATGTGAATGAATATTACATTCTGCTCATGACATACAATGAGTAAAATTCTTCATAATTATGTTCATTTCTAGAGTGTATGTCGAAGATATGTTTATCACTTTATTTTAACTGCTTGTATAACAATTATGTAAATTTTAATTCCCAGCAGTATGCAACAGTTATTGGTAGACATCAAACCATTGTTGTTAGTTTGCATTCCCTAAAATTAGAAAATTTGCCCAATTCTTTTGGCATTCAGTTTTCCTGCTGCATCAAATTATATCAAGAAATCTAGGTCACAAGTGATATTAGACAGCTACGCCAAAAAAAAAAATTGTAATATATAATATATTTGTTATAATATATTTGTGAAAGAATCACTCACTTTCTATAGTGAATTATCCCAAATTTCCTGGCAATGTTCCCAATTATGTCAATATTATGCCATGCTGTTGGATATCCTAGAGGTTTTTCATGGCTTATACTGTAATTTGGTTTCCAGATGTTTTGTCTTTTATACATGCAATATTTAAGTAAAAGTCTAAAAATTATAAAGTTAACAAATATTTATTATTATTTTTTAAATGAGGCGTAAAAAAAAATTGTGTCTCAGGTTAGCTGACCTACCCTAAAAAAAAAACAACACCCTAGAACACTTTATTGAGTGGGTCAAATATTTTTCGGCGTAGCTGTCTAAGATCACTTTTGACCTAGATTTCTTGCGATGATTATGCAGCGGGACAATTGAATGCAAAGAGAATTTGGCAAATATTCCATTTCTAGGGAATGCAAACTTACAACAATGGTTTAATGTATACCAACAACTGTTGCATACTTTTGGGGATTAAACTGTACATGACTGTTTACATAAGCGGTTAAAATAAAGTTACAATCATATCTTCGACGTACACTCTAGAACTGAACATAATTATGAACATATTTTCTCATTGTATGTCAAGATCAGAATATTATATTCGTTCTCAGAATTAATTATAAAAGTAGCGCGCGTTTAGCTGCCGGTGTATAGCTGTTATAATATACATGCATCAATTTATAGCGTCCAGAGAATCATAAGAGCGGATATTTCAATAAATGGGGAATTTATGTTTACAAACTTACTGTGCATGTTAATTTGAAATTGAATGACATTTGCGTTCTATTAAGAATTAAATAGAATTGCACATTTCTATCAACTTCTCCAGTAGATGTTAATCAACCTATAAAAAGATATCTTTCAATAAATAAACTGTGGTGAAATAAGTAACGGAATACGTCGAACTGTTATTCATGTTACTTTTACTTCATTATACACAGAAACCCTTGATACATCATATTCCTACCAAATATAATTTTAAATTGCCATAGTCTAATGAAATTTTATGTTTGTGTTATCAAAAATGGAAGTCATCATTTTTTCAAATGCGCTGAATGTTCCCTGAAGATTGCTTTTCATAAGGTTACTTAGTATAAATGATCAACTGACTTAGAAATGTGTATGTATTATGCATAGATAACTTCCAAGATGAAGGTAGGGTATATTACTTAAGAATAACTATACGTGTCTGATACAGAATAATTTTCATTCATTCCCGCAATTATTTGCGTACATTGTTCATTTGTTAAATTTGGCTGACAAATTTATATAATAATGATGTTAACGTACATTATTTAGGTTATTCCTACACATTGCACTGGTGAAAACATGCGGCGGTATGATCGGTTTATTCACGGTACAAATATTAATAATTATTGAATTAATCACACATTAATTTTGGGATATGAGAAGTTTTCTTATGGTTTAAAAAAATCTGGGGTCTGAGAAGTCGCCTTGTCGAGGTGGGGACCGAAAACTCTGGGGTCCGAGAAGCCACGTAACCGATCATCTTGGGCCTCTTGTATTATGTTTAGGGTAAAATGATATCTCATTATTAATGTCAACGCCGATTGTGTTTTTTAAAAGACATTTCTTGTTTTGTTTATTTTACTTTTTTCCAATAATTAAATGTTTTATGGAGAAATAAGTGTTTTGTTTTAATACAAAACAATGTATTATCATATGTGAGACATGTGTTGAATATTCATTCAGTTTTGGAATCTTCAAGTCGACTATTTACCAATTACAAAAATAAAAAATAATTCCCTACCTACCTACCCTAATTTTTTTGGCCATTTAACCTGAAACAAACATAGTTTTTTTCTACGCCTGAGCAAAATGATGGTAGGTTGAAAATATCATTTGCAAAAACATCATTCACAAAACAAAGTTCAATAACAGATAATTAATATTGAAGCATTGTTTATTACAATGGTTTGTTTTTATAAAAAAAATGGACAAACACATTATTTTATTGTTTGTCACAATGGTCTGTTTTTTATTTAAAAAAATAGACAAACACATTATTTAATTTTATTATACCTCAATCACTTTGTTTTCCCATTGTAAAATCCCATATACCCGTCCCTGCATAATTTTAAATATGCCATTGCGTTGGAATGTCATATACACCATGCATGGTAATATACCCCGCACTTTGGGCTAAAAATAGCAACTGATGTTTTCCGGGAAATACCTATAAGCAAATAATCGGTAGGCGCTTATTAACAAGTATTTAAAAAATCAATGAAGATGAGCGCTTGTTTGTATGCCCCCGGCATCTTGATGCAGGAGGCATAGAGTGATTGTCCTGTCCGTCCTTCCGTCCGTGACAAGGTTAAGTAGATTTTACCATTTCGTCACCAACACCGCTTACTACAACACTTGGATACTTACACAGTTGTTGCTTATGAACATTCCCTATCCACCCATATCACCCAACCACACTTTGACCTTGACCTAATTTGCACTTAGAATAATTCAAATGGGCTGTTTCTTGGCTAACTAGATTTTACCGTTTCATCCAGCACCAACACCGCTTGCTTCAACACCAAACCTTGACCTTGACCTAATTTGGACTAAGAAATGGGCTATCCAGCACCAATCGGGGGTATGTATGTTTATCAAACACAGAATCTTTTTTTTTCAATGATAATCAGTTTGTTATCTATGTATGACTAGTTTGTTCTTTGAATTACAGCATATTTATTCAGTATATTTAAATAATAAATATTGCCCCCCCTCGAAGAGTGATGTTAACCTCTTCCTTCGGCCTTGGTTGACATCACTCGCCTTGGGGTGCAATATTTATTATACCCCTTAACTGCCCATGATTTTTATATAATATAAACATTATGTTGTCATCTGGGGCCATTTTAGTAGTAGGAGTAATAAAACTGATGTGAATGAAAGATTTTACATTACATGCATGTGCGATATTCATAAACATTGTATAACGTAAAGAAGCTTTCATTAATGTGCCTGAGTTTGTAGACATAAGTTTGAATCTTATTGGAACCATGTATTGAAAAAAAATGTCTTTACTTTATCATCAATATATTGTTGCTACTCAAAAAATATATTTAAGTAAATAAAAAAGTACCTGTTTTTTTAAATATTAATTCTCTGTATTAATGTGAAATACAGTCCATATGTCCCTTCAAAATGTGCTTGTTTAACCTCTGTCTGAGGCAGTGTTCTCAGCCTGTTTAAATCTGGAAAACTAAACACATGAAAAATTGTTCACAGTTTTTGTGTGATGTAAGAAATGTGATAACAGAAAATCAGCCAGTATCATGGGCAGTACATGCATAGCCTTTTGTATTTTTTGTTAGGGTAACTCTTCACTGAGACCTGTTAACTAACTATAAACATCAGTCAAGATTAATGGCCAAATATTTTTCATCAATTATTTTTTTGCATATACTTCAAGGCATAAACTTAACCACAATTGCAGAGAGGTTCGGAAGTGGTCCAGGCATTGAAAATAGGTCTGGTGCCATCAATGGGCATATGATCCAAAGCCTGTGGTCCACAGGCTTTGAGCATAGGTCTGGTGCTATCAATGTGCATATGATCCAAACAGTAGAACCTGCTGGGTATCTGTCCCTTACATTAGTAATAAATAATCATTTCTTTGCTCTCATTGTAGTATTTAGGAGTAAATAAAGAAGTTGTTGGTTTCCTCTTTCCCAACCTCCTACCCCCCCCCCCCGGTCATTTTCCCGCCGAACCTTACAGATTTTTGCATATCAATCATTAACTTTTTCTAATTTTGGGGGAAAACGAGCAGTTTTTGCTTATATTATGCACTTCTTTTTCGATGACCTTATTTACTGTTATTGTATAGCGTCTTTGTTTGGAGGCATTTAAACATTTCACATGCCGTCCAATATACTTGAACTGTGTGGTGAATATGTGGCAAAAAAAATGTTACAGAGATTTTGATTTTTATTTTTATACTTAACCTCCCCTCCTTTATTTTTTTGGAGATGTAAGCGGAAACCAACCTTTTTTTATTGGCCTTACAGAAATACTCTTATAACATACATAATTTGTACACAAATTTTGAACAATGACTCAAGAAATCCCTCTATTGACTTAAACATGGAAATTCAAATAATGTTTTTTGTTTGTCAACTTTTCATTTGCTGTGTCCATAGGTATAATAAAAATATTATGTAGGGCAATGCCATCCTGCTAAAAACTTTTTAAAAAGTGTTAGGATGGCTCATAAATTGCACTTTTGTTAGTTGCATACAAATCTACATTTTATGCTCAATGTTAAAATCATACTTCAGTGACAACTTCAGTAAAACAAACGAAATTATAAGAAAAATAATTATATACAGTATTTTTTTTTAAGAAAACAAACAATGTTATCTTTTTGTTGTTTTGTTATACAAATATACCATACTTTTTGCAAAATGACAAACAAAACATCAGTGCCTTGTTGATAAAAAGCCATACATGTGTTCACATTTCTATCACGATGCAAATGCGGTTAGATCACCATGGCAACAAACGACAATTTACAGAAATTTGAACAATTATGTTTCTTACTGAAATGTATTGATCCAGCAACTCCTTCAGATCTTTTGGCTAAAATAATTGGCAACAATGGACCTATAAACTTCAATTTGAAGAAACTACTGCCATCGTTTATAGAATTGTCTCGCAAAAAGCAAAAGTAGGCAATTTGTATCAGGCTCGGAACTATTCGTGTTTTGTTTTGTTTTTTGACCATTTTGTTTTTAGTAAAATTGTTAACAGATCTGCTGATCAGTATTTTCATAAAATCCTAATAAACACACTATTAAGTTGGAATAAAACATCAAACATAGAATAAACTGTTTTATTACAGCAATGTTTTATATGCAGTTCACCATTTGTAATTTAAGAATTTTGCAGAGTAATTAGTGCAATAGACACCTTAATATATAACTGCATCAGTAAAATTGATTTTACCACAAAACTGTATACTTGTATGCATTTACAAATTTTTCACCATAAAATTGAACTGTGTCCATGCGTGCATGAACACAGTTTATAAAATATAAAAATGATCAAAGACACAATGAGTTTTAATGAAAAAGTCATGGAAAAATGCAAATTATACCGAAAGTATTGACATAATATAACAAACATACATCAACAGCATGAAATACTCAGTTTTATGATAAAAAAGAACAAAAATCATGTCCACTCTATGTTTGTTGTCTTATTCTAACTTCACATAATACAGTGTTAGTAACAAATCAATTTCTTTCCATGAATATCAAAAAGACAGTGTGACCACTATGTTTTCAGCTTTTGTGTACTGAACAAAAGCAGTGAAAATCCATCAAAATAAAAACTTTCATGAAAATTTTCCTATGCTACACAACTTTTATCAATGTCATGTATATTTGTGAAAAGGTACATTTATAATGTATATTTCAGTCATATTAATTTTACTACACTACTACTAATTTTACCATTGCCCACCAAAATGTAATCGATGACATTACTGTTTATTATTATAATTCTGGTGTATCATCATATGTAACATTACATCAATACATAGTCGGCCCAGCTAGCTCAGTTGGTAGAGCGCTGGACTGTCAACCTGGGGATCATTAGTTCGAACTCCAGACCGGCCAAATAACTTGTGTGGGCATTGGTCATGAAATTATTTTTGCAGCCATTCTCCCCCTACCTCTGATTCAATTAGGGCAGTTGTCAGTTACTGGCATAAGTATGTGCACTTAGTACTGGTGAACCGCTTAGATCGGCTAAGCTGCCCAGGAAAAGTGTGAGTAGGTTAACTGACCGCTGTGATATGAAAGAAATACTGTTAAAAACAGTGAAAAATCACAACAAACAAACAAACAATTAATTCTCAGTATATGAACAGATTTATATTGTTAAGGCTGTATAGTGCCAATACTTGTGTTCTGAGTTAACAGAAATGAAGCCATTTAAGTTGGAGACCAATTTGAAGCCCTTATTAAAGTCATAAAACGTAAAAAAAAAAATGAAAAGAAGAAAATAATGAGGCTGAAGAGCGGTGGCGAAATTGAAAATTAAATTACACTGCGATACATTGGTCTTGGGCACTTTCATAACTTGTGTTCAATGTTATACAGAATTACATTCACTTTGAGGCATTGAAAACACTCACAAAAGGTTTCATACAACCTGCACAATGGTCATCTCTTCACCTTAGGACAGGAGGGGGGAATATGAATTAAAATTTGGCGACCTTCAGACGAAAAATTAAATTTTGGGTGTACAAGTGGTTGCCATGACAAAAGGGTCATACTCCTTTAGCTGTCAGCTGGAGCTCTGTCATAATGTCGCTGGTCTAAAACACTTCAGTACAGACCATAAAAAGTTGGTCCTTGGTTTTAATATCATTAGACTGACCCATCTCATTTGATTGCATGAAATCCAAGATCCTTAATCTGTGTTACCGCTGGCATTAAAGTAAATGGGAAAACTCAATATTGAAAGTGTTTCCAAACTTTTACAACTATTCCAAATTATTTTAACCCATAAACTCACATTTTATGCTAATGACATGCTATAAATTTAATGAAAATTTACATAAAAGATAGTTACATTAGACTGAGATAGTTAAATGTTTAATAAAATTAAAATCTCGAGTATATAATTATATCAAACGAGTACATTACACATACATTTCTTAGGGTTTTAATTATTTCTTTACCATTCTTGCAAAAACTGTATCTGGAGTTATTTACCTTATTTAACAGGCAAGCCTGAAACTTGTCAACAGATAGCAAACTTTCATTTAAATCATGCACTTTTCTTTGCAAGGTGACTACACAGAAAGGTTTGGTTCTGCTTTACCAAATGTATGGTATTGCTTATATATTATTCAACAATTTCTAAAGAAAGCCCTGAAACTAGTGGCTGATCTCGTGTAACTCATAACTATTAATATTATCAATTTTAATTTTAACTTTTCCCTACAAATAAATGGAATGTAACAGTTTACTTCAATAATCTTAAAACAATTTGTTTCATTAATTTACTGCCAAATAACTGTTTGAAAAGCAAGAAAGTGTTATTTTAGCAATTGGCAATTGTGCAATTTGTTTTTCATTATCACACAAGCAATGCCACATCACTGATAATGAAAGAATTAATTTTGAAAGCAAATATTTGTCAAACTATGAACATTTATTTCTGTGTACTATAAGTAACATAAGTAAATGAATGTTTAATGCGAAATTGGCAGCATACACAATGTCTCATCATTTGTATTCATTTATAATTTATTAAAAAATAGTTTAAATAAGCATCCTTCATTAAAGTAAGAAAGGAAATGTCCATATATCAAATTAATGGACAGATTATTCCTTTCTGTGTGCCACTAATAAATAAATCGGCAAAAGTAAGGTAAGGAAGCCTACGTTTTGACGTTTTAAAATTGCAATTATTTTCTAAAATCAAATACAAAACATATAATTGTCTATATAACCTGAAGCTATACCTGCAACATTTGTTATACCAAAATTCAAGTTTCAAGTTTTACTCTCAAAGGCGAACGAACAACAGCAGAGTCCCCATCATGCGTTACATTACTGTTTAACCTCAAAAGGTCAACAATTTCAAAGATTGGACCACTGGGGACATAATTCAATGAAATGCCCATAAAGTACCTGATTGTACATTGTTTTGCTCCCGGGCCCTTAATTTAAGCCCCTTTTTCATTGTGCACTGCCAAAGAACCGAGCACTGTCACATTTATTACGCCAGGAAATGACCGTTGAACAAAGGTTCCGTCAACTGTTGGTAATACAACGTAACAGGACCCGAGTTACACCTGGTTAGACAATGATTGCCTAAGGCTGTGGGAAAGTTGGGGACGACTGACCGCTGAAAGCTGAAAGATGACCGCCAAGATAAGGCCGTGCTTCAGTGTATTCTTATAAAACAGAAAAGGTGAATGATGTGCATGTGCGTTGTTGTTACTGAGGGGACACCGTCTTTTTTGTATTTATTTTTTTTAATATAAAAAAATAAAACAAAAACAAGATTCTGTGTTTGATAAACACACATGCCCCCGGTTGGTGCTGGGTAGCCTTTTTCTTAGTCCAAAGTAGTCCAAGTGTTGTAGTAAGCGGTGTTGGTGCTAGATGAAACAGTAAAATCTAGTTTACCAAGAAAATGGCACTTTTTAATTATTATAAGTCCAAATCAGTTCAAGGTCAAGGTCAAAGTAAAGTTGGGTGATATGGGTGGATTGGGGATGGTCATAAGCAACAACTGTGTAAGTATCTAAGTGTTGTGGCAAGCGGTTTTGGTGCTAGACGAAAGGGTAAAATCTAGTTAACCAAGAAACAGCCCATTTAAATTATTCTAAGTGCAAATTAGGTCAAGGTCAAGGTCAAAGTAAGGTTGGGTGATATTGGTGGATTGGGAATGGTCATAAGTAACAACTGTGTAAATATCTATGTGTTGTAGTAAGCGGTGTTGGTGCTAGACGAAATGGTAAAATCTACTTAACCTTGTCACTGACGGAAGGACGAACAGAAGGACGGACAGGACAATCACTATATGTCTCAACATGCCGGGGGCATAAAAAACACACAAGAATTTATATAAAAGAGAAAGGTTTATTTTCAATATTGTTTATTGTATTAATACTGTACATTTTTATATCAATAAAATAATACAAAACAATGAAGAGTTTTGCAGACTGAATGCTGTATTTGGCAAAAAGAACAAATGTTGTATATTTGCATGAATAAAATATTATTTATATAATAATTTAATATTTAAACACTAAACAATATATTTTGGCAAGATTTTGTAACTTTTTTGTTTGAATTTTGTTAAAATGTCATTATTCAATACATTTTGCCAAATAAAAATACAGAATGTACTATTCACAATTTTTATAGTCAGTCAGTTTAACAAAAGTTGTGTAAGGAAGCACTATTTGTTATTTTACATATAAAAACTAATCAAACAACACTTGAACCATGCATATGTGCTACTAGTTTGGTCTTAAAGCATCTTTAAATTTGCCTTTACATAATTTTCAAGTAATAATTTGTACTGAAAACCCCCTTCTAACCATGGTCTAATAGAACTCTTTGTTGTTGTTTTTCAAATAAAGTTAACATTTCAACTCAAAACCAGCTTTGGACCATATATACATGCCTACAAGTTTGATCTTGAAGCAATTTTTTTTTATATATATATAAAATTATCATTTAAACTGAAAACTGCACTTCAACCACCGCACTTCAACCATATATTTGTGAGTACGAGTTTGCCCCTTTTGTGTCCCTACGGCCAGTCCATCCAGGCAGCCCGTTGAACCCCTTGACAGGTCCCGCAGTCAGTGACATGAAAATGTGTAACACTACCCAACTGGACAAACATTCCTTTCAACAGTGGTCATCTCCAATGCAATTGAGTGGAAATCCGTTACCCACAATTCACACACAGTCATCAATAGATGTGACCTTGCATGAGAGATTTCAAAAAGGCCTTGCTTCTTTCATTTGATACCTGTCCACTGGTGTATTTTTCTGATTGATGACCGAAGGATATCTTTGCATTCATTCAGTTTGTGCAAACAGAATCACGATCTTCAAATTTCAGTTTAAAATGCTAAGATTTCTGTCATGTAGTTTGAAAAGTAATGATTAAGCATTAGGTTGTTATATGCATTATAAATTAGTTGTGAATTTTTAAGTAGCTTTGAATGTTAACTGCCACTGGACATTTTTTCTTCTTCCAATTCACAGTGCATGAGAATAGAAACAGAACAAATTTGTCAATGATATTAAAGGAATAGATTTATAATTTAACATTCATGGCATGGCTTTGAATGTTTCTGATGTATGGTCTTCTATAAAATTGATTATCTAGGTTTATCTGATAATAGATTTAACAGAATTTTAATACAGGCCTTTATAATTTAAATGCCACTAAAACTAAATTCATTCTCCTAGAAAATGTTCATGGACACAAACAATTGTTCTATCAAAGCATATTGATAGCATAATTCATAATTCATGCTTCTTTCCAGATCTCAAATTTTAAAATGTAATTATAGATATTTTTAATCCGGGAGAAATGATAAATATTACAAATAGTGTAGCTAGCAATGTCATGCGCATTATAAATTATATCGTTAATAGTACTTACACTGCTGGTAATATGTATTATTTCTAAGGGAAGATAATATAAAAAAATGTCAGTGAAACATTATTCCACCCCAGGGTTCTTACAAATATTTAAATAATTAAAAAATAAACTGCACATGGCACCAATTCCCTTATGAAAAGAAAAGCAAGGATTGTTGATCTACTTGGACAGCTTCACTGAAGCTAATACCAAGGAATGATGTCAGAAAAGTAAGGCCATGTTGCAGATGTAGATGGTCTAGTAGTATAATGTAGGGATGGCAACGAATACTGAAACGTTATTCGAATATTTGAATTCATTATTAGAATATTATTTGAATATTTAGACTTGTATCATCATAATCATCATCATCATCATCACAATCATCATCATCATCATCATCATCATCCTCATAACCACCACAACCATCATCGTCATCATCATAATAAAAACTCACCGAAGATTGTTCATAAAAAATTATACTAGTCCAGTGGTTGTATTAAAGGTGTAATAAAACGATAACATAAACTTGTATATGATGTCTTTGTAAACTATGGTTACATTTCAAAATAGATTTTAATCATATATTTACGCATCGTCCAAAATTTTATATCATGCAAATGCCAACTCAACAAATAGCGTATTCTTAAATGTGGTGTTTGCATATGAAAACATTATTTGTTCTACAGACGATGCACATGTCTGTCCCCAATAAGTGGGAGCCTGTTGATCAGGTATCATAATCTGTGTTCACAAGCCGAGGTGCAATGTACTAAGGCTTCACCGGGCACCAAAACATTCAGGGTCGCCTCTTGAACGGGGCGTCTCTTGTATCTTGCACTATGACCTTTAACCTAACGAGTTTTCTGAGGGCGAAGACCATTTAAGAGAGAATCCCGGTGCACTCGATAAAAATATTCACATCACACAAAGTAATTCCAGCCTAGGTTTCTTATATTCAACAAATTTAAGGGGTGTATGGACGGCTAATACGGTATAATATTTTCAAAAATCAACTTTATTTTAAGAAATAATAAATAAATGACTGCTTAACAAATTGGTCTTGTTTTTATAAACGAACAATTAAATATTGTTTCTAATAATTATAAAAAGTTGTCACAATGACACTTTTTGCGGGCGTGGGAAAATTAGTAGTAGTTGTAAAATCTATATGAATGAAATGTACATGAAGTACCGCTATGTGCATGCCCTCTATTGATTACTGTAGCGTGGGAAAGTTTTCTTTGAAGTGCGCAATTTTTGTTGACATGAGTTTGAATCCCACTGGAACCGTATATTGAAAAACTTATTTTTGGCATTGTGTATTTTTTTTTTTTAGCTATTCCATCAATATATTATTGCTACTAGAAAAAATATTCGTGAAAAATAGGAATATGCCTTGATTTATTATGTGTCTATATTACAGGAAATACCGTTGATATGCCCCTTTAATTAAATAAGGAAAAAAATACATTTTATTCTTAAAGTGGCCAATCACTTAAAAAAAAAAATCTTCATTTCATAATTTTTACAAGATGAATCTTAAGTTGCTAATAATGATTGTGAATCTGAAAAAAAAGTTAGTTTTTTTTTGGTATAATTACATTAAAAAATTTAGGATTGATACGCCTGTTTAGCATTAAAGACATTAAATTTCTTAATTAATATATTATTAAATACTTTCTTTCAATTAATTGGATGGCTATATTTTGAGTTTAAATCAAAACTAAATATTGTTTTCTTTCATCTTAAAAATTAATTTTTAAAGTTTTAGTTTTTTTTTTCTTTTTTTAATTGTTTTTCCTATAATAACAATTAAATATTAAGCAATCTCGAAACCGCTGAAAATAATGCAACTATAAATCAAATTTAATTCAATTTTCTGGTGCAGTCCTTCAAATAAAACGCTTTCCATTTGCCATGGTAGCACAGTAGCCCACATGAGAATTTAAAAAGCTTTTTGTTCAATTAAATATAAGCTGAAAACTGCAATATTTGGTGTGTTTCATTAGCAAATTAGGTAGGGTTGATAGAACACATTTCAGCCTACATCAATGCAGGTATGGCGCAGAATGGCAAAAAAAACTATTTAAGGGACTTGTTCACAGATTTGTATTTTTGAAAAATGTCATTTAATGTGTTAACTACAAAATTTCTACAAATATACAAAGCAGCTGGACTAACCAACAACAAAAAATAAATTAAATGATTTGCCTTCACCAGGCCCCACGACTACGAAAGTTCTCAATCTCAAACTTAGCCTCAACTTGAAATATTGACCAATGAGAATGTTTGTAACTGTTGAGCTTTGATTTCCATTGGCTGAATGTTTAAGATTAAGACTAAGATTAAGCTTAAGAATGTTCGTAGTCATGGGACCAGGACTCAAACCTATGACCTACGAACCCAAATCTGATGCACTTACCACTCGGCCATTCTGGCTTACACTCATGGTAGTGAATGTTTAATGCTATGTAAATGGTACATGTGTTTTCCAAAATGCTGATGAAAAGCAAACGCTTTATAATTTTATCCATTTCAGTTGATGATTGTTCATATATGACACTATTTCCAATATATACTGCAGATCCGTTATATTGCGATCCGTTCTTTGTCAGTAGTGTTATTTTGCTTGTTTATATATGACATATGTTTCTTTTTGGTATCTATGACAAAAATTTTGGAAATTTGTCAATTTACAATCTGTTAACAGGTCACTTTAAATAATATAACTTTACACAAATTCTTGATAATCATTAATTTTAGAAATTGTGTTCAAAGACTTCAAGAGTTTGGACATTACAACAAAAACTTTAATTTCTGTAGATGACAGTCCCATTAAAATATCTTCAACATAAATATGGTTAAGTAAAGTTATTAATTATTAAAGAATGAACATTACTACAACGGATAATATCTTGCACATACATTTATGTGCTATTCAATTAGTTCATTTAATCTGCATATATCTGCATTACATCCATTGATATCAGACACGAGATCACATCAAATAATCATCTCTGAATAGTCACCTTGAAAAAGCCTCCCTAATGGCAATATTGGTAGATCTATGGATTTACACGAACAAAAGGCTTGAAAAGAGGTGACAACGCACTAAGCAGATGACCTTTAAACGGCAGCTGTCAAGCATGGGCCATTTGCAGGGTTATACAATTTCACAAATTAAAATGGCCAGCTTGTATGTAGGTACTTGTCCACGACAAAAGGACGCCGCTTGGAATGTGAAACCCTCATGCAACATTGCAATTTAAGTTTTAAGCGGGAGATGCAACATGAGGGTCTTATTTCGCTGGTGACGGGCAGTACATGTGTACACTATGGTAGTGGACCATTCATCACCTGCACTACCCCGCAATTAGATTACCGCAGCGAACTGTGGACCCAGTATTTTGCAATGTCCGGCGAATTAACCCTGTTTAACCAATCTGCTGTAATTTGATGGACATCGCTGACAATTTCACGTCGCGGACAATAATGATCCCGTTGACATGTATTGTGCTGGACCTGCAGGTACAGTGTAAATAAACTAGATTGATACGATAATAACGCCTCTATTATACGGCATTCATCACCGCAGAACTCTGCAGTGCTTTGCCACAATGAGATTTATCATTTCTTCCGTCAAAAATTGTAAAGGCGTAATTAATTATGAGAAAATTATGCTGTTATGGAAGAATTCCGCTATTTTCATGCAAGTAATTGCAAATGGCTCATTGAGGTGTCACAGAGGTTTTGACAAATATGTCAAATATGATCAGCACTCGTAACTCTGGTAACTGGACCCAGAATGCAAATGGGTAATTAATAAAAAACGTTGAACTGATGCAAATTTACATACAACAGTGGTCAGGTGTGAAGCATTGGCCAAAAAGGTCATTAGTAAAACAACATTCAGAGTTAATGAGACCGATGGTCTTGGGTTGTTGCATGACTTTAATAACTTAATTCTTTACATACTGGGGGCAAGATGTGAGTGAGATGCTATTAAGATAGCAGTGGACTTCCTGAGCTCAATCTTGTCCAGAGTGTCTATGAATAGATTAGTTTAGATATTTCAAGTTTTGATTTTTAAAGCAATTGTGTCTATGTTAGTCTTGCTCATTTAATATGGACCCCTTTTCACCCAGTGTTTTGACTCGATGTCAATTATTTGTAACATTAATTTGGAAATTTGTAAAAGAGAGTTTTGTCAGTATGAATAATACCCGTTAATATAAAAAAATAAAAATAAAAAATAACAAATTAAAATAAAATAAAAAAATAAAAAAGTTTATTAAGTTTTCATCATTTAGCTAACAATATTTAAATTAGTCGTTGAAATACTATTATGTTAGTGCTTTTAAATGTCACTACATGTAAACTGACCTAATCACTGATCTGAGAAAAGATATATAAAAATTTTAATATTTCTTAGGTTTTGAAATGGGGTTAACTTCATGCAAATTAAAAAAGTTAATGGAACATAAAAACTGTTGATTAAAAAATAAGACATTATTCTGTGAATTACTTTGCACAACTCTGATATTCTTTTTCCAGTCTTCAAATATTACCAATTTAAAAATTATTATTTTAGTTCCCTTATTGTTTAGTTAATTACAATCCGTATCACCTTTTCCTGGGCCTAAATGCAAATAAACAATTTCTTTAGATTAGGTATAACAAAACTATGATAATGCCAGTACTTTGGAAAGAGAAAGGAAATGGTTGAAACATTGCTTTTATTTTCAAAATATAACACAATTACCTGAGTTAATTTACGTATTGTATAGAAAAAAGATACAGAAGCAAAAAATTACCATTTAATACGCACGTTACAGATTCATTGAAAAGAATGAGGGACTCCTGTCTTGTAATTGAAATGGCCATCAATAAAGGCAATCAATATTTCACTTTGCCTACTTATCAAGTGTTTACTATCAAATAAAAACTTCTCTGATCAATTTCGTGAAATAAAATGCCACATAAAAGACTTCCAGAGGGCGGGGAGCAATTTACATAAGGTATGTATTAGTAGCCTGCGAAAGTGAAATAACTTAATTATTACCAGGTAATTGTACCATACCCCCATGATAGATGTCAAAAGACCCTTAAACCCATTTTTATGATCACAGTGGACCCTTTTTTAAACACAGTCATCCCGTGAACCCATAGGTTACGTACTAACAATTGTTTGATCTGTGTAAAACAACTCTAAGTGCTTTATTTTTGTACTCTCAGTTACAACGCTCTTGCACTATCACATCGATTTGACCGGCAAGTTTCGCTGTCCAGTGGTTTTTGCTTTCAAGGTATAATAATGTATGACGCCACTTATGGATGCTTCAAGACTACAAAAATTAATTGTAAGATTATCGAAATTTGCATAACGTCAATGGAATCTTTCAAACTGCAGCAAAAAGGTATTCATTATTGGAGGACATGAAAAAGGGACAATGTTTGTGTAGTGACCAGAATAAATGAGAAGGGATTGAATTTCAGACTTTAATCTTTTTTTCTCAGCTGTACATGAGAAATTGCTACTACCCTGGTACCTTTGTTGCTGAATTCCATCACATGTGATGCTATCCACAATTTATGGAAATGATAATTATTCTGATGAACGATTGCCGTCAGCTGAAAATATATGGTAGCCATTTATTCACAGATTTTATAATAAAACAATTTTAATCAAATAGAAGTTTCCATGTGTTCAATAAAAATGGCTTTTGTAGATATTTTATATGCATTAATTTTGCATTAAATTCTATTGTAGTGTGTTATGGATAGAGATTCATTTGCAAAAACATTAACTGTAAAACTTGAGTCTGAACCTCTGGCTACACAGGAGAGAAATGAGGCGCTTCCTGGTAAAACCGGACTTAATGCATGTGCGTAAAGTGGCTAATCCGGGATGGCACTTCCTCTTTTATGGTATTTTCTGTTTCAAGGCAGTTTCTTTCAAACATAAATCCACTGTAGGCGGAAAGTGCCGTTCCGGATTAGCCTGTGCGGACTGCAAACACTAATCCGGGACGACACTTTATGCACATGCATTAAGCCTAA
This sequence comes from Congeria kusceri, assembly GCA_027627225.1. Classification (NCBI taxonomy): domain Eukaryota; kingdom Metazoa; phylum Mollusca; class Bivalvia; order Myida; family Dreissenidae; genus Congeria; species Congeria kusceri. The sequence goes on along the minus strand of CM051039.1, from coordinate 32,324,074 downwards.
AATGTTCTTTAACAACTGTTACCCATGGTCCAACAATTGAATGGACCATTTGCCTATAATGCAACACAGTGTACAGCATAGAAAATATTCAACAAACATAAAACAGACAGAGAATCAAATCATTCAAGATGATTTAAACTGGGTTCACTGTATATTATTTTAATACTAACAAGAGATGTTTGTTAAACATGTTAGCGGCTCCGACTTGCAGCCAAGTCGTGAATATGTGCAATTGTTAAGAATTTTTGTTAATATTGTATGTGCACATTAACACATGGAGAGGAAATTAACGTTGATGCTTTAGAAAGTAAATATAAAGCTGAAAAAAGATCGAGTATAATTATGGACCTGTTGACCTGTTGACCTCAAAACTTATAGGCATCTTCCTTTCCTCCCGAGTAACCAGCCTACCAACTTGGATGCTCGTAGGTCAAAGCGTATTCTATATATCATGCGGAAACGAAATGGTCTACAGAGGAAACAGTTTTCATGTTACAAGCCTCTGTCACCTTGACCTTTGACCTGTTGACCTCAAAATCAATAGGCATCTTTCTTTCCTTCCAAGTAACCAGCATACCAATTTAAATGATCGTAGGTCAAAGCGTTCTCTAGATATCATGCGGAAACAAAATGGTCTACGGACAGACCGACCGACCATCCGACCGACCGACCGACAGACTGACAGGTGGTGCAAAGCAATATACCCCCACTTCTTCGAAGGGGGGCATAATTATTGAGCAGAAACTGATTTTGTTGATCAAGTTATTGAGCGGAGACCGTTTTTCTATTTTTAGCAATGGTGACCTTGACCCCACCCACCCCATATGCAATCCCAAGCGCGGTCTCTATATAAGGTATCTATATATGAAGTTTCATTCAAATATCTCAATGCCTTCTCAAGTAATTGAGCGAAAACCAATTTTCTATTTTTAGTAACAGTGACCTTGACCTTGACCCCACCCACCCCATATGCAATCCCAAGCGAGGTTTCAATACATGGTATCTATGTATGAAGTTTCATTAAAATATCTTGATGCTTCTCAAGTTATTGAGCGGAGACCGTTTTTCTATTTATAGAAATGGTGACCTTGACCTTGACCACACCCGCCCCTTATGCAATCCCAAGCGAGGTCTCGATATAAGTTATCTATGTATGAAGTTCCATTAAAATATCTTGATGCGTTCTCAAGTTATTGAGCAGAAACCGTTTTTCTATTTTTAGCAAGGTGACCTTGACCTTTGACCTGTTTACCTCAAAATTAATAGGCGTCTTCCTTTAATGCCAAGTAACCAGCAAACCAACTTAAATGATCTGAGGTCAAACCGTTCCCTAGATATCGTGCGGAAACGAAATGGTCTACAGACAGACAGACCATCAGACCCACCGAACGACAGACCAACGGACAGATGCAAAAACCAATATACCCACACTTCTTCGAAGGGGGGCATAATAATAATTCATACTAATGATAAATATTCTTAGCAATACTTAAATTACATAACTTTCAACTTTTCAAATTTTATATAATTATGTGAAAAACAATAGAGGTGTGTCATAGGAGAACCGGGGTTAATCTATATGCGTAAAGTGTTGTCCGGGATTAACCTGTGAAGTCTGCACAGGTTAATTCAGGACGGCACTTTCTGTCTACAGTGGATTTATGTTTAGAAGAGACTTCCTTGAAACAGAAAATAACAGAAAATACCATAAAAGCGGAAAGTGCCGTTCTGGATTAGCCTGTGCCGACTGCACAGGCTAATCCGGGACAACACTTCAAGCACATGCATTACGCCCGATTTTCCCACGACACGCCTCAACAAAAGTTTGTAGCTGCAGCCAGAGAAAGGAATGCTCAAGTCATTATACAACACTTGATGTGTTATGAAAAAAATAATAAATAAACAAATTAGAAAGAATATAATAATAATGTAGGAGACTGTAATAATTAGACCATCAACATAGCTTATTATGCATATATTTATACTGTACAGTCAACAATTATTTCAGATAGCATCAAATTACTTGGGTACTGTGCATATTTCACCAAATTAAACTTTACTTCTATTTTAAATTGCAATATAATAATTATGATAATAACTCTATTTAACTTCATTTATTATTTAACTATTTTTCTTCTATGATCTTGTATACTCTCTTCAACAAATAATATGCTAATGAGTGACCACATTAATGTCTCTTATTTTAGGGCCTGATCACAGGTCTGTCTGTGCCCTTGGCCCCTACAGCCATTACCTCAGCTGACCCCTAGTGACCTCAGCCAGGGGACAGACTCTGCTGTCATTGTGTACAGGGGACAAATTCAGGGAAAGTGAAAGGGGGCATTTAGGGACACCAGACATTTGCTGGGAACGCAACCAAAATTGGACCCCAATGGCTATTATGTGAAAAGGGGCTGTTAATGACAGGTGGTGTTTTATTAATGGACATCCTGTTGAGAGTGTTTGAGGTGACTTTCTAAGGGGCTGGACCCAAATGAAATCTGTTTAATGATTCTCTGACGACTGGACATTATACATTATAATTTAAATTTTGTATTTTAGGCACACTGTTACACAAAGTAGCTGGGCTTCTGATGTCAGGTTTCGCGATTCATGAGAAAATGCTAAAATTGTAATTTGCTGTAAGATTACTTTTCAGACTTTCGGAGGCAACGTTTGATGCATTCAGTGAGCAATTCGGACTGAAATTAATCAAATGAGCGTCCGCTTGTATCGAAAAGCAAAGTACTTGGTACTCACCGTATAACAGATTGATACCGCTTCCATAGGTATCCCGTAGATACTTGTATACGCTAACGATAATTAATGACCACGTCATGCACGATTTTATTTCATGCCAATGGAACTCTAGAACTGCTTGTTTGAGCGTTCTATGGGAAATTTGTTTAGTGTAACCGCTGTGATAACAGGTAACGGTGCAGACGTATATAGGCCCTTATATAATACATGTATATATTTAATAATTATGTAATGTTAATAACAAATTACTGATCAGTACAACGGTGAGTTAATTTGTTAATTACACACTAAAATATATGCATACGTATTTTTATATCCATAAAGACCGATAATTTCTACGTTCATTACAATATCTGGAATAGACGCACATTCAACTGAGCTTAATTTAAGCTTTTATCTGATATAAAAAATTAAAATAACGACATAATTCAAGGACTCTGATCATATTCTACCAGTTCTAGTACATGTATATTGCAGACCGCCAGTTGCACTGAAGAAGCAACATACCTGATTAGGTATGTAGCAAAGGAAATGGTAACCATTCTCGTCTTTGTCGTCTTTTTCGTTTTCATCATCGTCATCGTCGTCATAATCATCATCGTCGTCATCATCACATTGTCATCATCTTCATCGCCATCGTCCACATCATCATCAACAGCATTTTTATTATCATCATCATCGTCGTCGTCCTTATCATCATCATCAATATTGTCATCATCATCACCACCATCATCATCATCATCACCATTGTCATTATCTTCATCGCCGTCGTCCTCATTATCACCACCATCATTACCATTGTCATGATCTTCACCGTCGTCGTCATCATCAGCATTGTCATCATCATCATCATCATCATGGTCGTAGTCCTCATCATCACCACCATCATCACCATTGTCATCCTCTTCATCGTCGTCGTCATCATCATCAATGTGATCATCATCGTCCTCCTCATCACCATCATCAGCACTGTCATCATCATCATCGTCGTCGTGTTGAATGAATTCAGAAATCAATGAATTTTGCGTGCACGAACTTTTGGTGTCTACTTCCTATATATATGTATATGTGTTTCCATGCGAAATATTTACGTTGTACATGAATGTTACCAATTTATACTTCCCACCAAGGGTCTATTGCTCAGTATGGAAGCAATCTGATGTCAGGTTGGACGTTTTTGTTAGTTCGTTTCTACGATTTAGCAACTTGGAGACGATAGGTATTTACGATACATTAGGCCCAAGGACTTCAGTGGGTACGTGCACGAGTGTATCTCGTTTTATGATCAAGTCAAATCTAGTATATGTAGCTGTACATTTATTTGAATTACTAGTATATGATTGTTCATCAATATAACACATACGATAACGAATACATGCACGCTACGGCCAAGCCACACGTTACCAACAATAACATTTTGTAGGTAATTAAGTTGATGAATGTGGGATTCATAATAAATTATTGATTACGATCATTGGACAATGGATAATCAGTAGATATAAACACAAAACAGAATTATTGCAATACTATAATTAAAACGCACGTTAGTTTATTCTATTTCACACACTCACATATTGCATAGTTTCCGGCATGCAAAGCACAACTTAGCGTGAGTGATAATTCGACAGTCGGTACAGCTTAAAAAAATGAAAATGATGCAGTTAAAAGCCAATGATAAAGGTAGATTTAATAACAGAATAAATGACCATTCCAGTTGTTGTGCTATAGTTGTAAGAATAATACTTCCATCCATTGCGTAACACCCATTACATTACAAACACTTTGTTCTATTACACCTAGTTCGTAAACAATGTGTTTATTACCTCGGACAAGTATGACGTCACACTCATGGACTATATTAGCACAATGCATCCCTGTGTAGTGCACGTGCTACGAAAACGTGTTTTATACGCATTATATCATATCTGTACTTTCAACGAAATCAATACTATGGAAACTAAAATATTCATCAATTTGTAATATTTAGTATTTCCAAGAAATACAAGCATTGGTTGGTAATTGATGCGCGCGCCCCGTGAAATTGATATACTGCGAACTGTCGGCAATATTGCAGTTGTAGCAATGGCCATAGAACACATGGGAACTCTTTCCTACTCTGTGCTAATTGTCTATTACATGATGATCCATAAAAAGCATAATTGGCCGACAGTTCGCAGTATGCACACTTACGCGCGAATAAATTACAGTCCTTGATAACAAATATTTCGATACACTTTGTTCTAATACATTCACTATCAAAATTCAGTTCTAAAAATAGACTAGCTCAAAGCTCGTCCCGGATCCGAGCCTCTTTCTTGTTCAGCAGGTCGCAGACGGACTGCAGACGACTCTCGGACAGGGCAAGAATCTCGTCACGTGACAGGTTCACGCGCGCGTTGTTTGGCGTCATCAGGTGGAACACGTCGTCTGGAGTTGGCGTCAGATTGGGCTTCTATGGAAGTAACAGAAACAGAACATGTAGATCTATATTGTTACCATAATTTATTATGTCATTCATTATATTGCATGTAGTGTGCTAAAATGGACATGGTGTAATAGTTCGACAAATTAGTTCTACTTGTTATATATGGCTCTATTCAGGCAAATATTAGCCATATTAAAGGACACCAATATTTAATTAGGGGCATTTAAGTTACAGAACGGTTTCGTGTATGCGGTGACGCGCAACGCACATACAGAACGGTTTTGTTTATGCGGTGACGCGAAACGCACATACAGAACGGTTTCGTGTATGCGGTGACGCGAAACGCACATACAGAACGGTTTCGATTATGCGGTGAGGCGCAAAGCATAAAACAATCGTTGTCAATATGGGACATGACAGTGCCTTTGTATCGAACAAAGACGAATTACTTTAATAATATATTACACAGTTAGGAAAAACAACAGAGACTATAATAAAAACGATGACGATGATGAGAACGAAGATGATGACGATCCACTATCGTACGTATTTTGTTATGTTTATGCCGCACTAAGGTGCTTTTTTTTCGCATACACATTTTTTTTGCCATAAGTGCGTTGAAAATCTTCGCACAATTATCGAAACGTTTAGGCGGCGACGTGCATATGCGGCATCACAGGACCTAACTCATTATTCCACTGACATTTCCGGTTTTAAAGACGAATTATTCGAACTGCTTCCTTGCCGTTATTACCACCCCCATATGGGAAGTGGTACACGTAGGCATCTGTGATAATTGATTCATCCCTCTTTGTTGTTTACGTGATTATGAACGCGGTCTAGTGCGTTTAATATGTGCGAAAGCGAATACAAACACGGTAACACCATTGTCACGCTGTCTGTCGCGTGCAGTGTGGCAAAACGGCCACCATTTTGATCGAACCAAAAGTGCTACTTTTAACTAAACTGCTCATCATGCGCTCCTATACCTATTAGCAGCATACGTGTCTGCACTAATAATAAACTAACGCTGAACGGTATTACGTCGTCGTCCTTTGCGACTCCAAAAAAATGGACTCATGTTCTTGTATGCCGTGGAAAGGTCGTGCACCATGAATGACCTTTCAGCATTAATCAACTCCGCATGACTTTCTAAGCATAGCCCGTCGCGTGCAACTATGCGTCTTATTACAACAATTCTTGAAACATTGCATACAATAAATAAACTCCGGTTTTACGGGGCAATCAGATGTGTTCTCCTTCCGATTGAAAGGTCCTGGTTTCGATCCCGTGCGTGCTATAGATTTTATAAGTTTGCAATTTTTCAAAGAAACCAAGCATTCATTTTACTAAACTAAAAGAGTTCCATAGACGTTCGGTGCACACGGACTTAAAACTTGTGGAAACCACGTACCGGTTCTATTCAACTAACAGACGCAAAAGTCCTGCTTTATCAGTAGCAGACAATGGTGCAACAGCGCTTGAAATGTCACAGTCCAAGGGATTCCCTTGTGTTTGACTGTTTTGCTGTTGTTGTTTGTTTCGTTTGCCGCCATCATCATTATCATCATCATCATCGTCATCATCATCATCATCATCACCAGCCTCATCATCATCATCACCCCCGTCGTCGTCGTCGTCATTATCATCTTCGTCATAATCAACAACGACTTACGTGCCCATGCGCGTCTTCGTAGAATTGCACAAAGTGGTCCTTGTGAAGCTGGTCACCGTCGCGTAGCAACAGAAGCAGCAAGCGTCGCAGGGAGCTGGGAACCAGTGCTCGATCACTCGGGCGCTGTACAAGATGAAATATCATATCTGTTTATAAAACAACAACAACAACAACAACAAAAAACAAAACACAAATAACACTTTAGCCACAATTACGTGTAAATGGACATTAGAAGCTTCAAATCATTTTTTTCAAGACATAGTTGCTATACATTTTGTGACCTGTTATTGTTTAAATTAATATCAATAAAGTATTACGTGTTTTTCATCTAAAAGAATTATATACTGAGTGGCATGTGACCATGGGGCCGCATTCAAGAAACATATTAAGTTCTTCTTAAAATATATTCACTTAAGTTCAAACGTGTGCAATATAATATTTATGAAACTACGTTTAAATCTGGTAATCCTTTACAGTTACTGTAAACAGCAGTTAATAATATAGTGATTAATCAAAGTTGTAACAAATTAAAGTGTGCATGTACGATCTTCCATATCAATTATTTTCAAAATGAACAGATGAAACTGACAATTAAACTTGGAAGCAAAAGGAAACACTTCAATATGAAATAAATTGACAAGTACTAGTGTCGAGTTTTGCATCGTTTATTGGCGTTGTGTAACCTTAATCAACTGTCAAGTCAGCGTATATATATATGTATTTGAGTTTCCGTTTGTACAGACGAAAACTACTTGGTGATAAAAAAAACTAGCTTATTGTGAGTTTAAAACCAATGTTTGTTCTTAACTTTTATTCCTTTTTAAATAGAAACATATGTTAATATACTTAATTTCGTTACGTGTATTTAATTTCGTTACGTGTATTTAATTTCGTTACGTGTATTTAAGCAACTGTCCGTTGTAAGATCGTACATACACACTTTAATTATAATTCTAATATATATCATAATCGTTTGTTCGTCACCCTTTCTCCATCACTGTACGTCCAAATGAACTCGACATCTGCGAGGGACAGTTTCCGGTGCTCAGTTTCCGGTTCAGCGTCGCCTTTCGTCGACTTCTTTTCCTTCTTCTTCCGCTTGCCGCTGGCCGCCTCTTCCGGGCAATCGAGACTCTCATATGACACCGAGGGTGCGAACTGCACCGTGTACGAAATGCTGCGACCAAAGGCTCGGACCTGATGGAGGTACCCTGGATGTATAAGTAATGTTATGTAATGTAATAAAATGTAGTATAATGCAAAATATTTACGGTAATGTATAATGTAATGTAATGTAGCGTAATTTAAATAATTAATGAATGTAGTATAATATAATATCATGTAACTTTACGTAGCATAGCATAATATATTAGGGTAGTGTAGGGTAGCATAGCATAGCATAGCATAGTCACGTAATTCGTCACTTTTCCTTCGTGGACAGAGATAGAACAATCGTAAGGATCGACAAAACTGGATAGAGATTGTACTATAACTCTATGACTTAAACCTACTTGCCGGTACACAGATGCATCCCCCTGCACTTGAGTCCCCCCCCCCCCCCGCGGGAGACTCGAATTTACCTGCGGGTACGAAGATGCAGTACCCCTGCACTTCATTCCCCCTCCCCCTGGAGACTCGAACCTTCCTGCGGGTACGAAGATATACCCCCCTGCACTTCAGTCCCCTCCCCCTCGAGACTCGAACCTATCTGCCGGTAGGAAGATGCATCCCCCTGCACTTCAGTCCCCCCCCTCGAGACTCGAACCTACCTGCCGGTAGGAAGATGCATCCCCCTGCACTTCATTCCCTCTCGAGACTCTAACCTACCTGCGGGTAAGAATATGCATTTCCCTGCACTTCAGTCCCCCTTCTGGAGACTCGAACCTACCTGCGGGTAGGAAGATGCATCCCCCCTGCACTTCAGTCCCTCTGGATACTCGAACCTGCCTGTGGGTAGGAAGATGCATTCCCCCTGTACTTCAGTCCCTCTGGAGACTCGAACTTACCTGCAGGAAGGAAGGTGCATTCCCCCTGCACTTCATTCCCTCTGGAGACTCGAACCTACCTGCCGGTACGAAGATGTAGTCCCCTGCACTTCAGTCCCCCTCGAGTTTCGAGCCTACCTGCCGGTACGAAGATGCAGTCCCCCTGCACTTGAGTCCGCCGTCGAGACTCGAACCTACCTTCCGGTACGAAGATGCAGTCCCCCTGCACTTCATTTCCCTCCCCCCTCGAGACTCGAACCTACCTGCCAGTACGAAGATGAAGTCCCCCTGCACTTCAATCTCCTCCTGGAGACTCGAACCTACCTGCCGGTACTAAGATGCAGTCCCCCTGCACTTCATTTCCCTTCTGGAGACTCGAACCTACCTGCCGGTACGAAGATGCAGTTCCCCTGCACTTCAGCCCCCCCTCGAGACTCGAACCTACCTGCCGGTACGAAGATGCAGTCCCCCTGCCTTTCAGTCCCCCCTGGAAACTCGAACCTACCTGCCGGTACGAAGATGCAGGCCCCGTGCACTTCAGTCTCCCCTGGTGACTCGAACCTACCTGCGGGTACGAAAGATGCAGTCCCCATGCATTTCAGTCCACCCTGGAGACTCGAACCTAACTGCCGGTACGAAGATATACCCCCTGCACTTCAGTCATCCCCTCGAGAATCGAACATACCTGCGGGTACGAAGATGCAGTCCCCCTGCCACAGGGTGGACCACACCCAGGGTGTCTCCGCGATCTTGGGGTTCTTGTAGGCGTTAATCATATCCATATCCATCGGCGAGTGGCCCGACCCAGAGTTCGGATACTGAAAAAACATAATAAGTGGGCCCTGAGTTTGGATACTGAAAACACGCATTTAAAAAGGCACAAATGTGTCATTTATGAATTAACATCAATTTAAAAGGCAACAATTATAACACGTTTGTAAAGCATGTCGTCACTATTTTCAAATTTTAACACGTTTATCTCTATCATAGCGTTAAAATGCATATGCATGCAAGCCCCATTGACTTAGTGCCCTACTTGTAATCAGGCGATTGTGGGGTCGAGTCCCAGCCAAGATATGTTTTTCCTGTTTTATGCTTTTCTTGACAGAGATTATTTGGGCTAGTTAATCCAGTGCTTTAGTTTTTGATATTAAGGAATTAAAACAAAATACAACTACATGTATGTGAATAAGTTGCAGGAGATACGGCTTGACACAACCAGCTCGACTGAACACCATACTAGCACGATATTCTCTCTATAGAAAATGGTAGCCACAACAGCGCATACGTCAGAAATACAGAAAAGTAAAATATGATTGGATAAATGTATGCCTACCGTGGACTCGAAGTCAAACACGCTCTGGTGCTTGTTCTCGATGAGGATGAAGTCTTTCCTTCCGTCCAGCACGCAATGGATGTTGTGGTCGCCATGGGAATGCAGGAGGGACGCCGTGCCACCGGAACTCATCCACACTTCCGCTTCCGTCAGCCGCTCTCTGTAGGTCCCGCAGGAGAGTACGTCTGGCAGCTGAAATGTGTCATAATCGACAGACGTCATTTTCATCAGCGTCATCATCATCACCATCATCATCATCATCATCAACAACGATAACAACAACAACAGCAAAAGCAACAACAACAACAAAAACATAAGCGTCGCCAGCATCGTTTTCAGCATCATCAGAAATCATTGTCATCATCATCATTTTCTTCATCTTGATAAAATTCTATAGCGCTATACTCATGACATATTTGTCATAGATTAGAAGAAATGTTACTATTATTCAGTTGTTTATAAGGCACATGCAATAACTTTTATACATAGACAATGTAAACCGTACTGGAAGTTCTTCCCTCATGACGTCATGGACCGTTGACGACAGATACCAGTTCTCGTATTTGTAGTCCATAAGGAACTTCCGAAGGAGCATGCGCCGCTTGGTTCGGTGTGGTTCCCGGTTCATCACTTCCTTCTTCACCGTGATGGTCACATTAAGTGTTCCGTACCTGACGTCAGTGAAGACACGGAATGAGAAATTATTGTATATAAATATATTCAGTTATTTGTTGCCATGTTTAAAATATGATTCTTAACAGCTGATTAATACTGATATATTTTATTTATCTTTTTTTTTAAATTGTATAATCTAGTAAATAGTTCTAGTCATTAATGGCTGCACAGAAAAAAGTAGATCTTGTTTAAAACGCTAGATGTGAACTGTTGGATATAGGGAGTGGAAATTGCTGAAATAGCCTGTGTGGTTTTAGTTGGCGAAGATATTATTATAAATAGTATTATTTACTAGCGGTTCCAGAGGGGGGGGGGGGGGGGCGCACCCGGACCATGCATACCATACATATATGGGCATATATAAAACGGTCAAAATAGGATAAATGTGCTTATTTCATTGAAAACGATCAACAATAGACAATGCCGGGTATTCCTTTATTTGTGGATTATATTGTTTTCTTTTATATATTATATAAAGCTGTCAGATGCAATACACCATTGGCACAGGATACCACATACACGACATTTATACTTTTCGAAAAAATATGATTACAAGTCGAAATTCAAGTCAAATCAATTACTACTTTCCAGTTCTGTCTCAATAAATAGTTTAGTTCCCCAAATTCTAAATCGACACACTTTTTGTTTAATGTTCTATTACCGATCACACCAAATTTCATATTGTTTTATACATTCGTAAAAAAAATATATACAGTGATAAAGCAGAGGGGTGTTCACAACGTTGGCTCTAATTCCTGGCGATTTCATATTTTTTCCGGCACCATATGTCAGCAAAATTGACACAACGTCGGCACCACTTGCCGTATTATTTCACAACGCAATCATACAATTATATTTCACAATATATAGTGTAAAAAAACGTGTTCGTCTGTCTGTCCGTTAGTTCTGTTCGATGAAAAAAAAAAACACAGTGCATAGCACATTTGAAGACAATTGACGGGCATGATCGTGAACATGTGAGTTATTTAATGAAATTCACTTGGAAAATGATAATTACAATTCTGTAAATACATAATACAAATAATTATCGATGCGTGTGTGTTGGAATTTAGTCAGCCATTTTACATGTTTAAAGATGTTCCTGACATCTTCTTAACATTGTGTGTACAATATGTATTTAGTGGACAGGCATATCAAACAGGGGCAATTAACTGCCAAAACAGATGCATGACATATTTAGGTCTTTCGAACATAATAAGGTGAAGTCTTAATTTATTCAGGGAATCAAATTTCAATTGATGCTGCTGCTGCTGCTGATGATGATGATTATGTGCAAAGATTTATCATATATCTTTGATATGGATCTGTAGCTGATCACTGCAGACCCAAAGAAAACTTAAAGGAGTTATAACTGCACGATCAAAAGTTTACGCCCCCCCCCCAACCCGAAATCCTGGATCCGCCTCTGATTATAACCTCAACATTTTCATCAAGTTTGGTGAAGATTAGATGGAAAGTGTTGGACTTAGAGAGCAGAAACCGCTAAGACGGCCAATTCTAGATAATTCAAGGGCGATAACTCCACAATTCTTTGGCGATTTGGCTGTTTATCGAACTTGGACGAGATATTATGCCGATAAACTATTGGAAATAAAAGTGGTCTACCCACAGACCGACAGACAGACAGACCGAACAACATTAACAAACCAATATACCCCGCTATCTTCAAAATTATACAACAAATTGTCAAGCGTTGAAACTCACTTTTCTTTCAGGTATGCGTCCTCCTCCCACTTCTCGGTGACCTCGGCCCCCTTTAGGACCCCTCGCATCACCGTGGGCCTGCCAGTCTTCACGTACCGGATGTGGAACGATGACGGCGACACTGGGTCCTTCTCCTCCCGTACCTTCCCTTCCGGCTTCCTCTGCCACCCTGAAGTGGTTGAGTCCATACAATGCACTTTTATATACTAACTCACAAAAGAAAACTCCAGTGTTTTTTTTTCACCTTTGGGGGAAAGGGGGCGGGGCCCTTCAGATGGGGATTTTCACGGCAAAAGGGGATTTGTTTAAGAAGAGCATTATTACATGTTTATATTCTACTTTGTTTCAAAACATAAATTTATGCATTATTTTGCTACAAATGATAATTTATATTATGCACTAACTTGGTTTGATGAAACATTGCTTGGATTGTTTACAAAAATTCATCTATCTTGGTCATTTTTTGTCCGATTTTGGTCATTTAAAAAAAAAAAATAAAGCTTACATTCTGAGGGGAATTTTAGGGCAAATATAGGGGAAAAATACATACTTGTAAGCAGGGGAATAGGGCCGAATTTCGGCCCGAAATTGGCCCTAAATCACTAAACTCTACAGTACAGTTACATCTGAAGCTAAAATTTAAATGTTTGTGTTTACCTATAACCCGCTTCATTTAGAAACTGGAAAATAAGAAATGAAAATGTTCCTAAACCGATTACGCATTAGGCTAAATTCTGATATTAGTATGCGGAGGTTTAGTTTGGCAAATACTCCAAAAAGTACCTACGAAGTGTCCAGGGGTCGTATCCACAAAGCTCCTAAGGGTAATTTTAACTAAGTTTTATTTCGGGGAAAAAATCAAATACAATTGTCCTACATTTTGAAGTATGGTAAAATATGAATAATCTGTTGATTATATACCATATGAAAACCAATTGAGACAAAATAAACTTTAGATAAACCAACCACAGACTTAAGGAGTTTTATTAATTAAGAAATTAACTTAACTTTTCATGAAGGAGCTTTGTGGATATGGCCCTAGTTTTACAGTGATTATGCTGTGTCAGACCTAAACGCTCGTTCCACTGCCATCCTGTTTAAGTGGTTGATCTCAATAGAATGTGCATACAAATGTTGTTAAGTATACTATATACACCTTTTTAACATAACTTGAGTCTCTTCTTTGCCCATATGGACGGGACAACGCACATAGCGAGCGCTCTGTGACTCCACGACTACGAGCGCTCTGTGACTCCACGACTACGAGCGTTCTGTGACTCCACGACTACGAGCGCTCTGTGACTCCACGACTACGAGCGCTCTGTGACTCCACGACTACGAGCGCTCTGTGACTCCACGACTACGAGCGCTCTGTGACTCCACGACTACGAGCGTTCTGTGACTCCACGACTACGAGCGCTCTGTGACTCCACGACTACGAGCGTTCTGTGACTCCACGACTACGAGCGTTCTGTGACTCCACGACTACGAGCGCTCTGTGACTCCACGACTACGAGCGTACTTACTCTCAGACTTAGTCTCAACTTTAACTATATACCTGCATATGGGCGTGGATTTCCATTGGCTTATATTTAAGACGAAGAATAAGATGACTGCGTTTCAGAATGTAGTCATGTGCCAAGGTTCGTTTCGGGAATGTCATGCAGTATGTCAAGAACGGTAACATTTACGTTCGACAACATATAGTACGACACAATGAGAAACTCCATGCATTACTTTAGATTATGTACGACTCACCGAGCGGTCCCATATGTCCCTCTCGACCTAGAAGAACTACAACGAGTACGCTAGACAACAAACGACTCACTAACCGAGCGCTCTCTGGTACTTTTTGAGAATGTCAGACACGACGTCAACACGGAAACTTTTACGTACAATGAGAAACTACATGTATTACACAACGCACAACCCACCGACCGGTCTCACATGTACATGTCCATCTGGTCGTAAAAGAACGGGAACTATTAGGTTAGACAACAAACAACTCACCGAGCGCTCTCCGTGCGCGTTTCAGGAACGTCAGACACGACGTCAAAACGGCAACTTTTACGTACAATGAGAAACTTCGTGTATTACGTTTACAACGTACGACTCACCGAGCGGTCTCAAATGTCCCTCGGGAATTCCCGGCACGTTCTGCGTGTTCACGGGAGGGAAAGACACGTCTGTCTTCATGTCCTTGATGAAGCTCGTCTTCCCATCGACGTCAAGTAGAAACGTGCCTATTACAAGCGCTGCTAACGTCAACCACGTCATTTTATACCGTTACGGCGATTTTCAATAAATGACGTTGTAGTAGTAGGTAAGATATCCACTGCGAACAGAATCAATTGATAATATGTCAAATATATCTTAGTTTGTGTGAATTCTGCACGATATATAGTCCGTTTATCGTATGTCCAGTAATACTGTAAGAATGAAATATAATAAATTATTTTGAATAACAAATAATTGGAATTAACTATACAACACAGATCTTTAGTACATTTCCACGTATTTCGCGCGCAACGTGTATTAATGGACACGAAATCTAGTGACATCACCAGCCCATTTTGAATGGAAGAAATTGATATAAATTGACATAACAAAACACGCTATAAGCAACAGCTTGGAGGCAAAGGCATGAAGGTTAGACATCACTAAATCGATCTCCCAGCTGTTACGTGGCCTTTCAGCTACTCGACTAAACAACTTACCGCAGATGTACCCCGATGTGTAGTGGAGGCATTGATTTTCATATTTTACCAATAACAAAATCCGGTATTATCATTATTACCATGGCCATCAGCTCAACGCCGTTGCCGTTACCATCCTCTTCTTCCTCCTTCTCTTCCTTCTCATCATCGTCACCATCATCATCGTCATCCTCATCATTATCATCTACCTTCGTCGTCATCATCATCATCGTCGTCGTCATCATCATCACCATTATCATCATCAGCAGCAGCAACAGCACCATAATCAAGAACAAGTGCAACAACAAACTAAATTTCTGCATAAATCGACCAAAATAAATTTCAGAGCTACTCTCTCTTTTAACCAACATTTATGTTGTATATACATTTTATTACAAGACAACTTCAGTGAAAATGTCTGTTGTCTTCTTTAAGCGGTGGCTTTGACCAAAACGAGGCGCAAGCCATGCGTTTAGTCGAGTAGAATCAATCAGTGACACATACACCGACCAACCCCTCGTATTCTCACTATTCTAGCCCTTATCTGCCGATGCGCTTTAAATCATCTTACGTCCTTTCTTATTTCATTGAAAACATGGAGACTTGTCCGAGATAAGGGAACAATAAATACGCTAATATTAAAGGCTACCGGGATATTGCGAATCCCTCTTAAAGTAGTGTATTCCGTCGACAGTTGCGATGCTTTTCAAGTTAAAGGGACTATATATACACCAAGGCGTGGTTTCCTAAAGCAGTATAAATGTTATTTAATATAGAACAGCACAATACAAAGCCATCTTAATTAAGTTAAATATATACATTATAAACATAATTATATGTTCTATAAAACGATTCAACAAAAATGCTTGAAAAAGGAAAACACAATGAGGGTATCTAACTAAAGACTAAGGAGTCATAAGAACAATGACAAAATGTTGTGACGGGGCACGAACTATTTACTTCTGTGGCAAAATGATATCATCGGATAATTCGCAATTATAAAAAGTTACTTTCTTACAAGCGAATTAGGTCCGACCAAAACCAAACTTAGTCTATGTCGTGACTATTCTTCAATAAAACTGAAAACACTCAAAACTGCAACGTGGACGCTCAGTGACAAAATAAACGTAAATATGTACATGTATATAGCTAATAGTTTATTAGATGTAAAGAAACCCATAATATAGTAAATAATGAAATAAAGCTATCGTATAGTTGAACGATATCCACATTGCGAGAACATTATCAAATTAATTCTAAGGGAGACAACTCGTGGTGGCTAGGATTGTGTTGTTGTCGCAGTGGTCTTCCTTGAAGATAGTCGCAGTTGTACAAAAATGTAAAAATGGTATATTCCAACTAAAGTGTGTGTAGTTCGAAGTTTTATGAGGTCCATCCGCGACAAAGTTGCATTATGCGAGGACACGCGTGTGTCCCTACACACTATACCTAATTTACTTACTACAGACTCATCTAAAGTTTGGAATATTGAATCATTTATGCAATGCCCAGCTACATGTATTTAATTTTTGACTGAAATAAAGTACCTCATCATATCCGTTGACTTTATGAAAGTTATGCATATGAATTATAACTTAAAGGACTTACCCATGCAGCTTGGCAGCGTGTTAGGGGTAATGGGGCCGCACCGTTTGGCCATTTTTTCAACGTTAAACAGTAATACGAGAGCTGAAACGCACCAATGTACGCCTATTGCTGCACTGTATGCGATAAATAGCGCCGCCGTTGATGTCGTTTTGACGTCAATGACGACATCAGGAAGCCAACCTCGTACAGGCAGCCTCGGTCCCATGGCGCCTAACTGAATGCCAAATTTAATGGCGACATCGCTTACACTTTCGCCAATAACCTACAAAACCGATGCTCCATAGGCCCATAAAAGACTATTTCGGGCAGACAATTTCTAAGTCCGTAAACGCGTTTTTGCGTGTATTTGAGAATACTATAAAGGACTTATCCATGCAACTTGGCAGTGCGTTAGGGGTCACAGTTTGTCACCTTTCTCGACGTTAACTTTTCATACGTGAGCTGAAGCCCACCAATGAACGCCTATTGCTGCACTGTATACGATTAATAGCAGCGTGTTAGTGGTCATGGGGCCGTACCGTTTGGCACCGTTCTCGACGTTAACAAGTCAGACGCGAGCTGAAGCTCACCAAGGTACGCCTATTGATGCACCGTATACGATAAATATTTAGATTTAAACATATTTTATTTCCACAATATTGACAAAATTACAAACAATCACGATTTACCATAAGTAAATATTGGCAAAAGGGTTATACCTAAAGTTCTACAACGTTATCGAGGGTCTTTGCCTGGGAGTGTTATTTACATATTGTAATGGTGACAAGCGTACTTTGAACAATTGTTGTCATTTAGGAAATCAAAAGTAAATTATGATAATAATAATAATAATAATAATAATGATAATGATGTTGACAATAATAATAACATTTGAAAACACAATATGAACAAATAAGTGAATAAAATATATAGCAAATAGACAATAATATGCAAATATAGATAGTTGTAAGTCCCGTCCAGCAAGCAGTTAAGTTTTAACGTTAAGTTTTAAAGTTAAGTTTAACGTAACAATATATCTTTGAACTTCTGTAAAAATAATTGTATTGTCTTCATTATTAAATGAGGGGTTACCGTAGAGGAGCAAATCACTATTTAAGGGATGAAATGAGCGCAGTGCATTAAAAAGAGATAAACGTTGCATGCGGTAATTAGGACGATAAATATCGGCGCCGTTGACGTCGTTTTGACGTCATTGACGTCACAAGGAAGCCAACCTCGTGCAGGCAGCCTCGGCCCAATGGTCCTTAAGTGACTGCCAAATTTTATGGCGATATCTCTTACACTTTCGCCAATAACCGCCAAGTCCGTACATGCATTTTTGCGTGTGTTTGAGAATATTAAAGACCTCATCCATGCAACTTGGAAGTGTGTTATGGGCACCTAACTGACTGTCGTATTTTATGGCGATATCTCGTATACTTTCTCCATGCAAAAACCGATGCTCCATAGGCCGGTATAAGGCTATTTCGGGCAGAAAAAAAGTCCGTGTACGCGTTTTTGCGAGTGTTTGAGAATACTGTAAAGGACTTGTCCATGCAACTTGGCAGTGTGCTAGGGGTCATGGGTCCGCACCCTTTGTCACCTTTCTCGACGTGAACAATTCATACACGAGCTGAAGCCATGGAGCCGAGGCTGCCTGCACGAGTCGGGCTTCCTGGTGACGACATTGACGTCAAAACGACGTCAACGGCGTCTCTATCTATCGTGCTCTTCAGCTCGAGTAGGACTTGTTAGCGTCGCGAAAGTTTCCAATTTGTGCGAAATTTGGGACAGAAAATTTATGAATATGTATACCCGTTATTGGCACCATTTTCGACGTTAACAATCCATACTCGCCGATTGTTGCACTGTATACGATAAATTTCGGCGCCGCTTTGACGTCAATGAAGTTACCAGGAAGTCCACCTCAAGGACCGTAACTTACTGCCAATTTTATGGAGATATCTCTTATAACTTCGCCAATAACCTGCAAAAACCGATGCTCCATATGCCTGTAAGGCTATTTCGGGCAGAAATTTTGTTAGGCTGACGTGTACGTTACCGTCGTTTTTGGCGTAACGTCAAGTCCTGGAATGGTCGCGACTGTGCGGGTTTGTAACGCGCTTTACTGGCGCCAAACGGAACCACCTTCAGCTAGCGTCGCGAAACTTGGCACGTTTGTAAAGCCTATCGGGCCGCCCTTTTTGGCTTGTGGATATAAGATCTAATTATGAACATTTATTTTGACGGTCTAACGTAAACTCTTGACGTCGATTTTTAACGTCAACAACGTCACTCAGCGGGTCGGCGACACTTCAGATACGTCCGGAACTTCGAGCCAAACAACCCAGATCCAGTTCAGTTGCTCCACCTGTCTCCGTTACGCCAGATAACGCTAACTGGCGTTTACGGAATTGTCGCGACCGTGCAGGTTTGCAGGGAACATTGCTCCCATCAAATGTGTGAAGTTTCATCACGATAGCTTGTTATAAGTTTGCTTCTTTCACGCAAAAACAGTCCCCTGTATAAGGAATGGGTGGTGTGACTTCAATATGGGCGCAATGCATGTGGTTGAATGGTCGCGACCTTGCAGGTTTGCAGGGAACATTGTGACGTTCCATCACAAGCTAATTCCGCTTTAATGGTATTTTCTCTTTCAATAAAGTTTCTTCTTAACATAAATCCACTGTAGGCGGAAAGTGCCGTCCTGTATTCGCCTGTGCGGATTGCACAGGCTAATACGGGACGATACTTTACGCACATGTATTAAGCCCGGGTTTCCCACGACACGCCTCATTTCTAACTATACGTTGTTTGGTGAATATAAGTTACCAAGGATGCGGATGTGTTCTATTCTTAATGTAAGTAATTCGTAATTAATGCACATGTACGAAATATTATATTTCGATATATGATTTGCGTTTCTTACAAGTGATATTTAAGTGACATTGGTAACGTATGTGCTACTGATTACGCAAGG
Organism: Congeria kusceri; assembly: GCA_027627225.1. Taxonomy (NCBI): domain Eukaryota; kingdom Metazoa; phylum Mollusca; class Bivalvia; order Myida; family Dreissenidae; genus Congeria; species Congeria kusceri. Next base: position 32,304,230 of record CM051039.1, on the reverse strand, counting down.
GTCCGTGTTTTTTTTATGTCTGCCATGAACAAAAAACTCTGCTCTCCTCGTAAAATGTAACAACCACACTCCAACATTGTCATGGATATACACAAGGCAAGGGCAGGAGTCAGCGATGAAGTGAAGCCCCAGCCGCAGACGACATCGGGAAGCCCATCTCGTACAGACAGCCTCGGCCCTATGGAATTTTACTGACTGCCAAATTGTATGGCGGTATCTCTTATACTTTCCCCAATAACCAGGCTGCAAAAACCGATGTTATGGAGATAGGCCTGTATAAGGCTATATCGAGCAGAAAAGTTTAAGATCCGTATAGGCGTTTTGCCTTTGTTTGAGAATACTATAAAAGACTTATCCATGCATACTTGGCAGTGTGTTAGGGGTCATGTAGCCGCACCGTTTGGCACCTTTCTCGACATTAACAATTCATACGCGAGCTGAAGCGCACAGATGTACGCCTCTTGATGTACTGTTTACGATAAATAGCGGTGCCGTTAACGTCGTTTTAACGTAAATAACGTCACCAGCAAACCCACCTCATGCTCGGTCCCATGGACCCTAACTGACTGCCAAATTTTATGGCGGTTTCTCTGATATTTTTGACAATAACTTCCAAAAACTGATGCTGCATAGGCCCGTATAAGGCTATTTCGAGCAGAAAATTTTAAAGTCCGTATTGGCGTTTCGCGCGTGTTTGAGAATACTATAAAAGACTTATCCATACATACTCGGCAGTGTGTTAGAGGTGGAGCCAGTTTTTACAGGCCGTGCTCATGCTGGTAAATCGACTGATCCTTTTGTTAATTTGCTTACAGTAAACTTCGTTACGTACTTTCCAGTATAATACTAATATCTTAATTATTGTGCATCAAGATAGAGACAAAACATTCATAACAAGCTAACCTTTTTTTTGTTCTATTGTTATAATAAATGTGGTACATAACAAAAAGAAATGAACATAAGGAAACTCATGTATATTGAGGCCTTCACTGATACGCATTGGGGATAGAACAAGCGCGCGAACATTAAGACACCTTCATCGGATTTCATTCCATAAGCTAAGAATATATTCGTGGTGAAAATGAATACTTCTTAGCCACAAGAGTCAGTCGTTACAGAAGCAGATACGTGGAGTCTGTAGTTCGTGCAAGAAACAAGATGTCTCGTAATGTACACGTGTGTAATGGACATGAACGGGCGGTTAATTTGATGATTGCACCTTCTGTCTTATCCCACCAACGGACTGTCTGTGCTTGTGTAGTGGTACAAGGGCTGGTTCTTGCCCTCGCCCAGGGTATAGTAACCCTGTCCTTCGGCGTCCCAGCAGACCGCCTGACCCCTGGGCTCCACGATGTAGGGCAGGGTGACCCCCGGCGTCTGCAGCACGCTCAAGTAGTCACCGTTAGCAACGTCCCAGTAGTAGATGCTCTCTTGGGCCTGCGGAACCAGAACACAACCTGTTGTAGCATGGGGCCAAACTTCGCAACAGATTTTGCTTCATTATGATTTCATATAATTTCGCTGTTCATGACTGTTTCAGCACTGTGCACCAACATTCTTTGCGGAGAGTACAATTGAAATCCAACAGAGAATAAGAAATGTGCTGAACTCTTCTAAAATAAGTCGAACCATGTGCATGTTTTGATTTTGATTTGATGCATATATATTGTAATCAAATGTTACCGACCTTGATGAGGATTCTGTCGCCCGACGGAGAGATGTCGCCGGCGAGGGGGCCGTTGGACGCCGAGTCGATGTGAAGCTGGCCCGCGGGAGTAACCGGTACTCGACTACCTGTCCCCCAGGCGGTTGTGGGCAGCTGTGTAAATGGACGCCAAGTTATTCATCATATTATGTAAAATTTAAATGTTACTGTCTTACCTAATATATCAGTGATTTACAAATGAGGTGTCTTTCCCTGATAGCATTATGGACCAATACATAGTCTCCCGGGGACTGCTGCATTTTTAAAAGAGCCACTGTATTTCATTTAGAAGACCATTTTATTTTGATGTGTTTTTATTTTATTTCATAGTTCATCTTTGAGTCGTGAGATTTACCTTGGCAATTTTACCCCGACCATTAGGCACTTTGGATATTATGTACAGATTCGCCTGCGGGTCGACCATCAGGGTCTCGCAGTTGGTCTCGTTCCACCTTAAATACAAGTTGAGCATAAAGATGAACATGTATAATTCAGGAACAGGCTCAAAAAATGGCGCCCCCCCCCCCCCCCCCCAAAAAAAAGGATCTATTTAAACTGTTTATCACTTACATATTATATTTATTAGTATGATAACTATGAAAAATTTTCTTCAAACAATTGCTGTTTGAAATAATGATTTTAAGTAATCCAAACCTAACAGCAAATCATGTCATTTAATCTAGGAAAGTTATTTGAAAATAAAATATTTTTGAGATTCTGTTCAGTTGAGCTAGAAGGGGCCTAAAACTGATCTTGATCCTATATTTGACCCTCTGAGAACACGGGGCCTGCATAGGCTGATATAGAGGGTGGGGGAAGAAGCGGCGTACACCCCCTCTAAAACTGTCCATCATTCGATTGTCATCAAGCCTCACACTATCTTAAAACATACACATATTTCGTTGCCCATGACGTGTTATTCAATCAATTGGTTGTAATACTCATACGAGGTAATTTCGTTAAATTGTTCCTTTTTGTTGATATCGCTTCTTTCCGATATCTATCTCAACATGTAAGATAGACCAAAAGCAGTTTAATGACAGCCTTTTTAGTTATTGAATATTACCCCCCCCCACCCCCCCCCCCCCGGGCCTCTGACTCAAAATCCTGTATCTGCGACTGGCCTGTCTGTTGTTAATGTAGGGACATTTGCAGCCTGTGTACTCACGTGAACTCCAGCTTGTCAGCGGCCGGCACGTGTATGCTGGTGTCTTGTTGGACGCTGCTGGGTTCCCGGATGCGGAACACGTTGTTGAACGCTCTGCCGCCTGCGTCACCGACGTCTCCTACACAGTAAACTTAGTGTTGTCCACGAACTTTGTCGCTCGTCCGCACTTATTACATATGCGTAGGAAGTAAGCAACGAGTACTTTAATAGGACTTGTTGAGTGGCCGCTAAACGTAGCTTGTTTTCCGCTATACGAGTATAAATTACATCTACCGGTATTTCTGTTTTAACTAGATGTTACAAACACTACAGCGCCTGTTAATTGCGATTTTACTACGCGAAAAGATGGGCGGGTGAAGTTAAACTAGTTCGGTTATTACTGACCTATGTAAATACAGTCATCCTCGTTTCCATCCGCGCATGGACCGACGGCGATGTCCTCCAGATCGTTGTGTGTTGTCCCGCTGAGGCTGATGGTGGACTGCCGGTGCCCGGTGGTCGTGATGACGTAGATGGCCGCCGAGTGGCCGTGGTCGTTGTGCGTGTACAGGAAGCCGGGGTGCTTGCGACTGGCCGCCAGACCGGAAGCCTCGACAATGTGATCTGAGCCCACCGTACCCGCGACCACACCGGCGGAGAAACTGGGAACTAGATACACAAAGCATTCTATAGTTGTAGGCTCGTCCACAAAACTTTGTAATTACATATGAGGCATTTCATGGGAAACCCGGGCTTAATGCATGTACGTAAAGTGTCGCCGCGGATAAGCCTGTGCAGTCCGCATAGGCTAATCCAGGACGGCACTTTCCGCCTACAATGGATTTATGTGTAGAAGAGACTTCTTTAAACAGAAAATACAATCAAAGCGGACTGCACAGGTTTATCCGGTACGACACACTTAACGCACAGACATTCAGCCCGATTTGCCGACGACACGCCTCATACACAACTGAATGCAGAACAAGACAAACATTGATGCAAAGCATGAAAGAGCACCGTAGTTTATCGAAAGTGATTTAAGATTAAATTATAATGTGAAATTACGAAATGTTCAATCTCGTGGAGGAAAGCACGTGCTTTCTATACATCATTTTACAAACATGATACCGTATGTGTTCGGAGTGTTGAAAGATATATTAACATATAGTTTGTCTATAACATACATCCAAACTATCAATACCTTCTCTCTTTTCAACAAAGCGAGCATTCGCACGCAATGATGTCAACAACAAAATTTCCACCAACGATGCACCGGTTTCATCGCGGCTGTTTTTATCAACGGCTCGTTTACAAGTTGATTGTACATTCAAGCACATCGTATTTATAAGCGATCATGTTTCATGTGTGTCACTTATGCTAGAATTCGTGGTGTGTTGTTATCTGTTCATGAGTCGACGAGTGAGTGTGATCACAGGTGATTGAAATGAGTGTTTTTAAGTGGGACAACCGGACAGAAACGGACCGCATTCTGCATTGGACTACTTAGATTCAAGACTTCCAGGAAATATTCTACTGAATGTACACTCGTGGCTCTCCACGTGGCACGGCACTGAGCGGGCGCCTGTGTACTCCACGTGGCACGACACTGAGCGGGCGCCTGTGTAATCCTCGTGGCACGGCACTGAGCGGGCGTCTATGTAATCCACGTGGCACGGCATTGAGCAGGCGCCTGTGTTATCCACGTGGCACGGCACTGAGCGGGCGCCTGAGTTCTCGTTTGTGTACACGGATATACGAGACCAGTCGCACGTCAATATTATTCGTTCCTGGCAGCGTAACAAGACGTCACGTCAAAATGTTAAACTGCCCGTTAATGTTTTAAAAAACGGTAACTTTATTGTCTGATGAAAGAATAAATATTATCTACTTCGGACACTTACATCATTTTGCAATACAGCGTATTGTAATTATTTGTTAAATTTTAAAACAGCGGCGACAGAATCTTTACATTTCCTACTGTTAAAACGTATCATCCATAATTATGTCGATAGACATTAGTATAACGTTGTGGTTAATTCAATAAATAAGTATGATACACGCTCGCGAAATGTTACGTGTTTACTTTATAACATGCAATACAATACCATTCTAGTATTAAATAAATAATAAAATGAGAATGATGTAGTATGTGCGTGAACATATGTAGCATATTATGCAACGTCTGTCTGCGTTTCTCGAATTCCATGCATCATCAAATGCGTTAACAATTGTTTGATGAACTGCTTCAGTTACTAGTAATTGGATTCGTTTACCTTGGACCACGCTACAAATTCGGAACACTGATAATGTCGGCACAAATGCTTTGTGTTTTGAACGAAGCCTCCATTCAACGATTGAAGTCTTTATACGCTTGTAATAAACTCACACTGTAGGCTAAAGGAAGAAGGTCATTTGAGAGCGTCAGTGCTAGACGACACACATGGCTGAGGCCCCGTTGCTCATGGGTGTGAAAAAAGGAATATAAGTAGAGCTCCGTCCTGAAAAGAAACCTCACGGCATGTTGATTACAAATTACAAATATGTGACCAACGGCAACTCACCATTGAAATTCAAGCAAAAGAATTAAAGCAACAGTCTATAAATATGTTAATGAAATAGAACTTAGCAGAATTTCTAATGGACATCTTACCGATCAAAATACAAATCAAAACGCTGAAAGACTGTTGGCGACAAAAGAAACTAAAAAAATGTGAATTATGAGTGCATTTTTGCTTAAAGGAAACATTTGTTTGAATGAAGTATAACTTCTCACCTTTAAACTTTATAATTTGGCTTCTTATTCAATAGTATTCGACATCTTAATGAAAACAAATTAATTGCATTTAAATTACAGTTGATGGTAAATGCATTTTACTTATTTTTATCCATTATCTGCAAGCCAATCTCCTGTATCTTCTTGAACACCGCTTGTGACTAGTAGAAGGCGCACCCACGAATAGTGTACCCCGGAAACGCTTCCTCAGTGCCTGAAGAGCCGAGCCTCGAAATCGGCGACGAAGGTTAGTTCTGCAATGTCGTCCGGAAGTCTGCGATCGATGGCTCTGAGGACCAATAGATTAGGTAACAACATTGCGATATAATACATTTCTATGTACAAAAGGTCATATTTGTTATTTCAACTTAGCAATACATGTATAATATATTTAAATGGACATAATGTAACATTAGTTATTTCAACATTACAATATAATGCACTTCATCCAGGTTCGTAAGAAGTTATACTCACGTGCGCATAAATCCGTAAATGTTAATGAGAAATTCAAATTTATGTAGTATTTATTTTAAAAATGTCGAGATGAATAAAAATAAGTAATATATAAAATATATACTTCATAGTAGCCGTCTTCGCTTTCCCCCGGCATGAAGCAGAACACTAGAGGAATCTGCTTCAAGCTCTCACCACCAGGTTTTCGCCTTGTACAGCAGTTCCAGTTACTGATCTGTGTAGAACACCGGGTGCCTGTTGTTCCCCATCGCGATGTCCTTCCGGAAGAAGTCCGGTGCATTGCCATCGATGAAGACTGAGTCAAGCTGAAATACGCAGTAGTAGAAATATTTGGCACCAATTCTTATAAAAATAAGTATAGATTCGGTTTAGAATACAAATCATCCGGATCATCGTTAGCGTGTTTTTATTTTTATTTTTACAACTCATACTATAAATCTAATATCAACTTTATTGTGTTTACTTAGTTGTTAAATATTACTTTAATATTAATTAACTATGTCAAATCTGTATTCTGACACAATACACATGTTTTGTTGCTACGCGACCCTACCTTATAACGCCTGGTGTTAATTGATAAAGAGACATGCGCCATGTATATTACGCAATTCGCTGATACGAAACAATGGTCCAAACTGTATTCGTATATGGGCCCCAAACGGCGAAATGTGCTTACGCATGAAGTAATCCCGCGTATAAAAGTTTTATCATGAAATGGTTTTATTGATACCATTAATCAGTCTAATATTAGGTTAATACTGAGAGTAGAATATATTTATGTTAAATAAAATACCAGTAGTTCGTGTGTAACGCTGTTTAGCGTTTTTATTATAACTAGAACTCCGCGAGTCGGATGCGTCGCCTGACGCCAGATAGCTTACGTGAATGCAAATGAAGAAGCACTTTAGGTTAATGCTCATTTTTAAACAGATTTATTGAAATATTCAAAAGCACTGCACTCTGGCTAATTGCAAAGAAAAGACTAATTAAAAAACAAAAATGCGACACAAAAATAAATATGAACATTTACAAAGGGCAGTAACTCCAAACATATGAGGTGCAGAGTAACGGTGCTTCTGCATTGCACTTCTCCTCAATGAGATCTATCTACCTATGAAGTTTCAAGTTGATAGCTTTCATAGACTTAGAGTTATGCTCCGGACAAAAATTAAGTATGAAAATAAAGAAAGTGCAATAACGCCAAAAGTATGAGGTGCAGAGTAACGGTTCATGTGCACTGCACTTCCCCTCAATGAGGTCTATCAACCTACGAAGTTTCAAGTTGATAGCTTTCATAGTCTTAGAGTTATGCTTCGGACAAAAATTAAGTATGAAAATAAAGAAAGTGCAATAACTCCAAAAATATGTGATGCAGAGTAACGGTTCTTGTGCACTATATTTCTCCTCAATGAGATCTATCTACCTATGAAGTTTACAGTTGATAGCTTTCATAGTCTTAGAGTTATGCTCCGGACAAAAATTAAGTATGAAAATAAAGGGCAATAACTCCAAAAAGTATGAGGTGCAGAGTAACGGTTCCTGTGAACTTCACTTTCCCTCAATGAGATCTATCCACCTATGAAGTTTCATGTTGATAGATTTAATAGTCTAAGAATTATGCTCTGGACAATTGAAAGGGGACGCCGACGCCGCCGCCGAGGCCGCCGCCGACAAAAGTAACACCTATATGTCGCTTTTTCAGGCGACAAAAATATTACTTTGACTTTCGTTTAGTGTGAAAATTCAAGGTTAGATGCCAGTAAATCCAATTCTCATAGGGCCCCATTATAGATTAGATACCAGTAAATCATTGTGTATCCCTCCGTGGTCCATTCGAAAGTAGTGCCTATTACTAAAGAGTTCCTTTTCTCTTCTGGTGTAAAATCAATTTAGCAATCTCAGACATGCCTTTTGTGGTTATTGCGTATATCCCATGTGTGTCTGGAACATTTTGGTGTATTGCATTGGAGGCTATCTTGAAAGGTGAACTTTTATGGTGTGTTTACTGTTATATGGGGCTTTTGTCGAAATATGACTGCCGAAACCCTGTTTTTATACCGGTGTCTGCATTCAGGCGAGATACATTTTCTTAGAAGTAACATGACATATCTTTTTTATTGCAATTTTGAAAGAGGAAAGAATCATCTTTAAACTGATGCCATGCTTGCACAATCTGAAATAAAGAAAGGCTAGAAAAATGCTTGGAAAGTTCGCCGTTTTATAATGGGAATTGGAATTACTGGTATCTAACCTATAAAACGGCAAACTTTCAGATTTCAGTTTGTGCAAGCTTACTGCAAGTTTAAAGATGAATCTTTCCTCTTCCAAAAATTGCAATAACAAGAGGGCCACTATGGCCATAGGTCGCTCACCTGATATCAATGTATGAAGTTTCATTAAAATATCTCAATAGGTTTTCAAGTTATTGAGCGAAAACTGTTTTTCTATTTTTAGTAACAGTGACCTTGACCTTGACCGCACCCACCACATACGTAAAGCAAGGTCCCGATATAAGGTATCTACGTATGAAGTTTCAATGCGTTCTTAATTTATTGGGCGTAAACCGTTTTTCTACTTGAATAACAGTGACCTTGACCCCACCCACCCCATAAGAAAACCCAAGTGAGGTCTCGATATAAGATATGTGTTTTAAGTTTTATTAAAATATCGCAATGCTTTCTCAAGTTATTGAGCGGAAACTGTTTTTCTATTTTCAGTCAAGTGACCTGACCCCACCCATCCCATATGCAATCCCAAGCAATGTGTTGATATAAGGTACTTATGTATTAAGTTTCATTAAAAAAGCTCAATGCGTTCTCAAAACATTTAGCGGAAACCATTTTTCTATATTTAATAACGGTGACCTTGACCCCACCCACCCCATATGCAATCCCAATCGAGTTCTCAAAATTATGTATTTATGTATAAAGTTCTCAAGATATTGAGCGGAAACCGTTTTTCTATTTTAAGTAACAGTGACCTTGACCTTGACCCCCATCCATCCCATATGCAATCCCAATCGAGGTCTCGATGTAATGTTTTAACCAAATATGAAACCTCTGGGCCTTGTGGTTTCAGAGAAGAATTTTTAAATAATTTTGCCATTTACGTAAATATAAACCATGTGAGCCCCGGGGTTTTGCCCAGCTTTGATCCCAGGGGCATCATTTGAACAATCTTTATAGAGGACCACTACACAATGTTTCATACCAAATATAAAACCTCTAGGCCTTGAACTTTCAGGAGAAAATGTTTAAAGTCATTTTGCTTTGTAAGTCTATATAAACGATGTGACCCCCGGGGTGTGGCCAGTTTTGACCCCAGGGGCATCACTTGAACAATCTTTGTAGAGGACCACTATACAATGTTACATAACAAATATGAAACCTATGGGCCTTGTGGGTTCAGATGAGAAGATTTTAAAAGTCATTTTGCTATTGAAGTCTATATCAACCATGTGAACACCAGGATGTGGCCAGTTTTGATCCCAGGGGCATCATTTGGACAATCTTTGTAGAGGACCACTATACAATGTTCCATACCAAATATGAAACCTCTAGGCCTTGCAATTTCAGAGAAGAAGACCATGTGACCCCCCAGGTGTGGCCAGTTTTGACCCCTGGGGCATCATTTGAACAATCTTTGTAGAGGACCACTATACAATGTTACATACCAAATATGAAACCTCTGGGCCTTGCGGTTTCAGAGAGGAATATTTTTAAATTCATTTTGCTATACAAGTCAATATAAACCATGTGACCCCGGGGCGTGGCCAGTTTTGACCCCTGGGGCATCATTTGAACAATCTTTGTAGAGGACCACTATACAATGTTACATACCAAATATGAAACCTCTGGGCCTTGCGGTTTCAGAGAGGAATATTTTTAAATTCATTTTGCTATACAAGTCAATATAAACCATGTGACCCCGGGGCGTGGCCAGTTTTGACCCCAGGGGCATAATTTGAACAATCTTTGTAGAGGACCACTAGAGAATGTCAGATATCAAATATGAAGGCTACAAGCCTTGTGGTTTCAGAGAAGAAGATTTTTAAAGTTTTCAGTTTTTTAATCTATTTTTAGCTCTTGTGACCTACATATGCAGCGGACCAAAACGATTTGAACAATTTTGAAAGAGGGTCACCCAAGGATCATTCCTGTGAAGTTTGGTGAAAATCTGCCCAGCGGTTTAGGAGGAGATGTTCTTTGAATGAAAATGTTGACACGACACACGACGCACGACGGACGACGGACAAAAGGCGATCCTAAAAGCTCACCATGAGCACGTTGTGCTCAGGTGAGCTAAAAATACATGGCATGTTACTTCGAAGAAAATGCGTCTCACCTGAATGCAGACACCGGTAGGAACTAGGGTTTTGGCAGTCATATTTCGACAAAAGCCCCGTGCCACAGTAAATACACCCCAAAAGTTCATCTTTTAAGTTAGCGTCCAAAGAAATGCACAGAAAATGCTCTAAACACAAGAGGATGTTAGAAATAACCACAAAAAGCATGTCTGACATTGCTAAATGCTTTTCATAGCAGAAGAAACAAGAGGGCAAAATGGCCCTGGGTCGCTCACCTGAGTTTCATTAGTCGAACAATTTTCCGTGTGTTAGATTTTTATACGGATAAGGATATACTTATATGGACTGATGGAAATTCGGCCTTAATCATCATGGTTTGAAAAACTTAAGTGACAACAGACATTCAAAATTTTGAAGTACATATTGAAATTGAAGCTTTTTTTCAGTTTGACTTAGTGACCTAGTTTTTGATTCCACATGACCCAGATTCGAAGTCGGCCGAGATACGATTGGGACAAATGTTCTGACCAAGTTTCGTGACGATTGGGCAAATAATGTAACTTCTGGAGTGTTAACAATCTTTTCCTTCAATTTGACCTAGTGACCTAGTTGTTGACCCTACATGACCCAGATTCAAACTCGGCCGAGATACCATTAAGACAAATATTCTTACCAAATTTGATGAAGATTGGGCACAAAATGTGACATCTATAGTTTTAATTATATTTCTCTTCAATTTGACCTAGTGACCTAGTTTTACACCCCACATGACCCAGATTCGAACTTGGATGAGATATCATTGGGAGAAATGTTCTGACCAAGTTTCATGAAGATTGGGCAAAAAATGTGACTTATAGAGTGTTCACAAGCTTTTCCTATAGCCATATAAGGAAAACTGCCCCCCACCCCCTGGCGGCCGTGTTTTTCAACGGACCGAAACCATTTTCGAACTCGGCCGGGATATCATAAGAACAAATTTTCTGAGCAAGTTTCATGTTGATTAGGCAAAAAATGTGACTTCTAGGGTGTTCACAAGCTTTTTCTATCACCATATTAGGAAAACTGTCCCGCCCCCTGGCGGCCATAGTTTTCAATGGAGCGGAACCATTTTCAAACTCGGCCGAGATATCATAAGAACAAAGGTTATGGGCAAGTTTTATGTTGATTGGGCAAAAATTGTGACTTCTAGAGTGTTCTGAAGCTTTTTCTATAGCCATATAAGGAATACCGCCCCGCCCCCTGGCGGCCATGTTTTTCAACGGATAGGAGAGTTTTTTGGAACTCGGCCAAGATATCATTAGAACAAATGTTCTGAGCAAGTTTCATGTTGACTGAGCAAAACATGTGACTTCAAGAGTACTTGTTCACAAGCTTTTTCCTCAATTTGACCTAGTGACTTTGTTTTGACACCACATGACCCAGTTTCGAACTCTGTCGAGATATCATTGGGACAAATGTGCTGACCGAGTTTCATGAAGATTGGCCAATAAATGTGGCCTCTAGAGTGTTCACATGGTAAATGTTTACGACGAACGATTCACGATGGACGACGGACAAAAGGCGATCACGTTGTGCTCAGGTGAGCTAAAAAGGAACTCTAGTAAAAGGCAATATTTCGAATGTAACACGGAGGGAAACTCATTGATTTACTGGTATCTAACCTCAATGCGATGTTAAATCAACCATTGCGAGCTACGCTGGAAAGTAGCACATACCCACAATGGTTAGAGCGTGAGTACACAGGTCTGTTATACCGGCGTAGACACAACGAATGAAATGTACACAACGCAGTGCAAAGAGCGGAGCCTACAAATCATTCTTCAGTGTATTGATGCGCGAATTGCAAAAATTAACTCCCTAATTAATTTACTGTTTGTATGTCAAAACGTGAAGTAAACACACAATTGTAATTATAATTTTAATTATAAGAATTGAAACGCTCTTTTCGGCGCTTCATCGATGTATGAAGGTCAGTTTTTTTGTATCCACTTTGTACATAAAGCGTTTCAATTCTTAATAGACACTAGTGTTCTGAGGTTCTAAACTCCTACATATACATAGAATTATAAATAAAATACATTGTACATCCAATTCAATATACATGCACAATGCTATTAAACATTTCTTCATAGGTTGTCAGTGTGTCCATTAAAGGATTTTCATTAATTTATATGTATTTTAGCAAGGATTGGTAAATACTTAATTATTGATTATTTATGTAATATACATATTGCAAGTAAACGCTTTCCTGTGGTTTTAAAATCGTAAAATATGTATTCTACTCATATGTACATTTACTTCCGAATAAAGAACTTGTACTTAGTTTAGTGTCGAGATGTTATGTCTTTTACATTACATAACCGACAAATCACTACAATGCCAAGGGTGAGGGGTGCTGGGCGTTGTACACTACATATTCTCTATAAAATGCTTTTGTGGATATATGTTAATATGAATACATGATTGACTTTCGTAATATGACTTTCGTAATCTAATTAGGTCGAGCAGTTGACATTCCATTATTACTTTATTGTTTTAAAAACAGGAAATCTGCAAATTCAATCCAATTATGTTTAAACTTAAACAAAGTATAACAAAATAAATTGAAAAACATTTAAATTGGTGAAAACATGATTGGATGAAATATTTCTGTTGAACAATAAAAATCCACATATTTAGTCACGATTATTTTATTAATCAGTCACTTTTGGCTCTGATCAATCAACGAATTTGTTAGAAGTAATTCCGATCACTACTGACAACCTATGAAGAAATGTTAATAGCATTGTAATTAAGCTGCAATTTGAATAATAGCCACATACCAGAGTTGCTTTCTTCAAATACAGTTGCCAGGAAATTTCAGTCTTTATTGTAGTCTTATAATATCAACAGTTATCCCAGTCTTCACGATATTTTTTTTTAACGACTTGCCCATTGGGCAGGCCTTAAGTTACTCCAGGATTTTGCTAAGGCACAGGAGCAAATACACGTGGTTGGGGGTGGGTGTGGGAGGGGGTACCCCCATCCACGTTCGATTTTATAATACTGTGTATGTGTTCTAAATCAAAATCTACAATACTTCAGAGCTAACACAAGCATAAAAATAAACAGCCTTTGAACAGTTTTTTCTCTGTTTTGTTTCCCAATGACATAACATAATCATAAATACACACACTATAAAATGTATCAAAGAAACACAAAAACACAAGTGGCAAAAGTAAAGTAACCTGGAAATAGATAATGTAACCTGGAAATAGATAATGACACTGTTCACCTAAAAGTATAGCTCTTTTAATGAAGTAATTGGCATATTATCACAAAATTATCAGAAATGACCTTAAACAAAAGCTTTATTTATACTTTATTTCATGTTTGAAATGTTCAGGTCTTCCACTAACCAACACTTATATCCAACAAAAACATTTCACGTTGGTGCAAGCACTGTACACAAATTTAGAAAGCTGTCCTTCGTGGTTTCTGCTGGTGCCATGTGCCATGTGTCCACCATCTTGCTGATGATACATAGCAGGGCCTTCCCAATGATTTCTTTCAGGCGCCCCGGTCCTGAGAGGGGTGGCCTAGAGAGTGGTATCCCCTCCCTACGTGGAAATAGTTTTCGCGGCATGTGTCAAATGACGTTATCTGGTGCGTTTTAGGTCTTAAAATTTAGGCGAACAGCTTTTCATTTTTTGTAAACATTTAAACGAAATGAAATAAACGAAACATCACCATTAAAACGGTATGCCTCGAGTCTTTTAGAAGCATGGGGCGTCAATTTCCGAATGTTTATGTCCAGTGCGCATCCCTTTCGCACATTGATGTCATGATCAAACTAACTATTCTCGTCGTTCTCGAATATTTAGGTTACACTCGATCTACTTACGGAGCCTTTTTTGTTCGATTAATTATGTTCATATGGGCATGCGTTTAGTGTTTAAACACTGTTTTAATCGTTACAACTGTTGAACATAGTACTGATTGGATAATTTGTGAATTGTAAAGATCTTGATTAAAATTATACATTTATATAATACATGCTTTGTTCGTGCAAAAATGGCGGGAAAATGTCCTTGTGCACGTCGTGCCTACGCGCGTCAAATGTTAGTACAGCACATGGTACGTTCACGCACGCTTTCCATGCTTGGAACTTGATGTCGTTCCATATCGAAGATAACCTGAGCGTTTCTATTGGCTGATATCGATTTTACTGCGTAATGAAACTCCGCATACAGGGGCGGGGCTTTACGGTGATTGATTGCGGCTTAAGAATAACTGCACATTATTAAAATTTTCAGCGAAGTGACACTCGCTTTGATCATTCACCAACTTGGTTGAGTGGGTGTACATGTTTCTAGAGTGAAAAACTGCCTTGATGACGCAAGAAATTAGCTTTCACAGAAGGTACAAATTGGAAAAAGTTCCATATGCTAAACTACGAAAAAGCGTCAGGTCTTGTGAATAAGGCGAAATACCTACGTGCGGCCACGTTTCTTACATGCATCGGACCAGGGACGATGGACGTTTTTGCGGTTTTCACTTCGAGCGTAACGAGCAAAAGGATGACATAGCCGAAATAATTAAGCGATTCGAGTCATTCTGTGTCGGGAAAACCAATGTTACCTATGAGCGCTACGTTTTCACCACATGTATGCAAAAGCACAGCGAAACGTTTGACTATTATCTACTTTCTAGAGTAAGGATATTATCGAAAAAATGCGAATACGGTGATTTAACCGATGACATCATCAAGGACAGGTTAGTGTTAGGGATAAAAGACAATAGTACGCGCAAACGGCTACTACAGGACGATAAATAGACATTGGAAAGATGCATTGATATGTGTCGAGCAAATGAAGCGTCACAAAGCAAAGTGCAACTCCTCAAATCTAGCCAGCAGACAGAGGATGTACAGGCCATAAGCAAAGCCAAACAAGCAAAGCCGCCAAAGAAACACAAGCAAAGCGCACATGCAAATGCAAAATGAAAGTACTGTGGTAAAGTTTGCAAGCCTGGTAATTGTGGAGCGTATGGAAAAAAAATGCTTAAAGTGCGGTCGATATAACCACTATGCGTCGGAATGTCTATCCAGCAAATTTTAAACATTGACATTAAATTACACTGGGAAAATTCAATCAAAAATTTACGCTAATATGTTGTTAGTCAGCCAGCGAAAAACAATTAAATAACAATTAGATAGCGGAGTAACAGCGAACATTCTAACTAGGTCGTGTGTACCGGCAGATCAAATTACCGCGTGCGACTCAACTCTGAAAATGTACAATAAATCAGAAATGAAAGCAGCTGGAAAGTGCAATTTGCTACTGAAGAATACGAAAACAAGTCGAGTTTATTGTCATTGACGAAGATATTATACCGCTGTTAGGCTCAGAAACAATACAGGCTATGAACTTGATCAAAATCCAGTACCATAACATATGCCCAGTTGAACAAAATGAACAGTTGACCATGAAGGATATTAAAGCGAAATACAAATCAGTATTCGAGGGATACGGAACTTTCGAAGGAACACTACATCTTGAAATAGATGAAACAGTCCCACCAGTGAAGAAGCACTTCGAGACCATGATCGGAATCTAACACATCTGTTAGAACGCTGCGTTCAGAAGAACATTAAGTTGAATAAGGACCAATTTCAACTCCACCAGACGAAAATGCCGTTTGTGGGACATTTACTTACCGATAAAGGTGTTTTCGCTGACCTTTCCAAAATCGAAGCTATTGTAAAGATGCCAAAGCCCACCGACAAAAACGGTGTGCAAAGGCTACTAGGTCTTGTTAACTACTTGACCAAATTCTTGAACAAGCTAAGTAATATGTGCGAACCACTTAGGCAACTCGTTCACAAAGACAACGTGTTTTGTTGTACATTCGAACATTCGACATTTGAAGCTATCAAACATGCATTAAGCAACGCACCCGTTTTACGCTACTACGATTTAAAGCTTGACACTGTAATTCAATGCGATTCGTCTGAATCAGGCCTCGGATGTGAGCTACTCCAAGAAGGACAGCCCGTTGCGTTTGCTAACCGCGCATTAACGCAAACCGAGCAGAACTACGCGCAAATAGAGAAGGAACTGCTCGCCGTGTTATGCTCTTTCGAAAAATTTCATCAGTTTACTTATGGTCGAAAAGTACTGGTGGACAGTGACCACATACCACTGGAAATCATCTGCAAGAAGCCATTGATCAGAACACCAAAGCATTTTCAGAGAATGCTTCTGAAAATGCAGATATATGGCTATGAAATATGTTTCAAGAAAGGCAAAGAAATGTACATTTCAGATACGCTTTCAAGAGCATATCTAAGCAAAAGCAGTGAAACCCAGCTAGACGATGTATTGTTTACGGATTATGAACAGGAAATAGAAGCAACAAACATGTGCGATTATCTGGCAGTGTCAAAGGAAAGACAACTGCGAATCCAGAAGGCAACCCGTGAAGACCCGACTTTGGCGAAAGTCAGTGAACAAATACGCAATGGTTGGGAAAACACACCACACGAAGCTATGCCATATTACGAACTATCTATGCAAGATGGAATATTATTCCGTGGCGACCGTTGTATCATTCCTCAAAGCATGAGGAAGAAAAGTCTCCACCAAATACATACAAATATCGGTGTACAAGGATGTCTCCAACGCGCCAGAAGTTGTGTGTATTGGCCGAACATGTAAAGTCAGATGAAAGACTATATTAGCCAATACGATACATGCCAATCGTTTGAGCGAAAACAGTGCAAAGAGCCAATAATAAGTCACGAAATACCAGATCGCCCATGGGCAAAGGTCGGAGCTGATGTATTTACATTCAACGACAATGACTATCTGGTTACCGTGGATTATTTCATTAACTTCTTTGAAATTCACAGGCTCGAGGAAACGACCTCCAAACGAATCATAGCAAAACTGAAGCAACAGTTTGCTAGACACGGTAGTCCAGAAACCGTTATTTCAGACAACGCAAGTGTGTTAAAGTCCGAAAAGTTCAAATCATTTTCGAGAAAATTGGACTTTAATCACCAAACATCTTCCGCCAGGTACCCGCAATCCAACGGAAAAGCTAAACATGCAGTCAAAACCGCCAAGCAAATAGTGAAAAAAGCAAAACATTCACATACAGATCCTGTGCTAGCGTTACGTAATTTTCGCAATACGCCCCAGCAATCAACAGGCTACAACCCTGCACAGCAAATCATGAACAGAAAGACCAGGACTCTTCTTCCCGAGAAGTCATCTCAACTGCAACCTAGCATACCGGACAATGTACGATCGAACGTCATCAAAAGTAAAGAAAGACAATCGTTTTAATACAACAGATCCGTCAAACCACTGAAAGATCTTAAACCAAGAGATACTGTTCGTATACAGCCAGATGAAAGGAACGAAACCTGGAGACAAGGCATCGTCATTGACCGTCCAAACACCAGGTCGTACAACGTACGCCAGGACACTGGTACCGTCATCAACCGCAATTGACGTTTTCTACGCGAAACAAACGAACCGCTCTGAGAGGAAAGGCCGGATGAGTCGGATGCGTTTCCTATGCCACATGAGGAAACAGGGGAAACTACTCAGCAACGTGACCCTCTTCCTCAACAAAGACAGAATGGTGGACCGTATATAACCCGATCTGGACGCGCTGTGCACAAGCCAGCCAGATACAAACTATTCAATGAATACTTTCTTTTAACACCAAAACAAACGAACAGAATACTTGTTTTTATGATAACTTTATTTTAATATGCATTTCTTTAACGATTGATCAGTTTTATCTTTGATATTTAACTTCTCCTGTAAAAGAAAGATGTATCAGTATTGTGTTTGCTTGACATTTAGATGCTGTCATTGTTCTATAAATATCATGTAGCCATGCTTGCTCTGGGAATGTGAGTCAGTTGTGCCTATGACGCTGTACATTAAAGATGCTTATAAAACGGTAGTTAATATTCTCTATTCCTAAAGGTGTACTTGAATGCACATTCGTAGCCACCTTTTAAACACTACTTCAGTCAACATAGCTGATTAATTGATAAAATACAGGCGCCCGGGCGATGTTTATAAGCGCAACACTAATTTAAGGCGGCCCGGGAATGTTCAAGTTAAAATTCAAGCGTCCCAATCCCGCGGCGCTAAAACGGCCTGGGGAAGTCCCTGACATAGTGTTCACTTCCAATATCTGGTACTAAAAAGTTGTTCTTTTGAGAAAAGGTCATTGGGTGGAGGCTGCCAACAAAACAAAGCATTCAGAACTTGTTAGAGAGACATGATCTGTGTGAAGTTTTCACCATGTTCATGGTTGAGAATCCCCTGTCACAATCTGCAAAACCAAAATAATTAAACATTTTTTGTGTGCTGCACACATTTAATTACGCTGTTCAAATGAAAGGTTTTGAAGTAGATGACTAGACTTAGGCTCTGTGCTACATGTTTCTGTACAAGCTGGTGAGACAGATTGCAGTGACAGTGCCACAGACTCAATTGCTGCATCATTTTGTCTTTCCACCTAAGTTAGACTAAATCTATATATATTGTTAATTTGTTACCATTTCCTTATAAAATTAGAAATACACAATTTGACTGTAAGCAAATTCAATGTAGTAGCTTTAAAGTCAAAATTCCATGATATAAGACTGTCTTATATACTAAAACTGATTGACTCTCCCTTTCAAACACATTGCCTTAACATTACATCATGATTATTTACTTACACAACAACGTTCCGGTGGGGAACATTTTCCATGTCGGTGGTCTGTTCCGGTGGGGAACAATATCAATGTCGGTGGTCTGTACCGGTGGGGAACATTATCCATGTCGGTGGTCTGTTCCGGTGGGGAACATTATCCATGTCGGTGGTCTGTTCCGGTGGGGAATAGTATAAAGGTCGGTGGTCATCTCCAACGATCCCCTAAAGCACACTTGAGTGGTTGAACAATTATTAACTTCCAACTCAATAGCTTACTGAACTTGAAGTCAGTAATCTGCTGTTGACTGTGGCCATAAATCAAAACACACAGAAGCCGAAATGTACCACATGGTTTTCATCACCTCTTAGCTCTAATAATTAGACACTTAGGTCACAACACTGTGTAACTGGCTACATGTCGTCTCCTTTATTGATTTTTAAGAGAGCTTGCTGTTAGACACTTAATGAAACGAAATTATACTGTGGTGCAGTAGACTGATTTTGGGATTTGGGAAGTGTTGCAATGGACAAGGATTTGGAAATTAAGGCACAGCGGTACCGCTGTTCTTAAAGCGCCTGGGGAAATTTGGGGCATAAACCGTGCAATTTAAACTTGCCCAAATCTAACCTGAACCTGTCTGAAATAAGGAAATAAAACCTAGAGATTACATAAACAGTTCAAATGATAGTGACTCATGTAGTAAGGCATAAGGAAAACAAAATTCTAAATGGACATTGTTGTATTTTGATACCTATATCTTTAATTTTATTTATTTTGCATCCTTCCCTTTCGGGCAGACAGGTCATTATTTTAACTTGCCAAATAGATTTTTACTTGTCCCGGGCTTCGGGCAAGTAGGTTATTTCAAAGACTGTTATCCAATTGAAACACCTTAATATTACTTCCACTTGGTTGTTGTTGTTTCTAATTTTGATTCTATTGAAAATTATAATTAAAATAATGTTCTTGATAATAGTTTTCTTTACAAAATGTGAAATAATATGCTCTATGACATTACAGAATAAGCTTGGTTAATTAGATGAATCATTATGTTTTTAGTATTATATTGTTTGATAATAGCTCGGACCACTGAACCTGACACTAACCTTTATTAAACTATGCATGAATATATTACAAATCTGTTTTAGGTACATGCATATATTAGATTATATACAGAAATCAAGTTTAATCAGTGCAATAGTAAACTATACAGGTATGATATTAATTAAATCGTGAAACACGTGCAGGAACAAGTATAGATATAGGACATAGTAATTCAAGTGCGTAATTATGCTAATAGAGTTGACGAGTCATTGAGTGTAAGGCCAATTTATCTGAGCTGTACTATTTAGTGCATTATAAAATTATATAACATGGTTATATCTGAAGGAATAACGTCGCTTTGACATAACAGAAGCCAAATGGCAGAAGCCAAAAGTCGTCCAGATCAAGCTAAAAACGCGGGAGTTATTGCCTCTGGTTTGTGAACAAAATTGCACCCAATCTTAACCAAACTTTTGCAGATTGTTTTCCACCATAAGATCTGAGCAGAAGCCAAGAATGGGCCAGATTGGGTCACAGGGAATTGCACCTTGTTTGTGAAAATAAATGCTAAAATTGTTTTTATGCAATATAGAGACTTTTATTTTTCATCGAGTCTTGACCAATCTGGCATAGTTTATCTTATACCATAATATCTCAGACTAAGAGAAATCTTGGCAAGATCGGACCAAAAACACCAGAGCTAGTGTCCCTTGTTTGTCGAAACAAACATCTGTATGCCATGAACAATTGTCTTACTCACTGGGACTTTATTTTTTATCCAATGATGCCCAAAACTAGCACTGCTTGTGTTTAACCATATATTCTCGGTTGGGATCAATAATTGGCCTGATCACACATGGAATGCTTCCATAGGTTTTGTAAGACCATAAGATCTGCAAAGAAATTAAAAATGGGCCAGAACATGCCATAAACACCAGAAACATTGACTTTTTGCAGGATAGAGACTTTTCATCCAGTTTTTTATGACCTTGGGACCTCAGATGAACAAGTACATCAAACCAGCGAGCATGCATGAGCTTTTACTATTTTGTTTATGCAAAATGTGACTTTATTGATGTTGATAACAAACCAGATACTACTTAGGAATTTTACATTTATATGTCAAAGCAAATTAAGGGTGAAGACTTAATTTTGCTTATTTGCTAGAAAACTGATGAAATGCGATTTCCAACAATTGCAAGCAGTTATCTAAGCAAATGCAATTTTGATGGCTTCATAGCCTGCACTTACAGACTTCATCGTCCTGGACAGAAAATTATCAAGTGAAGGTCCAAATATTGCACAGACATAACAATTACTTTCCGAGCTGCAGCACAACAAGTATTGTTTCTAAATTTGCCAGAACTGTGATTGACTTAATGAAAAAGGATCAGAAAAGATGGTAGCGAAAAATGATATGAGAACCATAAGCAAACTGATCGCACCATTAACGCCCAGCCTGGATAGGGCACTGCATTGCTCGCTGCAAGAAATCAAACTGACCCAAACCCGCTCTGCACATAAATGTGTATGCTTCAGATTCCTTAACATTCAAACCTGTCACAACAGGAAGGTCTTCGTCATTGGCAGTACTCAGGTACCCTTTTATACCACCATGGCCATCTTGTTTTAACTAAATTTGTGTTTCAAAAATGTTTCCTACTATGTATAAGAAATTCTTAATTGTAATAATATTATTAAGTACACGTAGATAGCTATTTTGTGTACAGTAATAATCTTTAGAATATTACTGAATCCATTTATTTCTACATTAAATGCCTTTTTATTGAATGTATAACTAAACTTTGTTGATTGCACTATATATTTATTAACTTAATTAACTTAAAACCAATGTTACTGCTATGAAACATCAATTATTTCTGATTGTTTTTAAATGTATACATTAAATGCATTTTATTAATTTGTGTTGAATATGTAACTGAATATTAATGATTAATCAATAACTTACAGAGTATGTTCATGTGATCGCTTGTTATTGATCATACATGTTTAAGTGTGTTCTTTTGTTTGTCACCCACTTTATCAATTCATTTTACATAATGTGCTGTTGTTGTTTTTTTTCTTTTTTTTTGTATCAATGATAGTTTTGCATAGCTTAGTTAGACTATTAAATTGTCCAGTGATTGTGTACATAGTGTATTAATTTGTGGTAGTTCAGTTGTGTATTTAGTTGTGGTAGTTCAGTAGTGTCTTTAGTTGTGGTAGTTCAGTAGTGTATTTAAAGTTGTGGTAGCTCAGTATAGTATTTAAAGTTGTGGGAGTTCAGTATTGTATTTAGTTGTGCTAGTTCAGTATAGTGTATTTAGTTGTGGTAGTTTATTAGTGTATTTAGTTGTGTTAGTTCAGTAGTGTATTTAGTTGTGGTAGTTCAGTAGTGTATTTAGTTGTGGTAGTTCAGTATAGTATTTAAAGTTGTGGGAGTTCAGTAGTGTATGTAGTTATGGTAGTTGAGTTTAGTCAGTAGAGCTCTCATCCAGTCGGCTGGCTGACCAGTCCACTTGGGCTGCTGGCTGATAGTTCAGCGGTGAGTAGAGACCTTCACATAGCCTGTCATTGTGTTGGTCAGTCCAGTTCAATAGGTCTATTAATAGGCCTATCACATGGTCTGTCATCTGTTTGGCTGGTGCCATTCAGGTGATGGATCATGGGACCACAGTTCCACGGCTTGTCAATTGGTGGGCCAGTGCCAGTCAATTGGTCAATCCTTGGACTTTGAAAGAATCTGTGACTTGAATGGGGAGAATGCCAGTCATATGATTGATCATTAAATCATATAAATCATATAAAATGGTCCATTAGTTTCTAAGTAATGGGCTGTCCAAACACATCAGGACATAAGGCACATACCTACAGTTGAAGGTTTTGTGTTAGTTGCTTATTTTACTTATGTTAATTAGTTAGTTAAGAAAGTCACTTACCGGTAGTTAGTAAGTTGTTAACTTACTTTGCTCGTTACTTACATGCATGATTATTTAGTTACTTAGTTTAGACTAAGTTGCAATTTACAAATAAATGAATTGATAATTGGTTGGTAAACAATATAACTACATACTTTTATAATAATCAGTACAACAATGTTAAAATAAAATCACATTATACACTCACCACTTGAACTTGTTTCTTTCCTAACATTTAGCTATTTCGTCTTTCTTACATGTAACTGTGACCATTCTTCTTAAAATATGTTTTTCAATGTAATGACTATAACGATGTCATAAGATACTTATGTTTGTCTCTGTCAATGCAGGTCAAAAGCATTTTATTAGCAGGGTTTTCACACAATTTTGGGGGGTATTGTACCACAATCTACGGACATAGTTTTTACAGTTTGATATTTGGTAAGAGTTGTTTGTTTTCTTATTTTGTCGAAAGTATTAAAGTGATGTCGTATTATTATTTTTTTTATTCCATAGGCCATATTATGACATGATAACAAAGTAAATTTTACACCAATATAAAATTATCTATGTCATTGGACTATTTTATTTCGTTAAGTTTATACCTTTTTGCTCTTTAGTCAACCTAGCTTGGTCAATATTGTCACATGACAGAGTCATCCAATCTCTAAGCTTTAATCTTTTTCACTAAGCGTGGGTTCACGTTTTACAAATATGCGCTTTGCCTCCTCCTCCCCTCCCCCTAGCTATTTTTCATTCTATCAATATCAGTTGTGGAAATTAGCACAAGCCCATGAGCCCTACACTGGTTCATTTTGAACTGGGCTTGTTCTGATTCTCTGGTTTATGTATGCGGGCAAGTAGCATTTTTTGCTACTTCGAGTAATAAATAGAGGAAATTTGTTGATTTCGGTGTAAGATCGTATTTTATTTCACGAGTGTTCATAGAAAATCACATTAATATTTTCTATGATCACGAGTGAAATAAAAAACGATCTTACGCCGATTTCAACAAATTTTCTTTTTATTATATGCTTTTGAACAATAAAGAAATAAAATTGCGCGAGATAAGATTAAACGTTACAAGTTCGAGTATTCTTACGTCATAAAAATGACGTCATAAATAATAAAAAAAATGTCACTCGTTAGTATGGTGGGGAAAAAGGGCCATATTTTGTGACTCGTCGCAAAATTATAATTTTGTAGAATTGTATAATGTGTTTTATGTATACACATGCATGTACATACTGTACAAGTATAACAATTTGCCGAGGGTTGTAAACCACTACTTGTAGATCGATGATATTTATGGAAAAATAGTCCGTTTTATGTTTATATTTTCACTGCTCCAACAGTGAAAATATAAAACTTTATTTCACCAATAAAATTTCATATTTCACTGAAAAGCATATAATGATATGAGAATTCGGGCTTGTCTGGCTCAACCGCTACGGTAATTTCGTTTACTGCAATATGGTTTCTATATATGTATTTCATGCTTCCCACTGTGGTTTTTGCCACCCAGTTATGTAATGTGGGTTCACATATCTGTACACATGCTTTTCATGCTAACATGTTTAATGGCATTTTCTAATTAAATGCCCATTTTCAATTCAATTTTAGGGACATATTCAGAAAACAAGGACAGGTAATATAATATTGAAAGTTTTTTGGAATGTATAGTGTATTCAGTGCTAATGAAATACACCGCTTATAAATTGTGGAACATTCAGTGTCATTGTTTTCCATAAACTGAATCGGTCGACTTCATAACTTACAAAATAAAACAAAGTATAGATTTATTATAAACAAGCAACATGGTTTGCCACACAAATAATACACAGTCAGGAATGTATTGGGTTTTAACATTTTGACTGTTATTCATGAAAGTCATGAGTTTTTTTGACAAGTGAGGATACTTCTCTGGGTGGGGATTAGTTGTTCACATGGATGGATGGAAAAGTGAGATCTTGTAAGATCAGCTGGTGTTGTTTGTTGAAATTTTCTTTAAAATAATTAACATAACAACCATTTCTTTAAATTATTGATCATCAATGGATGGTTACATTTTAACAATAATTTCTATAAATGTACCCTTTCACTTGATAATTTCTATACATGTATATGCATTCTGTAAAAAAAAGTCCAATGCTTTTTTCTCAAAAGCCATTTCGTTTCCAGGCTTAAAATATATATTCCAGTTTCCTTTTTAGCTCAACTATTTGAAGGATAGGTGAGCTGTCCTACTTACCCCGGCGTAGGCGTCCGCGTCTGAATTGGTTAAAGTTTTTATTCAAAAGTCTTGTAACTTGAAAACTGCATAAGTTATTCACTTGAAACTTGGAATATACCTTTGTCATGAACTTCAGTATCAGGGGCAACATTCCCCATAACTCTGTTTTGTACTTTGACAAAGTTATTCCCCCTATTCATTTAGATTTTCTGGTTAAAGTTTATATTCAAAAGTATTGTAACTTCAAAACTACATATTAAGTTATTCATTTGAAACTTGGAACTAACCTTTTCATCAACTCTTGTATCAGGGGCAATATTCCCCTAATTTTGTTTTGTATTTTGACAGAGTTATGCCCCATTTTCACTTAGATTTTCTGGTATATTTTATATTTAATAATTTTGTAACTTCAAAACTTCACAAGTTATTCACTTTAAACATGGAAATAACCTTTGTCATCAACTCCAGTATCAGGGGCAACATTCCCCATAACTTTGTCTTGTTTTTTTGACAGAGTTATGCCCCTTTTTCGTACATTTTCTGGTTAAAGTTTATATTAAAAATGTTGTAACTGCAGAACTACATAAGTTATTCATCTGAATATACCTTTGTCGTCAACTCCAGTATCAGAGGCAACATTCCCTATAACTCTGTTTTGTATTTTGACAGAGTTATGCCCCTTTTTCACATAGATTTTTTCCTTAAAGTTTATATTCAAAAGTCTGATAACGTCAAAACTACAAAAGTTATTCACCTGAAACAAGGAATGCACCTTTGTCATCAACTGCAGCAACAGGGGCAACATTCCCAATAACTTTGTTTGTACCTTTTTAGCACAGATTTTCTGGTTAAAGTTTATATTCAGAAGTCTTATACCTTGAAAGCTACATAAGCTATTCACTTGAAACTTGGTATATACCTTTGCCATTAACTCCAGCATCAGATTCAACATTGTCCACTACTCTGTTTTGTATTTTTACAGAGGTATGCCCAATTTTTACACAGATTGTTTGGTTAAAGTTTTTGTTCCAAAATCTTACAATTTAAAATCTATATAAGGTTTTTAATTAAAAGTTTTGTATTTTAACAAATTTATGCCTCTTCCACTTTCCAAAACATGTACCAACTGAAATATTTTAAATAGTCGAGCTGGGCCCGGCTAGCTCATTTGGTAGAGCGCTGGACTGTCAATCCGGGGATCGTGAGTTCGAAACCCATCCCGGTCACATAACTTGTGTGGGGATTGGTCATAAAATTATTTCAATGGCCATTCTCCCCCTACCTCTGATTCAAGTAGGGCAGTTGTCAGTTACTGGCATTGGTATGAGTACTTAGTACTGGTAAACCGCTTAAGCCTCAGTCACACATTCCCGATTATGGCTCCAGACAGTGTCCCGACAGCGCTATGATACAAATAATAAAAAAGTCGGGAATATCGGGACGGTGTCGGGACGCTGTCGGAAACTATCTGGACGCGTTCAGAACGCTGTCTTGAGAATCGGGAATTATCGGGACACATTCGTCGTGATCGGCCAAGTACTCCCGACAGTTAAGGTTTTCCCTTAACATTCGGGAGACTCAGCCGACTTTGTATAGACTGGACTCTGTCGGGATAGATTCTGCTATATCAGATTCGGGACGTTGTCAGAGCGGTGTAGGGACGGTGTAGGGACAATATCCTGTAGAATGGGAATGATACTGCATGAATATATACATATACATAATCACGTCTGGTGCATATATCGTGTGAGTTGTGCGTGTTTGTGTGCGTTTGTCATTCATTGACAGAGCTTTGACCGACCACCATTAATGCTTCCCGAATTGTATGGCTCCTGAGAGCGTCCAGACAGCGCTATGATGCAAATAAATAAAAAGTAGGGGATGCTGTCGGGACGCTGTCTGGAGCAATTGTGACACTGTCGGATCACAATTCGGATCACAATCGGGAAAATCGGGACTCTGTCGAGATGCTGCCGTGATGCTGTCGCTACCATATTTGATTTGTGGATTTTGTGCCCTGAATATCACAATATTGTTCCGACTTGACATGTTTGATTCTGAACGATGTCGGGAGCAATTGTGACACTATCGGATCACGTTCGGCAAAAATTGGGACTCTGTCGAGATGCTGTCGTGACGCTGTCGTAACCATATTTGATCTGTGGATCAAAAATTGAATTTTGTGCCACGAATATCAGAATATTGTTCCGACTTTTGACATGTTTGATTCTGGACGCTGTCAGCTCAAGAACGGCAGGAAAAATCGGGAATGTGTGACTGAGGCTTTAGATCGGCTAATCGGCCCTGAATATCACAATATTGTTCCGACTTGACATGTTTGATTCTGAACAATGTCGGGAGCAATTGTGACACTATCGGATCACGTTAGGCAAAAATTGGGACTCTGTCGAGATGCTGTCGTGACGCTGTCGTAACCATATTTGATATGTGGATCAAAAATTGAATTTCGTGCCCCGAATATCAGAATATTGTTCCGACTTTTGACATGTTTGATTCTGGACGCTGTCAGCTCAAGAACGGCAGGAAAAATCGGGAATGTGTGACTGAGGCTTTAGATCGGCTAAGCTTGCCCAGGAAAAGTGTGAGCAGGTTAACTGACCGCCGTGATATGACTGAACTACTGTTAAAACACGGCTAAAAATCCAAACAAACAAACAAACAAAATTAAATGATCTAGTGCTCTGTCCTCTGACAGCTCTTGTTTCAGGTGTAAACTGTAAGAACGTTTCAGTTTCTTTTCTCGGGTGTATGCAGTGCAAAATTACCATGGGGACACGTACATCTGTAATAATTGTACAGAATCATGAGAAGGTATTTGTTTATAGAAAAGCAATTTCAATCGATTATTGAGTTTGAATTGAGGTTCAATTGTACATGTACACTGCTGTCTGAATGTATGAATTTCTGATGAAAATAAAACAAATAATGCTACAGAGAGTATAAAGAAATAGAAAAAAAATGAAATGAAAACTTAATTTCAATTTGAATGAGTTTTAAAATCATATTTGAAACGCTTGCCTTCATAATGAAAATTATTAACCCCAGCCCGGCCACATAACTTATGTGGGGATCGGTCATGAAATTATTTCTACGGCCATTCTCCCCCTACCTCTGATTCAAGTAGGGAAGTTGTCAGTTACTGGCATAGGTATGTGCACTAAGTACTGGTAAACCGCTTAGATCGGCTAAGCTTGCCCAGGAAAAGTGTGAGTAGGTTTACTGACCGCCGTAATATGACTGAAATACTGTTACACACGGCGAAAAATCGTAACAAACAAACAAACAAAACCTTAATATTAAATGCAACATACTAAAGGTGCAAGAGTTTCAAAATCTTACCGGTTTCATATTGGCTTAATTGCCTGTTTTTGAAAATGCAGTTTCCTGCTTGTCCCGAATTATATAGTAAATTCTGGCAAATTTTTACTTATCCATACATGCTCTCGGATAATTGGGCAATATTGACCATTGATTTGGCCATCCCTGATTTAAGTGACAAATCTTTTATATATTAAATATTTGAAATAATAGTTTGTTATCTATATAATTTCAGCACATTAAGTGAATTACAACCTTTACAAATGACTTGCTGTGCATTTCATAATTTGACATTGGACCAGTGTATATCTTTCAACATTTTAATTGTGCCATGAATGGTGCCATGAATGAAATGTTTTTTCAGTTTTATATTCAGGGCCCGTATTCACCAACCATTCTTCAACTTTAGAATAAGGAATAGACTTTGACTCAAGAGAAAATACTTGTGTGTTCGCAAACATGCAGAGAACCATTGTCGCTTATGTCAATAGTAATCATTCTAAATAAAGAAAGCTCCGGCTAGCTCAGTTGGTAGAGCGCTGGACTGTCAATCCGGGGATCATGAGTTCGAACCGCAGCCCGGCCACATAACTTGTGTGGGGATTGGTCATGAAATTATTTCTACGGCCATTCTCCCCCTACCTCTGATTCAAGTAGGGCAGTTGTTAGTTACTGGCATAAGTATGTGCACTTAGTACTGGTAAACTGCTTAGATCGGCTAAGCTTGCCCAGGAAAAGTGTGAGAAGTTTAACTGACCGCCGTGATATGACTGAAATACTGTTGAAAACGGCGAACCCCCCCCCCAAAAAAATAATAATAAATAAATAAATAAAATAAAGAAAGCTAAAATGTTCATGAATACCAAGTAAGAATTAAATTAACAGCGTTCTAAACATAGTTTCCAGGGGCGTACACAGTACAAATTTGAGTTTATGCACAGTAAACATTTCAACGTTAAAGTGTAATTTGAAGTATTAATCGTAAACTTCATAAACAATTTTTAAAGCTAAATATTACGCATATTCTATAAAAATCTGATATATCTGACAACTCCTATAATATTTTATTCAAAAGAAAAACGAATACTGTCAACTAGATAGTGATTGTATGTCCAAGCCGATTTGGAATTAATTTTTGAATGTTTGTCCCTTACATTATATCACCTTCTATTGTTATGGAATCGTTATGATGTATCCCTTCTCGAAAAAGTGTATTTAAACGCTGCGGTATTGGCACCGTATTTTTTTTTTATCTGTGTTAAATTCGCATTAAATACACCTTTAGTACACTAAGTGTATTTGTTCTATACTTTTTCTGCATTTTTTACAATAAAGTGTATTAATGGACTAGAAAATACACTTAAAATACATTATTGTATTCTTTGAAGATAAAGTGTATTTTTCAATGAGGAAAATACACTTTATACGCACTTAAGTGTGTTAATGCAGGAAAAATGCAGAAAAAATACACTTTATTTGTGTAATAAGTGTATTTTTTCTGCATTTTCAACTGTATTTAATGCGTAATAAACACAGAAAAAATACGGTGCCAATACCGCCGCTTTTAATACGCATTTAATGCGTATTAAATACACTTTCATATAAGATTTTGCCTAGTAACGCCACTGGTTTCAAGAATATTCTTTATTCTTACATCTAAAGTCTAAGAATGGGTTGGTGAATACAGACCCGGGGCTCCATGTTTGTTGTGTGATAAGGTGGAGATCTTGGACTATTAAGAAGAGGTGCTGCAGTCAGTATGTGTCAGAGTAGACACCCCATGTGCAGCAATGCTAAATGTAAGTTGGTATTACATTTTTTGTTATATTGTGGAAGACCTAAAAGTAAGTAAACAAGCCACCATATGTCTGAAAATGTTGCTGCACCAGTACATTTATTTATACACTGCCACAAGAAATTGTAGTTCAGTTTCCTTACACAGCATTACTGTCCTTGCAGAATTCAGACTAAACATTTTAGAAGTTCTGTATATTCTTAATACTTTAATATTCTTTTGGTTTTGCAGATTGGCAAAATGTTATCTAGTTTTTATTTACCTACAATTTAGTTTGTAAACATGTATTAATGTGCAATGTTAACAAACAACTTTTTTAGAATTCAACTTTCAGGACCCTGCCCAGCTAAGCAAGTAATCTGCCAGATCAACCTTCTTCCCCTAATCTGCCAGATCAGCCTTCTTCCCCTAATCTGCCAGATCAGCCTTCTCCCCCTAATCTGCCATTCTTCCCCAAATCTGCCAGATCAGCCTTCTTCCCCTAATCTGCCAGATCAGCCTTCTTCCCCTAATCTGCCAGATCAGCCTTCTTCCCTAATCTGCCAGATCAGCCTTCTTCCCCTAATCTGCCATTCTTCCCCTAATCTTCCAGATCAGCTTTCTTCCCCTAATCTGCCAGATCAGCCTTCTTCCCGTAATCTGCCAGATCAGCCTTCTTCCCTAATCTGCCAGATCAGCCTTCTTCCGCTAATCTGCCAGATCAGCCTTCTTCCCGTAATCTGCCAGATCAGCCTTCTTCCCGTAATCTGCCAGATCAGCCTTCTTCCCGTAGTCTGCCAGATCAGATTTGTTCCTTTGGGCAACTACACACGTCTGTGACATGTCAGGACTCCCTCTGCAATTTACCAAGTAAGCCAATTGCTACAAATTTAAAAACAAAGGTTAAAGAAAAGAAAATATTTTCTTTGGGTACATCATTTTCTCCATAAAACTATACAATAACCGTAATCAGTAGGATTTCCACATAGTAAGACATATTTAACTATAAATGTTTTAGCTAGGGATGAATTGAATACCAAAATCGGTATTCGAAAATTCGCATTACATTCAATCGAATATTCGCATAGATTATCAAATTAATTAAACGTTTAATAATAAAATGATTCACTGCTAAATAGAGAACTGTATGCTATTACTAAAACTACTGTTTGTCCTTATATTTTTCAGATAGGTATGTTATTGTAACTACACGTTGGAGTTGGGAGTTGGGAAACAGACGAGAGCGATGGTGCCTATTTTTGTGCAACATCAGAGAGTAGTGATCAGGTAATCTGCCATTAATTTACATTAAATTGCTAGATATACACCAACTTTAGAGCAGAGGTCAATGCTTTATATATGAAGATCTGCTAACTAAAGTGATTTTCTTCAGGCTGGACAATGTTCTGTGGCTATTACTGGTCTGGTACCTAAGCCAAGCTGTCAACCGAAGTAGAAATAGTGATGGCTAGTTCTTTATCTCATCCAAAGAGGTGATGTATTTGCTGTTAGTTTGTTTGTCTGTCTCTTAGTTAGCAACTTAATGCAGATGTGCCCATAATATATGGCAAATATGTCAATGGGTTGAAAAACAAATGGTGTGCTTAATGGTGTGGATCCAGACATTTTAGCTCACCTGAGCTCGAAGTGCTCGGTGAGCTATTGGTATAGGGGACCTCTCCTGTGTCGTCAGTCGTCTGTCGTCCGTGTGCCGTCAACAATTGGGTTCGTATTCACGCTGGAGACTTCACTTTTAATCCAGTCTTAACCAAACTTGCACAGTTTGTGTATTACCGTAGAAATCTCGGATGGGATTGTTATTGGGTAAGATCACACCAGTAACACTAGAGCTATTGCCCCTTTTTCATGCCAAAAAAATTGCAAAAAATGCCTTTTTTCCAACATATAGACTTTATTTTCTATCCAATCTACGCCAATCTTACATAGTTTGTCTATGACCATGAGATTACAGTTGAAGTCGAATATAAGCAAGATCGGACCAGAAACATCGGAGTTATGTTAAAGATCCAGACATTTTAGCTCACCTGAGCTCGAAGTGCTCGGTCAGCTATTGGTATAGGGGACCTCTCCCGTGTCGTCCGTCGTCTGTCGTCCGTGTGCCGTCAACAATTGGGTTCGTATTCACGCTGGAGACTTCACTTTTAATCCAATCTTAACCAAACTTGCACAGTTTGTGTATTACCGTAGAAATCTCGAATGGGATTGTTATTGGGTAAGATCACACCAGTAACACTAGAGCTATGGCCCCTTTTTCATGCCAAAAAAAGTGCAAAAATGCCTTTTTTCCAACAGATAGACTTTATTTTCTATCCAATCTACGCCAATCTTACATAGTTTGTCTATGACCAGGAGATTACAGTTGAAGTCGAATATAAGCAAGACCAGAAACATCGCGGAGTTATATTAAAAATATGCAACAATGGACATTATTCAGGATAGAGACTTCATTTTTCATCCAATCTTCACCAATCTTGCACAATTTGTTTATGACTATAAGATTAAAAGTGAAGTCGAATATAAGCAAAATCGGGCCAGAATCACCAAATTTATTTCCCTTTGTGAATTATTTGTTTACAAAAATGGACATTATTCAGGATAGAGACTTCATTTTTAATCCAATCTTCACCAATCGTGCACTGTTTGCCTATGAACGTAAGACTACAGGTGAGGTCGAATATAAGCATGATCAGGCCAGAAACACCGGAGTTATTCCCCCTTGTATTTAGAAAAAAACATCAACAAGTCTTCAATGTGGGGCTTGCACACACATATTTTTATTTAATGGTGACCAAACTTACACTTGTCTTCAGCGCCTGCATTAACACCATTTATCATCATTGGACAGACAATTATCAAAGAAAAAGCAACACTTGACCTTATAGCACAGCCATCAAAATTATCGCATTGCAACTAGTTCTCTAAAACTTTCTGCAAAAAGACATCAAAATCTACCGTTTCTGCAATTTCCAGAAATGTTACTGACTTAATAAAAAAGGGTCAGGTAAGAATATCGAGAAAAATGATTTGAGAACCATTAGCAAAAACACCGCACATTCCCTACCAAACTCGTACTTTAATTAGCCCATTGCACTAACCGATGTTTTAAATCAAATTGATCCTATCCCATTTTGCGTATTGTTCATATACCTTAATTTTCAAACCTGTCACAACAGTATGGTCTTCATCTGTACCAGTTCTCAGCTGAGCGCTTTGGGCTATCATGGCCCTCTTGTTTAAGGATTCTTATTAAAAGATAGGGCAAATTGCCATTATTTATAACTCAATCAATAGTTGCTTAACACATGGGGTGAATGAGCCTCAATGGCACAGGGGTGGTGTTCACGAAGCATCTTAAATGAAATGTTATCGTTATCCTTAAATTTGGAAATTTCCTCAACTGTATAATTTCATAAAGAATCAGTTTTGCACTAAGCAACACTTAAAAATAGCATCAATATGAGAGTGTTATTTGAGCAACATGAACAACATATGCATCTATTTATTAAGTAAAGAAATATATTACATTCAAATTTTGCACTTAAGTGAAAATATTTAAGAAATTACTTAAGATGCTTTGTGTATACCAGCCCATGTCTGCATGCTCTGAGTGCTTTCTAGTTTGCGTATTTGTTTCTGAGATGCCGGCAAGGGTGAGTTGTTGTTGTCAATGGGCATCTGAAATACCCAAACAATGCAATATTTATTGTATTATACCGAAACAGGGCTTCTCAATAAATAATGCACCGTCACATGTTATTATACGTCACGCTTTTGTTTTACTTCTTTGTTCATATAAAAACAAAGCAGTCAATAATTTTAAATATCACACTGCAATATCACCCGTTATGACGTCGTAGCGATAGACAGATTGATCGGAGTTAAAAGGCGCTTATGTAACGGTGAGTAAATTACTCCGTGTTACAAAAGTGCATTATTTATTGAGAAGCCCTGTTTCGGTATAATAAAATAAATATTCAATGCATTCTTTGAGGGCAATAGTGCATTGTGTCAACTCTTGACCAATATTGTTGCCTGCGGCTTCGCCTTGGGCGACAGTATTTCCTCGGGTTGACAAAATGCACTATCGCCCTCAAAGAATGCAATATTTATACAATATTGCACAGCTAAAAAGTCCATGCTTGTTTTATTATATGACTTATAGTTCATGAAATACTGAGAATAAGCAAATGAGAATATCAGACAGCGATGGTGATTCATTTTGCATTTAACCCAACACAAATAAAATGACACAATAATAAACTCTGAACATAGCATCACAAATCTATTCGGAGCTAATGTTTTTACATAGTCGTAAATGACGTCATATTATGACGTCATCTTTGTACAACATAACGTAACTGTACAATATCATCTGATATTTGCACGTTTGAAGTAAACACTGTGCAACATCATCTATGATTTTCTTTAGAGGGAGTGTCGCTGGGCCAATCAAATAACGTTTATTTATAAGTCATATTACAAATGCAATTAATATACAGGAAATCAGAGAAACCGTAAGATAATTTTGGGTCAATAGTAACGTTACTTAATAGTGCGTTGTTGTTTGCTTTTTCAGGTCTGACACTAGATACTTTTCTCCCTTCCTGCTGGTGATGGAGTTTTGCAGCTGAGGTGCAGGATTACAATCAAAGAACTGGGTGAATTGCTTTGAATGGATGTGATATTTCATATACCATATATTTACCAAATCTTTTCTAAAATGATAAAATACCATAAAATCAGATAGGAAACATTGCTGACTATTCATTTTTTTAGCTCGACTATTCAAAGAATATGTGAGCTTTCCTACTCGCCCTGGCGTCGGCGTCGACGTCCGCGTCTGAATTTGGTTAGTTTATATTCAAAAGTTTTGTAACTTCAGAACTACATATGTTATTCATTTGAAAATTGGGTATACCTTTGTCATCAAATCCAGTGTCAGGGGCAAACTTCTCTATAACTCTGTTTTGTATTTTTACAGAGTTTTTCCATTTTTCACATTGATTTTCTGGTTAAAGTTTATATTCAAAACTTTTGTAACTTCAGAACTACATAAGTTATTCACTGGAAAATAGGAACATACCTTTGTCATCAACTCTAGTATCAGAGGCAACCTCCATATAATTATGTTTTGCATTCTGACAGAGTTATGCACCTTTTTCACATAGATTTTCTGGTTAAAGTTTATATTCAAAACTCTTATAACTTCAAAAATACACAAGTTATTAACTACAGAAGCTTTCACTCGAAACTTGGAATAATTTGATGAAATGATTGCCATTACTCAGTTTTGTATTTCAACAAATTTATGCCCCTTCCACTTTTCAAAATATGTACCAACTGAAATACTTCTAATAGTCGAGCACGCTGTTCTTAGACAGCTCTTTTGCGAGCCCGTTTGTGGTCAGCTCGACTTAGCTGTCATGGCGGTTCGGTGTGTGTGGGTGAGTGCGTCTGTGAATTCGTGTGCCCGTGAATCCATGTGTCCGTCCGTTTTGTCCGGATTGTAACTTTTAAATTAAAATGCCACAAATGTTCACCATGGCCCATATCCACAAAGCTCCTTAGTGAAAACTTAGGTAAATTTCTTAAAATCATAAAATTCCATAGGTCTGTGACTGGTTTATAAAATTGTTTTAAACTGGTAAAGAATAAACAGGTACTTCTTATTTTACCATATTTCAGATATAAAATGTTGATTCTTACAAGGGAAAATGCATTAAAAACTTTCCCTTAAATATGACTTAAGTTAAGATTTCCCTTAGGAGCTTTGTGGATATGGCTCCATCTTTCCCTAGCTCAAAGGTCAAAGTCAATCTTAGAGGTCAAAGGAGAAGATGTGCTTGTTATAAAATGTCATTTTAATATAGCTACAATATCAGTTGCTGTCTTGACAACGGGCTCGACATGTTGCCAACAGGCATTTAGTTTATTAAAGGTTCCACAAAACTTGTATCCATCTTAAACACATTGATAAAGATTAATTTGATAGAGTTCCATTATATGTGTATGCTATTTTTCTTTGGATTATATAGATTGTTTTTAATCTTCCTGACATCTGCTTTATCTATCATGCATTAGTGAGAAGAAAAATAGAAAAATATTGAAAGAATTAACAAGAAACCTTCCGCTTTTAATAGACAATTTTAAGTTTGAGTACACAAAACCACAGTAAGACCATTCAGCTTGGAAAAAGTTCATGTCACTTAATAATAATCATCCATTACATACTTTTGTACAAAATATGCCTCATAAGGTATCTCCTAACTTTAAATTCATATAGTCATACCTCTCTACCCTTTTCAAGACATCACCCAAGTTAGAATGGTGGCATACAGAAGCATACACAAATGTGTCAGTAGTTTTTTATCCATTATGTGTGGTTGAGTGTTGTTAATCAACTGCAAAATGAAGTGTAGAGTGCTGTGAACATGCTAGCATATTTCATTTTTTTGCGATCTGGAAAATGTTGGGGTAGCATTATAGTCACCACTGTGTCCATCCGTCATTCTGTAGTTCTGTCATTCCAACATCCTTGCTTGTCCAGGCTGTAACTTAGACATTGATGGAGTGATTTTGAAATGACTTAACACAAATATTGTTCTATATGTGTGTCATATGCATTAAGCAGGTCTGTAGGTCAAAGGTTAATTTCACATTTAGAGTTCAAATGTCGAAATTGGCTTTGTGCTTGTCCAAATAATTTGACCATGAATGGAAGGATTTTAAAATTACTTGGCAAAACTGTTTGCCTCAATGAGATGGCATGTTGTGTGCATAAATGGGTCTTCGGATCAAAGGTCAAGGTCACACTTAGAGGTCAAAGATCGAAATTGGCTATAATTCTGCTTGTTTGGGCTGTAAATAAGCAATGGAAGGAGAAATTTTAAAATAAGACATGACAAATGTTTGCCTTGATGAGACACTGTGTTGCAAGCCTGACCAAGGTAGGTAGCTCAAAAGTCACAGTCACACATAGAGGTGTCATACGTTGGTTATTACCGCAATAACCAACAGTTACCCGTCAATTTTTTCTTAATTCTACCACGGCACGCGGCTAGCGGTCCATAGATAAAGAAGGAAAATAACTGTGGGTTATTCTGCAACAAATTATGGGCGGAGCTTAATGTTTTGAAAATAGTTCCATAAATTCGAAGAAATTGTTCCGTAAAATGCACGTGCTTAAACGCGCGATAGCAAATTGTGCCAACCAAGTCATTTTTGCATTATGTAGCGCAATTGAACCACATTTGTACTACATATTTTATATTATAAACGTTTACGTTTTGTTAATATGTTTTAAATTGCCCTTTTTGGTATGATATTTTCACTTTATTATATCGATAAGTATGACGTCATTCGCTCAATGTTTATCAATAAAGCTGACGTCATTTTGAATTGTTGTGACTTATTGACTTCACAGAAACGCAGATGTGAATGCACTTCTCCGAAATGGGCGGAGTATAGATAAATATAGTTCTTATTTATAACCTTTAAAAATACGCATTATATATTAGATCGTGTTAGAATCGAAATAATTGACAGGTAACAGTTTGTTATTGCGTTAATAGCCAACGGTTTTTCGTTCCAATGCTTGTTATCAAACCACTCGGGCTACTGCCCTCGTGGTTTAATTCCTACGCATCGGAATTCCAACCCGTTGGTTATTACCGCAATAACCAACAGTTACCCATCAATTATTTCTTAAATATACTTTACAGATGGAAAACAAAATAATTTATTTCAGTTTTCATTGCCAGGTTGCTGAAGAACTTGGAGGCCCCAATGGAGCTCGTGTGGTGCAGCCATCGTTGCCATGGAGATCACGTCGTGAGTTGCAGCCATCATTGCCATAACAATCAATCTGGTGGTTCAATCAGAATTGTCATGGGGATGACGTTGTGGTTGTTCAGCCACCATTACCATGGAGATCAATTTGTGGTAGTTCAGCCAACGTTGCCACGGAGATCACAATGTGGTGGTTTAGCCAGCGTTGCCGTGGAGATCACGTCGTGGTTGGTCAGCCAGCGCTGCCATAGATATCACATTGTGGTATTTCAGCCATCGTTGCCATGGAGATCACGTCGTGAGTTGCAGCCATCATTGCCATAAAAATCAATCTGGTGGTTCAATCAGAATTGTCATGGGGATGACGTTGTGGTTGTTCAGCCACCATTACCATGGAGATCAATTTGTGGTAGTTCAGCCAACGTTGCCACGGAGATCACAATGTGGTGGTTTAGCCAGCGTTGCCGTGGAGATCACGTCGTGGTGGGTCAGCCAGCGCTGCCATAGATATCACATTGTGGTATTTCAGCCATCGTTGCCATGGAGATCACGTCGTGAGTTGCAGCCATCATTGCCATAAAAATCAATCTGGTGGTTCAATCAGAATTGTCATGGGGATGACGTTGTGGTTGTTCAGCCAGCATTACCATGGAGATCAATTTGTGGTAGTTCAGCCAACGTTGCCACGGAGATCACAATGTGGTGGTTTAGCCAGCGTTGCCGTGGAGATCACGTCGTGGTGGGTCAGCCAGCGCTGCCATAGATATCACATTGTGGTATTTCAGCCAACGTTGCCACGGAGATCACGTTGTGATGGTTCAGCCAGCGCTCCATGGAGATCACGTCGTGGTGGTTCAGCCAGCGTTGCCATGGAGATCACGTCATAGTGGTTCAGCCAGCATTGCCATGGAGATCACATCGTGGTGGTTCAGCCAGCATTGTCATGGAGATCACGTCGTAGTGGTTCAGCCAGCGTTGCCACGGAGATCACATCGTAGTGGTTCAGCCGGCGTTGCAATGGAGACCACGTCGTAGTGGTTCAGCCAGCGTTGCCATGGAGACCACATCTTGGATGTATTAGCCAGCGTTGCCATGGACATCACGTCATGGTGGTTCAGCCAGTGTTGCCATGGAGATCACGTCGTGATGGTTCATCCAGCGTTGCCATGAAGATCGGAAAGGAAACTACGTGACCCTTATTTTAAACTAAAATTATATAATTGATGGAAAGGTTTTAACTTTTAACACTTACGTTCTTAGTATTTTTTGTTGGTTTGTTTGTGTCTTTGCTTGTTTTCGTTGTTGTTGTTGTTGCTGCTGTTGTTGTTGTTGTTTTTCTTAGTAATGGCAACGTCCGTCTGTCCATCCGAATATTGTGCGGATCATACCTTTAGAAGTATTCAAGGTTCATTGAAAGTTCATACCGATATATAAATAGAGGGCGTTAACAGGAAGAAAGAACACGAGAACCACAGGTTTTATCCGTTGTATTTTACATTGTATTATATCCCAATGTGTAATTTCTTTTATGGGGCACAATTAAATGCGTTATGAAGAATTTCAGATGAAAGTGAACGTTGCAAGAGCAAGCAATTTGTTCATAATAACTTAAGGGGCAAAACTCAATTACAAAAATTAAGATACTGTCTTTTCAATATACCTTTTAATAAGGTGACATGTCACTATACCTTTTAATAAGGTGTTAAGATTTATCGTTAAGATTATGCGTGCATGTAAGCTTTCAACTGTTTCAGTGTCTACTTATGTCAAGATACGCAGATTCAATGTTTAGGGATCAGTCTAGACGACAATACCAGTAGTGAAATGCTCATAACGAATGTTAGAGTCGCAATGAACCTGTGAGTTTCAATATACAGTACATGTACAATATCTGACAAATATATATCAGTTATAATTTTCAGAAACATTGAACTAATTGTATAATGGTCGTTCACACGAGTACTCCGCCAGTATTCTCTATCGTCGGCTACAACAAGATCAGAGATTTTGCTGACCGCTGTGCGTGAGACATTACCAGACGTCGTTTTTATAATGGTCGTTCACAAGAGTACTCCGCCAGTATTCTCTACCGTCGGCTACAACAAAATCAGAGATATTGCTGACCGCTGTGCGTGAGACATTACCAGACGGCGTTTCAGGCTAGTTCCGATTGCATTTAAGAGTACTTAGCAACTTACAGAAGTTTCGGTTC
The DNA here is from genome assembly GCA_027627225.1 of Congeria kusceri. Taxonomy (NCBI): domain Eukaryota; kingdom Metazoa; phylum Mollusca; class Bivalvia; order Myida; family Dreissenidae; genus Congeria; species Congeria kusceri. Next base: position 32,263,789 of record CM051039.1, on the reverse strand, counting down.
GTATTGAATAACGGTGAGCATCAACATATCACTTACATTTTTCGAGTTGCTCAGTCTCCACTTGACTACATAGAGGAAGGAAGCCACGTTCTTCATTCGCGTTTTACCACAGGATGAAACCGAGTTGAAATTGTTCTCCCGTATGTAAGTTATGTCCCATAAACACTAACCTATATGTGTAAAACTAACACTAAATGTATGTAGATCCCCACACCTCTCTTATTTACTTAAATTAGTCACCTAAATTATTTACATCACAATGTCATATATACTATCCATGTCTTGATCGCATCGTAGAAGTGACATGTGCAGTGCCAAAAAAAGCCGATTTGCCACAGGGTATTAACTATTAACGCGTCAAAGATGCTGGGCAGAGTGGACTCGATTACACGAGCACTTAATTGCCATAGAAACATTATAATCGGTAAGTGATACTGGTGTTTGCAAACGTTAACTATTGTCGAAGTTTTTCGGCATCGCTTCACACCGTCACATTCCGTTTACTCACCTGACATGTCGGTATCACAAAACGTATCCGTCAGTACCGTAACACTGCGTTGACGTCCAGTAGGCGATTGCGTTAATACAATGGAAATTACGTACTATCATCAACAAATATGATAATTGTGATATATTGTAGTAAACTATTGATAATACTGATGCCTCTCACCCATCATGCCGACGTCACACCGCGGGACTGGCGTCAGGCTAGACCGTCACGTTAAATTTACCTACATAATACGTCCGTATCACACCGTGTGACTGGCATCAGACTAGACAGCCACCTTAACTTGACGTACACGTGATGTTTGATGCACACAGCGTGACTGGCGTCCGGCTAGACCTTCACATTGAGTCTACCTACATAATACGTCTGAATCACACTGCGTGACTGGCGTCAGGCAAAACCGACACTCTGAGTTGACTTACATGAGGTGTCCGATGCACACCGCGTGACTGGCGTCAGACTAGACCTTCACATTGAGATTACCGACATGTACATAATACGTCCGTATCACACCACGTGACTGGGGTCAGACTGAACCGTCACATCGAATTGACGTTCCTTTAGCGTCGGTATCACGCCGCGTGACTGGCAATATAGTCAGACTGAAGCATAACATTAAGAATATGATGCGTACATGATAGTCCAAATAACACGACTGGACTGACGTCAGACTGAAACGTCACATAGGGTGGACGAACCTAAGACGCCTGTATAACACCGCGTGGCTGGCGTCCGACTGAATCGCCATATTGAGCTAACGCAACGCCTGCTACGGCTCGGCAATACAGTGTAAGTGGAGACGCGTGGTTTGCACGACTTTACCCGCAATGAGTAGATCAAAAACGCTGCGAGCGTAGACTGTTGGTGACAAAAAGGAAAGAAATTAAAATCAAGGGAAATGGAGTACACAATTTTCTTCTAACAGAAAGGACACGCCCAATTTAAGATATATGTCGTCACCTCCATACCGGAGTTCGCAGCTGTGACATCGACATTGTCACCACATGCACGTACCAGTGGATCGGATAACCTATTTGACCTCGGCAGTGTCCCACATGCACGTACCAGTGGATCGGATAACCTATTTGACCTCGACATTGTCACCACATGCACGTACCAGTGGATCGGATAACCTATTTGACCTCGGCGGTGTCCCACATGCACGTACCAGTAGATCGGATAACTTATTTGACCTCGGCGGTGTCCCACATGCACGTACCAGTGGATCGGATAACCTATTTGACCTCGGCAGTGTCCCACATGCACGTACCAGTGGATCGGATAACCTATTTGACCTGGGCAGTGTCCCACATGCACGTACCAGTGGATCGGATAACCTATTTGACCTCGTCAGTGTCCCACATGCACGTACCAGTGGATCGGATAACCTATTTGACCTGGGCTTGTAATCACGAAGCTCCTTAGGGAAAAAATTTGTAAGTTTCTTAAATCCAATATATTCCTAAATTCAGTGGCTGTTTATGTATAGTTTTTACGTTTTTACATAGAAATGTTTTAACTTATAAATATAGTGCATAGATACATGTATTTAGTATTTCACCATTGTGTAAACATAAATCGTGTGATTTCACATTGAAAAGTTGATCAGAAAATTGCACTCAAGTATGTTTAAATTTCCCTCGGGCGCTTTGTGAATAACAGCCCTACATTGCAACACGCATGTTTCAGCAAAGGCCCGTTTAACGGTCAGTGACATATTCCGATTCCCACGGTCGTTACTACTATCATAGTTATCTGCTGCGCAATGTCTATACTTATCAAATATAAAATAATGAACATGATATAAATGATCTTGCCAAATTATTCACGGGTTTTGCTATATTTCAATGTACAACGAATTTAGAATATGTGTGACCCGCTTATTCAACTATCAATATTTGCCCCCCCCCCCCCCCGGGAGGAGCGGCGGGCTGACCCAGGGGAATTTGACTAATTTTATTTTTGCGGATCTAATTCCCCACACTAGAGCCAAGCTTTTTTGTCTAAATCCGATAGTGGGAGATGCTATAGGGTATCAAATGGCCCGGGAGCTAATATTAACGGGATCTAAAATTTGACCGAAGTCTATTTCCCCGGGACCAGGAATCATTCGGTGTGTCAAATTCCTGCCTGTCGGGAATCACTTTCAGTCTAAAGTCCCGTATATGCCCATCGACCGCCCCCCCCCCCCCCCGGGGAAAACATTGATAGGTGCATAATTTCTTCTTAAATAATTATTAATCGCAGAGGTTTCGGATCGTGCACTGTAGACTATAGTATATAGATGAACCGAGTGCAGCAAAAACACCAACTTTATACTCTTAAAGAGGCGTATCGGTGGGTAAACCGGTATTCTGTTTTCAAAAAAATAATAGATATTTTAAGAAGTAAATTTGGATTTATTAAATGATTGCTTGGCACATGTCTCGTTTTTATTAGCAAACAGTAAAATAAGTCGTAGTAAGCGCAAGCGCACTATTGATAACTCTATTTAAATACATTGATGCAGGATTTGCCTGTCTCAACTCAGGGATGAGGCGGTTGAAGTAGCCCTACTGTTCTCTGCGACATTCATCTAGCATCATCTTTTCCTTGTCCTCCTCTTTCTTCTTTCTCTTGGACAAGAATCATGTGTTGTACCAGCAGTAAGTTATCCATTTCCACTCACGGTAACTGGCAATAACTCCGTAAGCAGTGTGTACAATTAAGGAGACTTCCCAAGAATTGTACGATAGTTTTGGTGAAACGCCGTTTTGTCGCATTTATAAGCGTTCATCAGTAACCATTGCCACCACGAGTGAAAAACTTCCACATTTTGAATGATTTAGGGGAGACAACTGTAAGGAGTTTGGGGATTTGTGTTTAGAACATTTTTATTTAATTATTTATTTAAACTCCCACAGAAATGTTGCCTTATTCCGGGTCCTTTCATCCCTGGCTCGATTTTCGGTTTATTTTGAATACCGAATTGGAGGCTGGCTTGATATTCGCTATAATGAATTTCGCGAATACCCAGCTGAGTGTTCATCACTGGATTGATATTCGCTATATTTTGAATACCCAATACCAAGATGAATAGTAGACCTTGATTCCATCAGAAAAACCCAATACCCAATACCTAGCCAACTTCACGGACCTCGAAAATTTGAAGTTTAATCGCCACAAGTACCACAATATCCATTTTTATTGACAATTAACTGTAAATTGGAATATGTTGGGGAAAAAAAAAAAAAACTTCGCCGAACGGAGGTTTCACACCGAGCTATTGCATTGGGTGCTGCAGGGCCAAGATTGTTATTGTTATTTCAGATCCTATCAACGTCAGGATTTAATTTAAATAAGATTGGTTGATGGGTGGACAGGTGGCCGTTCCTGCGACAAAATTCGTGAGAAGTCTCTTTCAGGTGTACACAATGCGTACGAGGGTAGCTTTTTTTTTTTTATACATTGGCACTACTGATTAGACCCGGTGTAACGTAAAATTCGCAAGTCCCGTAAAATATGCAAGTAAGGACCAAGTACTCAGGCGCAATTAGATCACAACATCCGGCGTAAAAGTGACTGTTGCCGATGTATAGATTTAATGTTTTTTTTTGTAAATAAATACACTAATTTACGTAGCTGTCAACCCAGACTGGTCAGGTATGCGCGACCGTTGTATCCATAGTCTACATGTTCGCTGCTGGTGTTATACTGGTTATCAACATGGATCACAAACATTGCTTTTAACCGTATGTTATAGCATACGCATACATCTGCCAATAAGTATATTAAAAATGCAACTGATGTTTGTTCTGTTTCAACAAAACATTCTAATGTTAAATAACTGTTATTTGAACAATATTGTTACACTCGATAGTTCCAGGAGATCGAGTGCACTATACTGATACAACAGAAATATAACCTTAATTATTTTTTCGTAGTAAAATGGAATTTGCTTGTTTTTTGGTACATATATACATACTCGTATACTTTAAACATGTGTATAATGTATATCACACAAACCACGTGACTTCCGTATGTTCCGTGATGCCTTTACATATAAATATTCATACATTATATGCATAACAGTAAAAAAAGTTTCTTTTTGTTTTATTATATAAATTGTTCGTACTTATTCCATCTAAATATTGTTGCAAATCGTACAAATATTCCACAAAAATAGGAAATTGTCTTGTTTTAATAAGTGTCAATAGCGAAATACCGTCGATATGTTAATTTAAGATATCAAAGACAGCTTATAGAGTAGACGTGTATCGATAAATTAATATCATGCTACATGCATATAAAAGCGCAAAAGAACTAAAAGTTGAACTATTTAAAGTGACATGTAATAATAGGGCGTAAAATAATTGTTTGTTTCAGGTAACATGACCAGAAAAATTAGGGTAGTTATTTAGGGATTTTATTATTATTATATTTATTATTATTAGTAATTGGTCAACTTGAAAATGTTGTATCCTTAAACATTGTTTGAAAGTGGATTCTATCAAAACTAAACACTTATTTAACCAAACAAACATTTAATTATTGAAAAACATAAATAAAACAAAATAATATCTGACAACCCCAATAAAATGTTCTAGGGTCCGGGCATTTTTAGGGTAGGTCGGGTAACCTGAAACAAACATATTTTATTTAATTGACAATGGCATAACAAGCCGAACTTAAGTTTTTATTTAGGCATTCCTTTGATTGTTAAGCGTACTCTGTTGCCATTGTTACTACTTTCCAATAATGTGAACAGGCTTTTCGGCACTGAAAATAAAAAAAGAGGGCGAGCTATTGATTTTAAACGATTTTCTACCAGTTGGCAGAAAAACAACAAAATCACCACACAACATACTCTGCACAGTATATTTTAAGAAAATTTACGATCTTAATACATTTCCCGTGTACATCTGTTTATATATTAACTTTAAATATTAAAAGGAAACAACAATATCAACAACATAAATCAAATATATTTGAAAACTGAAGAAAAACCACCAACTCCTGAAACGTAATTCACATTTGAATCCGTACCTGATTTCACAGATGGGGTGGTGCGAGGCCGCGCATGGGGCGTCATGCCAGCCGTCAAACAGGAGGCGACCCGCTTCCGGTCGGCTGGCGATCACTGCACAGTCCTCATCTCCCTCACTTCCGGGTTGGCCGGGATACCTGCAATATACATGTATTTCCTTTTATAAGAATGACAGTAATATGTATGTGTACATGTCAGGTGTACAGTTACCAATATTTATAGAAAAGGGATAGTATCCTTCCAAATTCGTAATAACATTCCAATATAAGTAAATAATACATGCAATTATAAAACAGTGTTAAAATAATTATTATCGGGTTTTTACTATCTAAGTTTATGTATGTGTACCCCTAATCGACCCCACCGGCAAACGACCCCTGAAAAGACCCCATCTGACAACTGACCCTTACTCGACCCCACCTGACAACGGACCCTTACTCGACCCCACCTGACAACGGACCCCTAATCGACCCCATCTGACAACGGCCCCTGATCTACCCGACCTGACAACGGACCCTTAATCGACCCCACACGACAAAAGAACCCCTTATCCATCCCACCAGACCACGGACCCCTAATTGACCCCACACGACAGCGAACCAAGATCGACCACACCAAGCCTGAGAATACTAACCATCCGGCGTACTCCAGGGGCTGGTCGTCAGTGTACCACGTCCAGACCCCTTCCACCATCTGGTCGTTGGCCCCTAGCCAGAACTCCTGACCCGCGTGCAGGTCCGCTAAGAACAATCATATTATCTACATGGGGTCGTATAATTTACTTCACTTTTCACTTTTAAGTAAAACAAATAAATTATTCGCAGACATCAGAAGACAAATATGGATTCAAGAAATTTACTTAAGTTTAAACTAAGAAGCTCTATGAATGCCGAATTAAATAAACAAATTTACGTTTTAAACACTTTCGTAATATGAAGTATTATTTACAACAAATATCAGTGGCATGCGTTAATACTTAAATCGTATGTATTCCCAGCATTAATTTGTATTATGCTCAAGATGTTTTGAATATATGTACTAGCTATGTACTGGTTTGGTGATTTTTTTGGAGAAAAAGTGAGACACAACAACAACATATTTTACATATTCTGTAGAGCCTCTCCAGGTGTGAACGGATGAACAAGTCCTCGTCCTTGGTTTCTATGGTAACCAGTCGAGCGTGATGCAGCTCGCAGTGGTGCTACTAACAGAGGGCATGTGTACAAGTCGTTGAAATGAACACAAGTTTAATCTCCTGCTGTAAATAAACTGGAAATATTTAGAACTTTAGCACTTATATGTGTCTTAAACGTATATGTTGGACATTTTAATTTGTGGAAGTTTCGGTATTTATACTGTAAAACCTCTGTATTTTTCTGTTTTTGTTCACCACAGTCTTTAATAAAACGAGAAGTTAAATATTTAGGACGACAGATTTCAACATTATCAGAATGCTGTACTTTCCAACATGCATTCTCTACAAGTATAAAACTTAAACTTACATTTAATGATTTGATTTATCCGTTAAAGGATAAAACTAGACAAGAAATAACACATAACGTAAATAGTCAAGCACGAACCACGGCCTCTGTCCAGTCAACACTGACGTTGTCACTGACGTAATAGCAGGAGCCCCTGAACGTCGTCCAGCCGTCCGGGCACCCGCATTCCTGGCTCGAGTATCTCTCTGTCGCCACTAGCAACACTGCAACATTGTTAAGTAGAGCTGTCAGAGTACAACGCTTTCAACTATTCGAAATAAAGACTATTCCAGACGACGACGAGTGGGGTTATTTACCGTCGGGACTTCTGTCAAAAACCATCGCCCGAGCAAACTGCTTAATATAAAACTCCGCGTGTATAAAATCTGTATAAAAAGCCTTCTTATAAAGGGTGTGCACATATAAAATATTTGCATTGCGGGTACGGTGCTTTAAAAAATATCTAAATATAAATAAAATAACTGTTCCTGAATGTATTACAGTAACGAAATATAAGGAGCAGCCATAACTACTTAAAAGTAGTGTTGTTAATCAGTGTCCAAAATTTTAGTCGATTATCAGTAACAAGTTCTGACTAAATAACCGATTAATCAGGATTCTTGAAAGTAAAGGAAATACACTCTAGACTGCAACATTTCCGTGATTTACATTGTTTTATCGAGTTTTGCAGCAAATATGTGTCTGATTTATATAGCAATTATTAAGGAAATAGGCATAAAGGAAACATGTTTTTGTAAATACAGTTTGTGAACTGCATTATCCTACTAACGCGTTGGACTATTGATAAGATACATATTAGATATATGAGTTATTGAAAAGTTAAGCAACCATACAAACACTATAAATCTTTATCGTGTGTTGGGTACAAAAATGCAGATTTTTTTTTTTTTTAAACAAAACAAAAAACAAACAACGGAGATACTTCATTTTTCATGCTATCTAGACCAATACTTCAGTTTGAGTGTGACAGTATATAAATATTGACTTTCTTGAGGGTGACAGTGCGTATTGTCAACCGGAGGCAACACTGTCGACCGAGGCTTAAGCCGAGGGTTGACGAGACGCACTGTCACCCTCAAGGAAGTCAATATTTATTTTATTATACCGAACAATCCCGTATCATTTGCGTATCGGACGACATAGCGGTAGCGGGCGACATTGCCGGGCGACATATAAAATTGTTGCCCGCTGCAGTTTTATGCATTATATAGAGAAATAATCAAGTGAGGTATAATAATATGATATATGCCGACACAAAAAACATGAACATCGAAGTTATAACCCTTTGTCCGATGGACAAAGTATAACAAAAATGGTCATTTCCTATGCAGAGACTTGTCGTATATATGGCCATAAGATCATAGCTGAACTAAGGAGTTATGAGCGCTTGTTTGTGAAAGAAAATGCAAAAATTCTAAAACAGTGACTCAATTAGTTTTATCAAATTTTGATCATTTTTTTTTACACATTTTGTGTTGGACAATATACGTATACTATCGCAGCAGAGTCCTAACTTGACCAGATCTGGCAGCAGACAACGGGGTTATTGCCCGGGTGAAAATACATGGGAAAAAATGGACTTAAGGCAGGATGGGTACTGGTACTTCATTTTTCACCCAATCGATACCAAACATCTTCTACTTGTTGATGACCATCTGATCTCAGACAAATTTGAATATAGGAAGTGTTGATGACAATACAGCTTCACCCTGAGTGCGAAAATTTTGATACCAGGGGAAAGAACATATACCTGGATAGGGTTGTCATTATCAAATAAAACAAGCGATTTTTATCTAAATCTAAGCCATTTGGCCAGTGGTCTGGGGGGAGGGGCCTTGTGCTATTACCCATTGCAATTTTAAAGTTTCTGAAAAAAAAAAAACGATTTTCTCACGATTATTTTAATTTGATCTGCTATCGGTTAATAATGACCTGGGTCCCTACTCATTAATGGCAATTATTTAGTTTTTGATAAGCAATGGTAAAATGGTCAGCTAAAGAAATGTGACAGCTAATCAGCTAGACAAATGAATACGAAGACCATAATTTTATTATTTTTATGTTTACGTTTTATAACATTTGTTCAAACCTTTCAGAAAAGTAAGATCTCCATCTTTAACAATAATGAGTGGAGCCATCATGGACTTCTTTGTTTGTAATCAAGAAATAACAGCTTCACTAGAGACGAATATTAGTTCTACAAATCATATTAAAATATATAAACGTATACATTTTATTGTATTGAAAAATGAATTTAATTATATGTGCATGTGTGGTATTTAATTATATTATTTGGTCACTGACATATAAATAAATCGGATCACTTGTTCAAGTTAAAAAGAGGGATTGGAAATTTTTCAACAAAGAAAACTCATGCATATATATCTTCAATTAATCGACTAATCTCAAATCTTAATCAACTAATTAATCATTACCTATTAGTCGTTGATTAATCGAAGAAATGATTAATCGGCACAACACTACTTAAAAGATATCTTTGCGTAATAAATACAATACGGTCATTCATATTAATATGAATTTTCCAAGTTTTTACCACAAACAGTTTAAACTCCTCCCCGCCTATTATTAAAGGAATAATTTCCATTCGTCAAATATCACAAACACAACACAAGCTTTACCGCGTGCTCCTTTGTGTAAAATAGGTTAGCCGCTAACACTGATATCCAAGTGCAATGATTGGATTAAATTGCGGATTAAATTTGCATATGATTAACATTTGAGGATACGCCTATTTCAGTTGGGGCATTGGTTTGAACGTCGATAGGAGAAAGAAACAGTTTCAGTCCAAATAGTACCTAGTAATCTGTGTCCGACAAATTTGAAAATGTAGTGGTAGCACAAAGGGCTATCAGAGTTTTGTATTGGTAGCTAAATACTTTATACATAAATCGACCTGGTAGCTCTGTTGGTAGAGCGCTGTAGTGTAAATCCGGGGATCGTGAGTTCGAACCCCAATTCGGCCGCATAACTTTTGGGGATTGGTCATGAAATTATTTCTACGGCCATTCTCCCCCTTTCTCTGATTCAAGTAGGGCAGTTGTCAGTTATGTACACTGGTAAGTCGCTTAGATCGGCTAAACTTGCCCAATAAAATTGTGAGTAGGTTAACTGATTGCCGTTATATGACTGAAATACTGTTAAAAACGGCGAAAACTCCAAACAAACAATCATAAATCGCACAGTGAACAGGAAGACAAGCAATATAGTTTTCAAATTAATTCAGAAATATGAATACTCTTTTAACAAGTGTACTTGATGATAAGAATAATCCGTATTTATTAATGAAAACATTCGCTTTGATAATATATATAACACTAAAGTACAGATTAATCAATAATTAAGTAGCCCGGTAGGCTTGTGATTTAAAATCGTCCCTGGGCTCTGGGTTGTAGATTAGTCGTACACTGCTATAGTAATATAGACTTGTTGATTAATAGAGGTAGTAAAATCTCTAGGCGAGTAGGAAACCTCACTTACCGGTAGTTTTCGATAGTCGAGCTAAAAATAATCCCCAACCATTTCCGTTCCAGACATTATGCCTAACATGTTTGTGTCCATCATCTAATCTTATTGAATGAGACTAACTTGTGTTTACTAATATGCAGTGCCATCCCATGGCACTCTATTTGTTCTTAACAACGAACAATTATAAGGACAAGATTCGTGATCTTTGCTTTATGTAACATTTGGTGTTGTGTGTGAATTCAATGTCGAACTGCTAAACTCACTTTTACGAAAAAAAGCCCAAATAATGCTTAATTTATTTAAGAAATAATATTCGATTTAGAGTTGTTTTTTGGCTAATAAACAAAGATTTGGAGTTATGATGCGTAGGAAGTTAACCCGAATGGTTAAATATACGGCACCAGAACGACAAATCGTTGTTTATTAGCAGATAAACAACGATAATGCGAAAATTACATGTATTTCGATTCTAACATGACCTGACAAAATACTATGCAATTACAATGCGAATTATATTTAACAGTTTCGGAACTTTTTTTCGGGTTGTTTATTGGTAGTTTAACAACGGTTAATTATGTTCTTTGTCTATAGGCCTTTCCCAAATCTAGGTGAACTCCCTTGGAAATTACCTCCCGTTATTGCGAATTCACATCCGCCATATTTGAAACCCGACTCCCGGCGACGTTTAGCCTAGCTTGCCATATAAAGTATTATAGATCTAAGACCAAGCGGCTTTCAAAACTTGTAATGAAAATTTTTAAAACCATGTTTGTGATTTAATATTATAAAAAAACTCATAGAGGATATATCTTACAAAAATAAATCATTAGAACTAAATCATTAGAACTAAATGTAGTATCGTTTTAAACTCATTACTCAGACCAAATGTTCGTGTGACAGGTATCCGGAAAAAAAAGAAGTAGTCTCCTTGTCTCGTCTTGAAAGGTTGTTTTCCATACATAAATACCACCACATGTTCTCTCAATGGATACTTAGTTATCTGTCATAAAAATACCAAAGCCACCGCTGGGATCTTATCAACTTGCCATTAGAACAATACCGCTAATCCGTGCATTTGCGTAATGCATTGATGATAAAGATCTACATGCAGAGACAACTAACATGTCACACTTCGTCTCCATTGTTTGCGTCTCAAATTAAAGTTTATCTCACATTTTAAAATGTTGTTGTCTCCGTTGTTGTTCTTTGCCTATCACCGTATGAAATTTCGCCACCTTATTGAATAGAACAGAACATACTTAAAAGCATTAAACACTTTTTCGAAATAATAAATTGGTTTAAATTAAAGAGTGAAATAATAAAGCACAGCATTTAATTTTCAATTCTGAAGAATTGAAAGGTGGTGAACACTTAAGAGCTCATCGTGTTTTTTTTTTCTAAATTTCTAAATACGGAAATTACCATAGCTGCTGCGAGAATAAAATATTGTTTGTTTACCACGATTCCGACAGAAATGAAGAAATAATCTCCGTTAGAGTTATATACATGAAGGAAAATTTAATACTTGACCAAACAGACTCAACAAGTATAAAAGATTTATTCAAACGTATATTAGACTCTTCTGTTGGCTTAGTTAATTACATACTCTGAATTGTGTAAAAAATCAAAATGTATATATCTATGTTTGTTTTATTATAGATACTCGCCCTATTATGTTCATAATTATCACCGCATATCTATTTCCTGGTGACATATAAACCCATTGGGTCGGGTGTTATTTGTTTCGTTGACTATATGAAGTAATCATGAACATTGTTTAAACACATGCCACAATAATAAACAAACCACTTACTTAATCTCTTTAATACAACATCAGTTATAACATTTAATGAGGAGTGACATCATCTTTAGTTATTGTAATATTGTGTTAACACTAATTAAAAGATAGGTGTTTTGTTACATCATATTTCAAGATTAAAGCGAATCCTGTTCAAGCACCGTATACTATTTAGCACACAACAAGAATATCTGCAACGAAAAAAGCTTTAAAGTTAAACACAGTTGTGTATGGAATTCAAATAAGAAGTTGCTGTCAAAAACATCGGAATTACGCTCAAACTTTCTGTGATGATACCTTATTTTCGTAATTTTAGTCGCCAGAAGAATGTTAGCTTAGAGTTACTTAGCAAAATCATTTTGCTAAAAACAGCTTTTTATTTATTTTATTTAATAATGCAAATTTAATACATGATGAAGGCATAGGTTGTTAAGATACTGAAATCGCTATTTTTGTGTTTTGTTGCATAATAACCGTTAAACGTTCTGTGTACAGTTTGTTTGTCAAACTGCAAAGAGTGGACAATATTGTTAAAAATCAAAATAATAATTTAATTAAATTGACTAATAAAGTACATGATGTATATTATATACGAATGTTGATATTTGTACATTTATTTTTACGAAACCAACACAATTTTAAGATTGAAAATCTAATATATTGCATGTTTTTCGGTAAATATCAATTCGCTTATCCCGCCTTATGGTCTAATTACCCCAAAACGGTAGATAATAAGCACATGTGGTTGAGTGCAGGATGCATATAATTTGTAAAAAAGCAGTTTAAATGATATGTTTTGGTATCATTTTAAAGGTATATATCTAAGCAAACAAAAAAAGACTGTTTTGTGCACTACGTTTTGGCTAGTGGTTCCCAGCTTCATAACTTTTGGCCCATGTATTAATGCGCAAAATGGCAGCCTCCATGCCCGTCAAAACCGGTGTGTTTTTTCTAAGGTAAATATTTTGAGTTACAACACATAGAATTTTTTGACATGCTGTTTTTTCAAAAGGTTATGTCCTCATATTTCCAACAATGTATGGTGATATATTGAAAAGAAGCTTGGTCATGGTAAAAAGTGAGATCAAATTTTGAATATTTTATATGTAACAAAGAAGGAATTTATTTGCGCAGCGTAACCTTATAATCAATAAACGTCGCCGGAAGTGAACAAGGGACATCACTCGTGATTACGCAAGGGAAGTAACCTAGTTTTGGGAAAGGCCTATAGAGAACACTGCGCGTGTCATGTTAGAATAAAGCTTTTAAAAAAATGATCGTCCAATTTAGGTTACCGATTCTGTATTTATGTCTTATTGGCACAAATCATATGTGACACGTATATCAACTTACACATTAATATGCAGTATCCCTCCATAATCCTATTTGTATTAATAATTAATGTTAATTATAAGGCAAACTATAGTGTATGCAATAACTGTCTTGATAAGGAAGACACACACCGCCAGTGCATTGATAAGAAACCTGTACTCTGTCCAATCAACCATGCGATTGTTGTTTAAATTTGTCCATCCATTCAATTATCGAGCATAATGTTCTAGAATGTTGTCTGGTAAACCTTTATGACTAAAATGTTCGCATTCTTATGGTGGCACTTACGACAATTTTAAATTATTTTACAGGAATATGGCTTTGAAATATGTTCGACTATAAAGTTCCAGTCCAACTACTAATATTATACATGTATTCTTTCGAACGTGTAATACACATGTTGATGTATGTATAATTCATATGTAAAGGTCATTTGTAAAAAAATATTAATGACCACTGGTACATAATGGTTATGAACGATACAGTATTAACTATTTCATATTAAAACCTCGTTACGCCTTTTGACGATAACAAAGAACATGTCCTTATTCCCTTATCGCCATGTTGTTCTATATTCTCACGTAGTCCCGTTGCAAGACATTCATTGGATTGTTGACACGCTCTCTTTCAGTCATGACGCACTATTCGCTACAGTTCGTTCTGCCCACTGCCATTGCATGGAGCCTTATCGCGTTGTCAATAACAGGGATCATCAACGCCACCGCACAGACCGAGCACCCCACAGATGACGTCACCATGACTACGCGCAAATGCCCATACCCGTGCACTGTGGGCAACGAGACCCTGTGCTACCCGCCACCGTGTCCATTTCCGGGCTGCATTGACCCCGCCAAGGTCAAACCAACGGACTGCTGCCAGTTCTGCCCGAACGGTAATATAAATATAATAATATAATCACATACAATGTAGCAGCTATATATGCTGTGTTTGTTTTAGTATTCTTTGAAAATGATAGGTTGTGTACATGTCCGTAAGATGATGCGCACTCATCTCGCGCGCATGGTGCTTAATTTATTTGTTCCATTCTCCTAAGTCGTAGTTAATATTAAGAAGACACGTGTTTATTTGTTCAATAATATTAATTAATACTGAAATATTTCCTATGATACAGTTATGTTCTACACTGCTGGAATATCTACTGTAGTATCCGGAATGTGCGTGTGTTTCCACATGCCTAAAAAACCGTGATCGTGATATTTCATAACAGGTCCCAACTGCCGCGGCCCAGGGCAGATCCCCGTACCTTTTAACCACTGGAGACAGTTCGGCTGTCTGAACTGCACGTGCTTGAACCCCGGTCAAGACGCCACGTGCACACCGCTACCAGCCGACGGTTACCATTGCTAACGAATCTTGTCGTTGTGAGGCACATGTTTTCTCCTGCTATTGTATGTTTGGAGCATACATACTTGTTGGAACAACTTATATCAAACAAATCAGTATCAGATACATGAATTGATTACATGCATATAGATACTCTGACTTAAATACTGGTGTATTTTCGGTATAAAATACAATAAACCAGATAGATTTCCAATATTTCACACTGTGATAATTTTCCGTATTCAACGTCTGGAAAAACCGGACTACTTTTTTCACTTGTTGAGTCTCAAAAATTGTGGTAATCACAAACAAGAGGCCACGGCCGCTATATCGCTCACCTGACAACACATGCATTAAGGACCCGGTGTGCTCATAAGCCCCGCCCCTGTCGGCCATGTTCACAATAATGTTATGAAACCTCACGTTTAGAAAACTGAGCTCCCCGTTTTCCAAAGAATGTTGATCCACGATAGAATAATGACCCCTGTATTTTTTCTAATAAAAAGTTACTGCAATTAAAGGACAAAAGAACTGACGTACGGGCGGACGGACGAACACACAGACAGACCGACAGACACACTTCTACTACTACTAAAGCAGCAGCAGCAACCGCAACAGGAACAACACAACTACAAACATCAGCAACAATGATATCAACAACAACAACTTCATGCTTTCGCAACACTGTGTTGATGACGATGCTGATGCAGATGCTGATGTTGAGGACGACGACGACGACAATGATGATAAGGATGATCATCATCAGTATCATCTTTCAGACATGAGCTCTATACGGCAATATGCAGCATCTTGACGTATGCAGCTTACGGTGAGCTGTATTCGGTGTAAGGTCTTTTGATAGGGTAATTTCCAAAACAGGTATCGCGGAAAACCTTTTCTTTTCTTTGCAGGCTACGAGTCAGTAAATCGATAACTGAAAGGGTCCTTCTTCAAACAGGAAAATTTCACGAATGTTTTCTTACCCTTTAATTATTTAAGATAATGTATGTCATGAGTATCATAATGTGTATATCATGTGATTTATTACAATTACAGTTTCTTAAAAGGTCAATTTATTAAAAATGTTATCGTTAAATTAATGACACCCCTATTTTCGGATTTACTTTAATGTAACCGAAATTTTACCTAGGTGTCTTAGAATAAGACCACTAAATTAATGAGTTGCATCGGGTATTTTGACTTGTTGTGAAAGTGTTAATTCTTGTTACCGAATCTTATTCTGAATATTTTGACAACAAATTACTGCAATGTACTAATTTTAAACTGTAGTATGGACAATCTAGAGCACGCATCGTATGACCTACTTTTGACTCAGTAGGCTACAAATCACTAACAATCGATGCTCCTTACTATCGCTTTATTGATTATTCTGCATGGCTTGTTGCAGATTGACTTGAAAACTGGCATATATATAATTCCGTTTGCATTAAATAATTCAACTTGAAAAATATGTGTTCGTTACTTACACATAAAGTTTTATTATAATATCGTATACTATATATAAGACGCCATATTATTAAATTTAAAGGTGAGAAATTGAACTTCATTCAAGCAATTATTTCCTTGTTAACAAAAATGCACTCATAATTCACAAGCTTTTGGTTTCTTTTGTCGCCAACCGTCTTTGTACGCCTTCAGTGTTTTGAAAACAGTTTGAACTCATTGGTTTATGTCATTGTTCGAAATAAAGTTCTTCTTCGTCTACGTTATAGCCAATAATTGTATAACATTCCCATATTATTCAAGCCTTTGTTCTCTCCCGAGAGAAACATATTTTGATTCCATTTGCTAATAGTCCATTAAGTGACATATAGTGTTAACTGCTTTTACAGTCTACAAGATATTATTGGTTTAATCTGTATGTTTATGACATCACGTGTTCACTCGGGTTGTGCGTGGGAAATACTATAGGAAAGTTTTACTTTCTTACTGTATGAAGTATAGTTTGTTGTAAATATACTATTTTTCACATCTGAGTATAATCTTATTCCGAACGCTATACCTGTCATATATATCGAATTACATTTCAAAAAAATTATTGTAATTTTAAAGCTTTACGAATTATCTCTCAATAGCGTTGTATTCGCTATCATTGTGTATTGTGTTCACAATGGAAAATTACGTCCTTTAAATGAATGGATGTATTGAAAGTTTTAATTACCCACATGTGATCACCTGACCAATGAAGGGTCAATATGAGGGATAAACTTAGTTATTACATCAATTGAAAATTGGAGAGCGAAGATGTAAGTCTCATTTCAGCTGTGAAAATTAAAGGTTAAGAAAATAAAAGAAGCATTTAAATATTGCGAGACCTATAGAATTCTGTACTGTGTCGTTATATGATAATAATAATATAAAAGAAGCATTTAAATATTGTGAGACCTATAGAATTCTGTACTGTGTCGTTATATGATAATAATAATATAAAAGAAGCATTTAAATATTGCGAGACCTATAGAATTCTGTACTGTGTCGTTATATGATAATAATAATATAAAAGAAGCATTTAAATATTGCGAGACCTATAGAATTCTGTACTGTGTCGTTATATGATAATAATAATAATATAAAAGAAGCATTTAAATATTGCGAGACCTATAGAATTCTGTACTGTGTCGTTATATGATAATAATAATATAAAAGAAGCATTTAAATATTGCGAGACCTATAGAATTCTGTACTGTGTCGTTATATGATAATAATAATATAAAACTAATATACTTTCATAATCGCAGCATATATATTTTACACGACTAGTAAACAATAGATTTAGTAAATAAAACAGGGTTCTCTTACGTTTACTTGCGTGGTGTATTATGCACGCGACACTTACGCGACATCACGGCGCACATGCGTACACGTGGGATGACGTAGAAAAGCTGACCTCGGACTTGTTAGCGGATTACAACAAATACAATCGTCCCTCGTTGGATCAGTCTCAACCGACCGGGGTCTTAATCAATTTTGCTATATACAACTTCCAGGTTTGTAAAACATGAATTTCTGTATTTATTTAGTTACTAGCAATTTAGCTAGCATATACAATGCTACTCCGGCATATTTTTCTTAAAATGTTTGGTAAATCGTTTTCATAGAACCTAAAAAATACCAACGGAATGTTGACAAAAGTTTCCAAATTTAATCATAAACATTATCCGCCTGACTAATTAAATACGTCATGGCGCAGACCACTATAAAATTAGGCTGACCTGGTCGGCGAGAAGAGGTCGAGTTGGTCGAATATCGATCGTGTAGGGGTTATGTAGGGTCGGGATGATAGTGTAAGGATCAAAATGATTCTCTGGTTCAAGTCGTTTACATGTCGCGAGTTCGGAGGGGTTTGGGGAGAACTCGTGCACAAGCCCTATCAAGATAATATGAGGCGTGCAGTCCGCACAAGCTGATCCGGGACGACACTTTCCGCTTTTGTGGTATTTTCAGTTTCAAGGAAGTCTCTTCTAAATATAAATCCACTGTAGGCGAAAAGTGACTTCCTGGATTAGCCTGTATCTTAGCCCTTATTTGAGCTCGATTGAATCGAACGCCTTAAGCTTATAGAGAAACTCTCGAGTCCATTTTCTGGGAAGAACAAGTACTGGATGTATTAAAGATCATGAGATCGATCCCCGAAAAGGGATCGAACCCGGGACCTCAGGGTCGCAAGGCGGACACCACAACCACTACACCATTGCGACCTACAGTTGAGAGAATATAGCTGAGTATTTCGGTAATGGGAAAATCGCTTTAGGGTACAATTCGACTTTTTGCCCAGTAAAACTTATACGAGTAGAAAACCGACCAAAGTAGACCACACCGAGCAAGATCAACCAATACTCGATCGCTTGATCAGAATTGATCGAATTGATCTGACTCGGATCATAAGAAAAAAATAATAAAAAAGCAAGGCACTCACTAAATGTATTGTTCGTATTTATTTCGTTTAGCAGCTAAAGAGTACACATATATTATTAATAATAATCACAAACGTTTCGTGGTCTCCTGGACATAGTCGGAATCAACGGGCAGATTTCCGTGTTCGGACCTAAGATGGAGGGACGAAAGGCTCGTGTGGGATCCAACAAAATACAACTACATCTAATACATATATGTCCCGCTGTCGATGGTCTGGTACCCGCCCATCTGGGTCATGGACGCTGGTTCCTACTTTGCCATCCCCGAAGACAGCCGGTTCCGGGTTCAAGTAATGAACACCGCCGATGTGCTCTTCTTACCGGTAGTCTCAGTTTCCGCAAAGGCGCCTATCGACACGACTTATTATCCGTTCGACAAGCAGGTACGAAAGGAATTGTATTATTGTTTGGTATAATGTAAGTTGAAATACACAGGTGCGCAATCGTTCTTCAGTCGTACGGGCGATATAACTTGTAGCAATTCACCCATTGACACTGTCATATATAAAACTATAATATACAAATATATTACTAATATAAGCGAACTATTCTATGCTATATCAATTATCAACTATATTTATAAACTATTTCGTAGGTTTGCGAAATAATGTTTACGGTGTCAAGTTACATCAAAACGGAAGTGATGCTGACAGCCCACCCAGAGTCCGCGTTAGCTGATACGTTTACCGAAAATGGCGTCTGGAGACTGGAAAACTCCACACGCGTTGTTGAGCTCCACCCTTCCGACTGGGTGTATTTTGCCAGCTTTGGATACTGTCTAAAATGCAAACCAAACTACATGTTGGTGAACATATTACTTCCCATCATATTTTTCGCCGTTATCATTATCCTCGTGTTTCACTTCCGGCGGATGCAGGCGAGCGCGTGTCGTTTGCTGTCAAGATTCTACGACACCTACGCCTAAAGTGGATTAATGTTAAGAAGAGACTTCCTTTAAACAAAAAATACCATAAAAGCGGAAAGTGTCGTTCTGGACCGCTCAGGCTAATCCGCCACCAGGACGACACTTTACGCACGTGCACTAAGCCCGGGTTTCCCACGACACGCCTCGTATATTTTTCTTAACGATTCCATCAACATATTGTTGTTACTCGAAATATATATTCGACAAAAATACAAAATAATCTTGTTAAATATAAGTCTGTTTGTGTGCGAAATACCGTAGATATGTCCAATGCATTTTTTCGTTTTTCAACGTACATAACACTCGTCAATGAACTGTGGAAATTTGTATTAATACATGTGAGGCGTGTCTTAGGTAGGGAAAGATCTAGAGCGAAGTAGAAGGGTGCTGCACCCTGTTCCTTTTGGGTCCCCCCCCCCCCCCCCCTGCAGCCCCTCTGGGCTGGTCAACACAAAAATGTTGAAAATCTTTTAAAATTCAATGTATTTTTGCAAATATTCAATAACAAATGAATAAACTATGCTAAAAGACCTTAATTAGAAGCAATATACTCATTAAAACCTTGGATTTAGCAAATAATTAGAAAATGTCAACAAACTGGTCTGGCTTCCCCCCTGCTCATTCTGAGCAGCACCCTGTACCTTTTGTGATCCTAGATCTTTCCCTACTTAGGAAACCCGGGCTTAATGCATGTGCGTAAAGTGTCGTCCCGGATTAGCCTGTGCAGTCCGCACATCCAGGACGACACTTTTCGTCTACAGTGGATTTATGTTTAGAAGAGACTTCCTTGGAACAGAAAATACCATAAAAGCGGAAAATGTCGTCCTGGTGTCGCACAGGCTAATCCGGGACGACACTTTACGTACATGCATTCAGCCCGGGTTTTCCACGACACAGTAATCAATGCTGTCAGAGATCACATTACCATAAACGCAGGTAAATAAGAAGTATTCAAGTCCAATGATCGCTGTATTTAAAGGGACATCACTTTTCTAGGTCATTCTAAACTAACGAAATAATTATATGATTAATAACATAGATCTGTATACATAAAATTAAAATTATTATGTTGGAGAATACAAAGTATATCATTGAGGTATACCGGTAAGACTTATACAGTAAAAATAAAGTGTATTTATTTTGTTTAACATATAAGCAAATAAAATAATGTTCGCCTTGTTAACATTTGTTTTCATTTTATTTAAGAAATATTTTTCGATTTATCGTTGTTTATCGGCCAATAAACAGCGATTTGGAGTTCTGATGCGTTGGAATTTATACCACTTGGGCGTTAACCAAAGTTGTTTAATATCCACGCATCAGAACGACAAGGAGTTGTTTACTGGCCGATAAGCAAATATAGTGCGATTTTTTTTTCGATTCTAACATGATTTGTCACATATCTTTGCAATTGTAATTGGAATTACTTTTTACTATGCTCCGCTCAGAATCGGGAATTCTTTTCGCGTTGTTTATTATATAGTTTAACAATGATAATTTTGTTCTTTTGTCTATAGCAAAAATAGCGAGTATCATGTTAGAATAACACATAATGTGACATGTTCTATATATCAAAGTTACATACATGTATGTGCAGTTTTGACTTAACAGGCACAATTGTCATTATTAAAGTATGTATGCACAATCTTTCACATCGATTATTTTTACAATAAATTGAAAGTGACAAAAAATTATAGGCAAACAGTAAAACATGAAAATGACGAAGGAATTACTACAATATAGAATAGATCAACAAATACGAATTTCAACGTTTGCATAATCTGTTAGTGTTGTGTAACCTAAACCAACTATCGAATCAACGTATATGCACGTATTGTTTTCGGCTGTACAACCCAACACTATATTTTGATTAAAAAACTACCCGGGGTAGTTAATGTTGCGTTTTAAAGAATGTACAGGCTAATCCGGGACGACACTACGCACATGCGTTTTCCCACGACGCGCCTCATTTTATTTACACTGTTATTATTATTTTGAAAGGCAATGCCCCTTTAATCCCATAAATCTCATGAATAAGCTTATATAATGGAATCAATTAAGTCCTATTGAAAGCCAGATTTATATAACTCCAGCAATATTCATAACTTCGGATAATGAATAAACCTGGTTTACCAGGTGTGTAGCCGGGGGAAAACCCTTGCCCAAATTGTTTTCTTGCGTTTGTTTGACTTAACTGTAAGGCCCTTATCGAAATCATACGCATGTGCATAGAGCATATTGCCTAACTGCGCCTCATATTTGCACTAAATGCCGACGTTCATCTTACTCGTTTACGAGTTTAAGGAGTCTACAATTCAACTGAAATGGTGTATCGTACAATTAACATTGCTAATAGAGCTACCCTCAAAACTGACATGTGATATAATTCACCTGTTCTCTACTGGTATATCGTTGTTAACATGTTTTAGGGTCAGTTTGCTGTTAACCTCTACAGCACCTGTAGAACCTGCGTTACTACTGCAACTATTAATATCTTAGTAGTTCCGACATTGCGATACCGTATGAAAAGTTATTTAGTGCTTATTATGATAGATATGTTATCGCCAGTTATTGAACAGAATGTCAAAAGTAACGGAGTTTCCATTGTGTTTATACATGAGGCATAATGTTTCAAATGAAAACGTGTGTTTGAATGTGTAAAGCTCATTTGCGTTGATAGCATTGCCATCAACAAGTATACTATGTAGTTTTAACGAACATCTGCCCGCAACAATGTAATTTAAGGATTTCGTGTAGTTTTACTTTATAAAGTTACCAGCGCTAACTACTTACTGTGTGAAAACAGGAATGGAGTATCTCCAGTGTATGTTTACAAGAACGGGTAGATACCTCGTTACGGGGGTGGTACTCACTGGAAGTGTCTGGTACCTCTACCGGAAGAGGGCACAGCAGGCGGAGTTCAAACCCAGGTTAGTATCCGTCAGTATTGTCTTCAGCATATCCGCGATTACCGTAAATTCGCGACCCTTACATTTAATGTCAATAATCAAATTATTTCAACAATTTGAAAATAATATTTAGAACTAATATTTGAAAATAAATATATCTCCTGCTGTTGTTGTTTTTTTAAAACTTATTTATCCAAAACAACGTTTAAAACTTCTAGAAGGTCAACATTGTTTACATAAGTGTCAAGCAGTCGCCATCTTATCTAACTATCATTGATTCGCGGATATGACGTCATCCCATCATTCCTATAAAATAATCTTCAATTAGGCCGCATGTACAACACGTTTTGGATTATCGTTTTAAACTGTGAATTATATAAAAAAAAAAAGAAATCATAAAAATGTAATTCTTCTTTATCACAAAAGCGCATTTAAATAATACTATACCAGTGGGAAAAACGCTTTTAGGTAAATGGAATATTTCTGTTAAAGGTGGCTTATAGAAGCTAAAATTCAGATTATTAAGTTTAAGCAAGAAAAACATAATCAATTACTGTTTCAATTTTGTTTTCAGTATATAATTGTTGGGTGTGTTTTTAATTTGTAGGTGAATAGAGACTGTACAATTTCCTAAATTACTTTTGTGTAAACTTGTGTTACTATGAAAAAAGGCTAAAATACACTTAAACTTAAGGTACTGAAAAACATACAAACAACTTTGCTCGGCCTTAGTTATGACACACTGCCGAATCATTTACCATATATAGAAGTTCTACTACAACATCGGACGAAAACAACTATTTCCAGATTGTATTTTTATTTAAAATCACACAATTTAACTTTCTGGTGTTTTGGAAATTAGAAAACATGGTGTTTTTATATCAAGTATCATTTCCAATGCTTTTGTCTGTTTAAACAAACTGCAGAATATCAAAATATACGGTCACATGGTCAGTTGCACATGTATATAGAAATTCCCGCGGCCGCGTTTGCGCATGCGCAAATGCCGTAGACGATCACGTGACAATAATAATATCCGCGAATCAATGGTAGTCGCGAATTTAGGGGAGTTGACGAATTTCAAAGCCACCACCACAATCATCACCACTGTTACCATCATGCATACGAAGAAGTTACGTGTCTTCCGTTTGATATATTAAGAAGAGGTGTGTAAAGTTGGCTGTTAGATGTTAAATTTGCACCAGCTGTTAAAACTAGAAGGCATAGCTATGCATCAGGTGTTCGTCAGATGTTCAAAGGCAGAATGAATAGCTATACACCAGGTGTTTGCTAAGTATTCAAATCAGAATGTATAGCTATGCACCAGGTGTTCGTCAGATGTTCAAAGGCAAAAGAATAGCTATATACCAGGTGTTCACTAGGAATTCAAATCAGAATGTATAGCTATGCATCAGGTGTTCGGCATATGTTCAAATGCAAAAGTGTAGCTATGCACAGGTGTTCGTCAGATGTTCAAAGGCACAAGCATAGCTATGCATCAGGTGTTCGTCAGATGTTCAAAGGCAAAATTATAGCTATATACCAGGTGTTCAATAGGTATTCAAATCAGAATGTATAGCTATGCATCAGGTGTTCGGCAGATGTTCAAATGCAAAAGTGAAGCTATGCAAAGGTGTCCGTCAGATGTTCAAAGGCACAAGTATAGCTATGCATCAGGTGTTCGTCCGATGTTCAAAGGCAAAAGTCTAGCTATGCACCAGGTGTTCGTCAGATATTTAAAGGCAAAGGTATAGCTATACACCAGGTGTTCGCTAGGCATTCAAAACAGAATGTATAGCTGTGCACCAGGTGTTCGTCAGAGTTTCAAAGACAAAAGTTTAGCTATACACCAGGTGTTTATCAGAATGTATAGCTATGCACCAGGTGTTCGTCAGATGTTCGAAGGCAAATGAATAGCTATACACCAGGTGTTCGCTAGGCATTCAAAACAGAATGTATAGCTGTGCACCAGGTGTTCTTCAGATGTTCAAAGACAAAAGTTTAGCTATACACCAGGTGTTCGTCAGATGTCCAAACGCAAAAGTATAGCTATGCATCAGGTGTTCCTCAGATGTGCAAAGGCAAAATAATATAATATATACACGGCGTATTTGCTAGGTATATCAAACAGAACGTACAGGTATGCACCAGGTGTTCGGCAGATGTTCAAAAGCAGAAGTATAGCTTTACACCAGGTGTTTACTAGGTATTCTTCTCAGAATGTATAGCTATGCACCAGGTGTTCGTCAGATGTTCAAAGGCAAATGAATAGCTATGCATCAGGAGTTCATCAGATGTTCAAAGGCAATTGTATAGCTAAACACCAGGTATTTACTATGCATTCTTATCAGAATGTATAGCTATGCACCAGGTGTTCGTCAGATGTTCAAAGGCAAAAGTATAGCTATGCACCAGGTGTTCGTCAGATGTACAAAGGCAGAAGTATAGCTATATACCAGGTGTTCACTAGATATTTAAATCAGAATGTATAGCTGTGCACCAGGTGTTCGCCAGATGTTCAAAGGCAAATATATAGCTATACACCAGGTGTTTACTAGGTATTCACATCAGAATGTATAGCTTTGTACCAGGTGTTCGTCAGATGTCCAAAGGCAAAAGTATAGCTATGAATCAGGTGCTTGTCAGATGTTCAAAGGCACAAGTATAGCTATGTACCAGATGTTCGTCAGATGTTCAAAGGCAGAAGAATAGCTATACACCAGTTGTTCACTATGTATTCAGATCAGAATGTATAACTGTGCACTAGGTGTTCGTCAGATGTTCAAAGGCAAAAGTATAGCTATGTACCAGATGTTCGTCAGATGTTCAAAGGCAGAAGAATAGCTATACACCAGTTGTTCACTAAGTATTCAAATCAGAATGTATAGCTGCGCACTAGGTGTTCGTCAGATGTTCAAAGGCAAAAGTATAGCTATACACCAGGTGTTTACTAGGTATTCTTATCAGAATGTATAGCTGTGCACCAGGTGTTCGTCAGATGTTCAAAGGCAAATGTATAGCTATACACCAGGTGTTTACTAGGTATTCTTATCTGAATGTATAGCTATGCACCAGGTGTTCGCCAGATGTTCAAAGGCAAAAGTATAGCTATACACCAGGTGTTTACTAGGTATTCACATCAGAATGTATAGCTATGCACCAGGTGTTCGTCAGATGTTCAAAGGCAAAGGCATAGCTACGAATCAGGTGTTTGTCAGATGTTCAAAGGCACAAGTATAGCTATGCACCAAATGTGTGTCAGATGTTCAAAGGCAGAAGAATAGCTATACACCAGTTGTTCACTAGGTATTCAAATCAGAATGTATAGCTGTGCACTAGGTGTTCGGTGTTCGTCAGATGTTCAAAGGCAAAAGTATCGCTATACACCAGGTGTTTACTATGTATTCTTATCAGAATGTACAACTATACACCAGGTGTTCGTCAGATGTTAAAAGGCAAATGAATAGCTATGCACCAGGTGTTCGTCAGATGTTCAAAGGCAAAAGTATAGCTATTCACCAGGTTTTTGTCAGATGTTCAAAGGCAGAATAATAGCTATATACCAGGTGTTCACTAGGTATTCAAATAAGAATGTATAGATGTGCACCAGGTGTTCGCCAGATGTTCAAAGGCAAATGTATAGATATACACCAGGTGTTTACTAAGTATTCACATCATAATCTATAGTTATACACCAGGTGTTCGTCAGATGTTCAAAGGCAAAAGTATAGCAATAAATCAGGTGTTTGTCAGATGTTCATTGGCACATGTATAGCTATACACCAGTTGTTCACTAGGTATTCATATCAGAATGTATAGCTGTGCACAAGGTGTTCGTTAGATGTTCAAAGGCAAAAGTATATCTATACACCAGGTGTTTACTAAGTATTCACATCTGAATGTATAGCTATGCACCAGGTGTTCGTCAAATGTTCAAAGGGAAATGTATAGCTATGCATCAGGTGTTCGTAATATGTTCAAATGCAAATGTATAGCTATACACCAGGTGTTTACTAGGCATTCGTATCAGAATGAATAGCTATGCACCAGGTGTTCATCAAATATTCAAAGGCAAATGAATAGCTATGCACCAGGTGTTCGTCAGATATTCGAAGGCAAATGAATAGCCATGCACCACGTGTTCGTCAGATGTTCACAGGCAAATGTATAGCTATGCACCAGGTGTTCGTCAGATGTCCAAAGGCAGAAGCATAGCTATATGCCAGGTGTTCACTAGGTATTAAATTCAGAATGTATAGCTGTGCACCAGATGTTTAAAGGCAAATGTATAGCTATACACCAGGTGTTTACTGGGTATTCACATCAGAATTTATAGCTATGCACGAGTTGTTCGTCAGATGTTCAAAGGTAAAAGTATAGATATGAATCAGGTGTTTGTCAGATGTTCAAAGGCACAAGTATCGCTATGCACCAAATGTTCGTCAGATGTTGAAACGCAGAAAAATAGCTATACACCAGTTATTCACTAGGTATTCAAATCAGAATGTATAGCTGTGCATTAGGTGTTCGTCAGATGTTCCAAGGCAAAAGTATATCTATACACCAAGTGTTTACTAGGTATTCTTATCAGAATGTATAGCTATGCACCAGGTGTTCGTCAGATGTTCAAAGGAAAATGAATAGCTATGCTTCAGGTGTTCGTCAGATGTTCAAAGGCCAATGTATGGCTATACACCAGGTGTTTACTATGTATTCTTATCAGAATTTATAGCTATGGACCAGGTATTCGTCAGATGCTCAAAGGCAAAAGTATAGCTATTCACAAGGTGTTCGTCAGATGTTCAAAGGCAGAAAAATAGCTATACAAAAGACAAATAATAGCTCTGCACGAGGTGTATGTCAAATTTTCGAAGGCAAAAGTATAGCTATACATCAGGTGTGCGCTAGGTATTCACATCAGAATGTAAAGCTATGCACATGGTGTTTGTGAGATGTTCAAAGGCAGAAGTATAGATATACACCAGGTGTTAACTAGGTATTCACATCATAATTTATAGCTATGCACCAGATGTACGTCATATGTGTTTGA
This sequence comes from Congeria kusceri, assembly GCA_027627225.1. NCBI lineage: Eukaryota > Metazoa > Mollusca > Bivalvia > Myida > Dreissenidae > Congeria > Congeria kusceri. The sequence goes on along the minus strand of CM051039.1, from coordinate 32,235,974 downwards.
AGGCAAATTAATAAATATACAGCATGTATTTGCAAGTTATATAAAACAGAATGTAAAGTTATGCACCAGGTATTCGTCAGATGTTCAGGTCAAAAGTAGAGCTATGCATCAGGTGTTCGCAGATAATTCAAATAGAATGTATAGGTGTGCATGTTTTCGTCAGATGTTGAAAGATCAAAGTATATATATGCTGCTTATCCATCAGGTGTTCTACAGATGTGCAAAAGCTAAACCCTAAAACCCGCATTAAAATCGGGGCAATAAGAAAGTTTTGGTAATCTGTATCGTTGATTTCTGTATGCGATTACTGGTGATGACTCTTAAGTAAATGTTTAGCTATACATTTGCCTTTGAACATCTGATGAACACCTGATGCATAGCTATTCATTTGCGTTTGAACATCTGACGAAAACCTGGTGCATAACTATACATTCTGGTAAGAATCCCTAGTAAACACCTGGTGTATAGCTATACTTTTGCCTTTGAACATCTGACAAACATTTGGTGCATAGCTATACTTGTGCCTTTGAACATCTGAAAAACACCTGGTGTATAGCTATACTTTTGCCTTTGAACATCTGACGAACACAGCTATACAATCTGATTTTACTTAGTGAACAACTGGTGTATAGCTATTTTTCTGCCTTTGAACATCTGACGAACATCTGGTGCATAGCTATACTTGTGCCTTTGAACATCTGACGAACACCTGGTGCATAGCTAAACTTTTGCCTTTGAACATCTGACGAACACCTGATGCATAGCTATACTTGTGCCTTTGAACATCTGACGGACACCTGTGCATAGCTACACTTTTGCATTTGAACATCTGCCGAACACCTGATGCATAGCTATACATTCTGATTTGAATACCTAGTGAACAGCTGGTATATAGCTATACTTTTGCATTTGAACATCTGCCGAACACCTGATGCATAGCTATACATTCTGATTTGAATACCTATTGAACACCTAGTATATGGCTATAATTTTGCCTTTGAACATCTGACGAACACCAGATGCATAGCTATACTTTTGCCTTTGAACAACTGACGAACACCTGATGCATAGCTGTACTTGTGCCTTTGAACATCTGACGAACACCTGTGCATAGCTACACTTTTGCATTTGAACATCTGCCGAACACCTGATGCATAGCTATACATTCTGATTTTAATACCTAGTGAACACCTGGTATATAGCTATACTTTTGCCTTTGAACATCTGAAGAACACCTGGTGCATAGCTATACAATCTGATTTGAATACTTTGCGAACACCTGGTGTATAGTTATTCTTTTGCCTTTGAACATCTGACGAACACCTGATGCATAGCTATGCATTCTAGTTTGAACAGCTGGTGCAAATCTAACATCTAACAGCCAACTTTACACACCTATTAAGAAGGGGATAATTGTGTTGGGACAAAGCGGTGAATTAAGGAATCCGGTTAGTGCCATATGAAATATCTTGCCTCTTACGGCGAGGGCGAGACACGAGAATTGCGCGAAACACGAAGCGAGACACGATATTCCCGTGAGACACGAAGCGAGGAACGATATTGTAACACGAGATCTCGCACTGTCGCAGTATCCCATACCACGATATCTCGTGGCAAAATATCGTGTTTCGCTTCGTGTTTCGCGCAATTCTCTTGTCTCGCTTCGTGTCTCGCGGTAAAATATCGTGCCTCGCTTCGTGTCTCGCGCAATTCTCGTGCCTCGCGTTTAGAGGTCGAGGCACGAGATGCGAAGCGAGACACGAAGCGATACACGATATTCAGGCGAGACACGAAGCGAGGCACGATATTAAATCGTTCAAATCTCGCCCGAATCTCGAGTATCGCGGTAGATTTTCAAACCACGATACTCGAAACGCGAAGTGAGACGCGAGAATCGGGCGACACACGAAGCGAGGCACGATATTGTATCGTTCAAATATCGCCCGAATATCGAGTCCCGTGGTTTGAAAGTAGGGAAGCAAAGCAGGGAAACACTATTTTTCCCAACGAACGAATGCGGGTCAGGACGGCCCAAGTCGTTGACGACCCAGGCCATGACGGCCCACTGTCTGTCTGTCTGTCTGCCTGCCTGTCTGTCTGTTTGTTTGTCAGCCTCTTTGTCCGTCAGTCCACCCATTCGCCTGGATGATACTGCTGCTTTGTGGCTATTTCTACTCGATTTGATAACTGTTTCTGTTTGAACTATAATGATGACTACGTTTTATTTATGCTTATTGTTTATTTTTATGAAAAGCCTGTTGCTGTAGAAGTAACGGTCTGTCTCTCTGTCAGACTGTCTCTTTGTCTGTCTGTCCGTCCGTCCGCCCATCCGTCTTGAGGAAACTGCGGCTGCAATTACTTCTGTTGCGTTGTTAAATAGTTGTGTACTAAAGGCCTTCTTCAAATTAACTTTCACACACTGAAAGTAGGTCAACACGACGTGGGGTTGCATTATGCACTAGAGCAGATAGGTGCATTGCCCTATTGTCCTATGCAGCAACGCACTTTGGTGTCAACTCAACTTCGGTGTTACTTATCATCATCATCATTATCATTATCATCATAATCATCATCATCATCAACAACAACAACAACAACAACATCATCATCATCATATTTTTACAAAATAATATCAAACAACTACAACGTGATTAATTTCCCTAGTGCACCGGTAGACGCGAGACTCGATATTCGAGCGATATTTGAACGATACAATATCGTGCCTCGCTTCGCATGTCGTCGGATTCTCGCGTCTCGCTTCGTGTTTCCTGTATCGGGGTTTGAAAATTCACCGCGATACTCGAGATTCGGGCGAGATTTGAACGATATAATATCGTGCCTCGCTTCGCGTCCCGCCTGAATATCGTGTATCGCTTCTTGTCTCGCTTCGCATCTCGTGTCTCGACCTTTGAACGCGAGGCACGAGAATTGCGCGAGACACGAAGCGAGGCACGATATTTTACCGCGAGACACGAAGCGAGACACGAGAATTGCGCGAAACACGAAGCGAGACACGATATTTTGCCACGAGATATCGTGGTATGGGATACTGCGACAGTGCGAGATCTCGTGTTACAATATCGTGCCTCGCTTCGTGTCTCGCGGGGATATCGTGTCTCGCTTCGTGTTTCGCGCAATTCTCGTGTCTCGCCCTCGCCGTAAGAGGTACGATATTCCATATGGCACTAACCGGATTCCGTAGTGAATAATTGTCAGTGTTGAGAATTAACGGAAAATATATGGCATGTAGTGTGATTATTCTGGAATATTTGTCAGTGTATGAGATTTGCGGGGAATTTTTTCAGTAGTTCGCGAATTATCTGAAATAATTGTCAGTGTGGGGATTAAGCGGGAAATAATTGTCAGTGTATGGGACTTTGCCTGAAATAAGTGTCAGTGTGGAAATTATGCGGTGGATACTTGTCTGTGTACGTGGGGATTATATGGTGGATACTTGTCAGTGTGGGGATTATGTGGTGGATAGTTGTCATTGTGGGGATTATGTGGTGGATATTTGTCAGTGTACGTGGGGATTATGTGATGGATACTTGTCAGTGTACGTGGGGATTATATGGTGGATACTTGTCAGTGTACGTGGGGATTATGTGGTGGATACTTGTCAGTGTACGTGGCGATTATATGGCGGATACTTGTCAGTGTATGTTGGGGTTATGTGGTGGAAACTTGTCAGTGTGGGGATTATGTAGCGGATACTTGTCAGTGTACGTGGTGATTATGTGGTGGACACTTGCCAGTGTACGTGGGGATTATGTGGTGGATACTTGTCAGTGTGGGGATAATGTGGTGGATACTTGTCAGTGTACGTGGGGATTATGTGGTGGATACTTGCCAGTGTACGTGGGGATTATGTGGTGGATACTTGTCAGTGAGGGGATTATGTTTTGGATACTTGTCAGTGTACGTGGGGAGTATGTGGTGGATACTTGTCAGTGTGGGGATTATGTGGTGAATACTTGTCAGTGTACGTGGGGATTATGTGGTGGATACTTTTCAGTATGGGAATTACGTGGTGGATACTTGTCAGTGTGGGGATTATGTGGTGGATACTTGTCAGTGTGGGAATTATGTGGTGGATACTGTTCAGTGTGGGGATTATGTGGTGGATACTTGTCAGTGTACGTGGGGATTATGTGGTGGATACTTGTCAGTGTGGGTATTATGTGGTGGATACTTGTCAATGTGGGGATTATGTGGTGGATATTTGTCAGTGTACTTGGGGATTATGTGGTGGATACTTGTCAGTGTGGGGATTATGTGGTGGATACTTGTCAGTGTGGGGATAATGTGGTGGATACTTGTCAGTGTACGTGGGGATTATGTGGTGGATACTTGTCAGTGTGGGGAATATGCGGGGAAACATTATCGGTGTATGTGATTGTGCGGGAAATTATTCGGGAGTTGATTGTCAGTTTGGGGATTATGCGGGAAAAATTGTCAGTGTATGTGGGGATTATGTGGTGGATGCTAGTCAGTGTGGGGATTATGCGGGGAAAAATGTCAGTGTTATTGATTATGCGGAAAATAATTGTGTTTGGGGGAGATTATGCGGTGGTTTATTGTCAGTATGAGAGTTTATGCGACGGATATGTTTAAAGTTAGAGATTATGCGGTGGGTAACTGTCAGTGAGGGGGATTGTGGGTTTGGTAATTGTCAGTGAGAGGGATTATGCCGTGGGTAATTTACAGTAAAGGGGATTATGCGGTGGGTAATTGTCAATGAGGGTGATTATGCGATGGGAATTTGTATGTGAGGGTGATTACGCGTTGGATAATTGTTAGTGTGGTGATTATGGGGGGAATAATAGCCAGTGTGAGGGTTATTCGATAAACGGAAGTTGCCACTTTCTCGGGATGACGTCTTTCATGTCCAAATGTTGCGATAAATGTTGGCAGACGAAGTTCTATTTTGCGAAACGCACGGCTTTCTCGATGAATTTTTCCTTCTAAGATAAGCTAAAACAGTATCTGAATGCACTGAACTGAAATCTGAAAGACAAAGAAAAACAAAAACAATCAAGCATTCAGAATTTGATATATGAATGTTCTTTTGATAATCTGCAGGAAATCCACATAAGCACACCTGGGTTTAACAATCTGGCAATGAACATCACTCATTCCTGTACACACATATTGCAACGAGTACTGGAAAACAGCACAATGCACATTCTGCTATTTTATTTATTTCAACAGATTTATTCACATCGACTGCTCATATATCGATAATAGCGAACGTAACGAAAATGTTACTTTGCATCTAAAAAAAAAGTTTCGTTTTCACCGCTATTCATTTTTGTGGAATATGCATCATTAAAACACAGTTTCCAACTGTCTTTTTAAATTACGATTTAGGTTAATATGAATTTACACAGTCGAACTGAAGCTGATATTACGCATTCGCAACAGCGTCGCATATATAGAGCGTAAGCATGATGGATTGCCTCAACCTCAACGTGTAAATGACCAGGGCCGATATTCACAAAGCTCCTAATGGAAATCTTAACTTAAAGTTGAACTTAGGTGAAAAGTTTAGATCAAATTTTCTATGTGAAATTTAATGATTTATGTTTACAAAAGGGTAGCATATGAAACATCTTAGCAATATTTACAAGGTTGAAACATTTTAATGTAAAACGACCGATACATGAAACAGCCAAAGACTTAAGGAATTTTATGAATTTATGAAATTTTCTTAAATTACACTAAGAAGCTTCTCTGTAAGATTGTATCCAATTCAACGAGACATTATTTTTTAAAGGGATCGTATCCACATTGTTCCTAAGGCAAATCGTGACTTAAGTAATACGTATTGAAAATGTCTGCAAAACTAAAACTGAAGCTAAAAATATATTTGAAAATCAATATTTTATATTTGAATTATAACACAATAAGATGCGTCCGTTAATTCTGTAGCGTATTAAAACTATTTAAAATAAAATAAAATTGAAATAAACCATCCATATTTCTAAGGGATTTATGATGTTAAGAAATGTACTTAAGTTTTAACGATGGTGCATTGTGAATATGTTTTTTATGATTAAATCTATGTATACCTAACGTTTTGTCCGTGCTCATTACTATGCTAAAGTGTTAACACTTCATAATTAATCAGCATTTTACTTCAATATTAGTACTACGTGATTAGTTTAGAATAATAATCAAGATCTGGTTCTCTTCTAAACTCACAATTTTCTAGCAAATTACTAGTGTCCCAATTCCTAATTATTTGTAATTCTCCCCCTGCTTTGTTTTTTTCATAAGCCAATTTCTAACTACACCTAAGTAATCTGACCTAAGCTGATAAGCCATACAACGCCAGATCAAGTTTACATGCAGCTATTTGTATGGCTGGACAGAAAATAAAGTCAGGCAGAAAATATCTATCACACGTAAAATTTAACGTTGATGTAAAACCTTGCTCCTACTCGGAGGGCGGACAATATTTTCGCGACTCTACTAGATGACTACTACTACATGTGTGTGTTTCCTGTTAACGATTCTATGCAATAGATATGCAACCTTTTTGATTGATAGGAAAGTTTTCTGCCCTAAGAAAGTTAATTGCCCGTGTAACGCATAATGTTATCAATTATACTCGTATAGCATGTTATAGGGGCATATCGACGGTATTTCCCATAAATATAGACACGTATTAAAACAACACATATTCCCATTTTTCGCGAACATAATTATTTTCCAAAAAGCGGTACTTTATTGATGAAATTGTTAAGAAAAAAATAAATATAAAACGTCCAAAAAAAAATTTGATTCACAGTTCCAGCAAGATTCAAACTCCCGTCTACAAAATCGCGCACTTCAATGAAAACTTTGCTACTCATAAAATAGAATTGTATTTTTAAATATGTTATATCATTTAAAATGCAATATGCTCAACAATAACAATGCATTTTATACGTTTTGAAAATCACTGGTGCGGAAGATTTCATGAAGTCAAATGCAATTTGTGGAGTGGTGTTTTATCAACGATCAATTAACTGATCGCTCTATCATTCTTAAGTGTCATATACTCTACATGCATAATACGTTTAACCTTATCAACAAAACTTTAGTGAGCGGTTTAAAGGGACCTGTTCACTGATTGACGAATTGACAATTTTTCAACTTTTTGTCACCGATTCCAAAAATATAATAACACTGTATACAAGGGAGCAAAATAACAATACGGACCTAGAAATATACTGTAAAATCCGTTTCGTTTATGTGTAATCAACAGTTGAAATTGATAAAACTATAAAGCGTGTGTAACTCTAAACGATGGAATAATTTGGAGTGTTTCTGTTGTTTTCGTTGAAATTGTTGACAACACGTGGAACACTTACACAAAGTAAATAATGCAGGACGATATATATATATATATATATATATATAAGTCGGAATGGCTGAGTCGTTAAGGCGATAGCCTTTTAATCCGGAGGTCCCGGGTTCGAACCCCGATGGGACATTTTTTATTTCTTTCCTTTTTTGTAATACTTTTCTTGTTATTATACTTTAGCGTTTTAGTTCCGATGCTTAAACCTGTCAAGTTATGACATTTAATGGGATACTTCAAAATATGCGAAAATCTGTGAACGAGTCCCTTTAAGGAAGTAACGTGTATAAACTAAAAATAATTTCAAACTCTCTTTCAAGTTCAAACTCATAATAATGGATGTTACAGTTGGACTACTGATGCGCGGTGATCAAACTCAAATTGTTGGGATTTTTGAACTAATTCTGTTTTGTGTCATTATTAAGGAAGGTTTATAAACCAGTTAGCCTGTTTTTATGCATAATAAGGAATCATTCAGTCACAAGCGGTGTCGATTTAATTTAGTCGTGAGAAAATGCGTTTACAATATTAGAAATGAAAAAAGTGAGTGTTGAAAAAATGCGTTCAGGTAGTAACTATTTTCTGCTGTTCTCATGAAGAAAAATAGACTATTGTGTGTGTTAATTACAAACAAGAAATATCATTAAAATGTGATTCGGTGTTTGTGTTCATTCCACAAATTAGATATGTAAACTGTATATTTCCTAATTAATATTTAAACTGAGATAATACCTATTTGCCAATCAGCATTCCAGGATGAGATTAAATAATTAACATATGGAGGTCAAAGGTGCTACAAGTATTAAATACCATATTTACCAATCATATCGTAACTTTCTACAATGCCGAGCCCAATGTACATTTCCTTGACATCACGTGATGTCTGACATGCTTGTCACCTGTCTCGTTTCCAAATTTAGCACTGTCGTTATGTCACGTGATGCGATCCGAATGTGCAAGCTTACCTTGCAATAAGTAGCGTACGTATAAATTACAACTAAAATTCAATATACCGCACGTCGAAAACAAAGACAACTCTCAGAGATATGGTATAATAAATTGATAAACTGATGACTATTTTGTCTGTTTCTTTTACTTCATTTAATTGGATTTTAAGTAGGTCAAACAGCTAAGCCAATAGCTAATCAAATGATATGGCGTATATATGGAACGCCTAGACTGTCTTATGTTGACTGTTGACATGCTGGATGGTTCATTGAAATGATTATGGATTTTATTATATGATATGAGGTTATCATGATATGCTGTGTGTTTATGATAGTATGCTGTGTGTTTATGATTTTATGCTGTGTGTTTATAATGGTATGCTGTGTGGTTATAATGGTATGCTGTGTGTTTATGATGGTATGCTGTGGGGTTATGATAGTATGCTGTGTGTTTATGATGGTATGCTGTGTGGTTCTAATGGTATGCTGTGTGTTTCGGATGGTATGCTCTGAGGTTATCATGGTATGCTGTGTGTTTATAATGGTATGCTCTGAGGTTATCATGGTATGATGTGTGTTTATGATGGTATGCTCTGTGGTTATGGTATGCTATGAGGTCATCATGGTATGCTGTTTGTTTATGATAGTATGCTGTGTGTTTATGATGGTATGCTGTGTGTTTATAATAGTATGCTGTGTGTTTATAATGGTATGCTGTGTGTTTATGATGGTATGCTGTGTGTTTATGATGGTATGCTGTGTGCTTATAATGGTATGCTGTGTTTTTATGATATTATGATATTATGCTGTGTCGTTATGATGGTATGCTGTGAGGTTGTCATGGTATGCTGTGTGTTTATGATAGTATGTTGTGTGTTTATGATAGTAAGCTATTTTTTTTATGATAGTATGTTGTGTGTTTATGATAGTATGCTGTGTGTTTATGATAGTATGTTGTTTGTTTATGATAGTATGCTGTGTGTTTATGATAGTATGCTGTGTTGTTATAATGGTATGTTGTACGGTTATCATTGTATGCTGTGTGTTCAGGATGGTATGCTGTGTGTTTATGATAGTACGCTGTGTTGGTATAACGGTATGATATGAGGCTTTTGTGGTATGATGTGTGGTTATAATGGTATGTTGTGTAGTTGCAGTGTTATGCTGTGCGGTTATCATGATGTGATGTTAGTTTACATCATATGCTGTGCTATTATAAAAATATGATGTTGGATTAAATATTAAGCTGGTTTGTGAAGATCATAAAAAAGTAAGCCTTATGACGCGATCCGATTGGCTTAGAGCGGTCACATATGGCCATGTGGTATTTTCCATACACCATGGGCAGGCTTTGACCTTAACATTTGGGAAGTGGTGGTCCAGAGGACCGGCTACCTTCAAAGCCTACTGGTCCGATACTGTATGAACTGTTCCCAAAAATCAAAATACCTCGAACTGCGTAGTGCATAAATAGTTAAAAGAAATGATTCTCAGAATTGAAATCGGAAAATATGTTCAGCTCACATAAAAATATATTATTCATGATATATTTTTGTATAAATACATTTTAGATCAAAATGTTGTATGAACATTGTTGCTTAAATAAAGATGAGATATCAACTTCTTAAAATTGACATAACTTAGAGATGCATGCGTTTTCGTGTGCTAAGCAATAAACACGCAATTAGAGCAAATAAAAATATCATTATATATCGTTATATGATTGAGCTATCCGTTCCTTAACGTTTTGCAATCATTCCCACAATGCGGATACCTAGACCTGAATTTTGTTTACTTAGATAGTTTTTTTAATAGAGATACAATTTAAAACTGCCTGTTGTAAAAACAAACAAGAGGGCCGTGATGGCCCTGGGTCGCTCACCTGAGTTTAAGGCATCATAACGGCTAATAACAAGAGGGAAAAATGGCACTAAACGCCTTACCTGAGTATAAAGATCTGGGCCATGCAGTTTCAGATGTTTTTTTAGTCTATATAAACCATGTGACCCACAGGGCATGGTCACCTTGTACCCCAGGGGCATCATTTGAACAATATTTGTAGTGAACCACTTTTCAATGTTAAATTCCAATATGATTCCACTGGGCCTTGCGGTTTCAGAGGAGATTTTTCAAGTCATTTTCGTATTAAAATATATGTAAACCATGTGACCCCCAGGGGGTGGCCAATTTTTACCCCAGGGACAGCATTTGAACAATCTTTGTAGAGGACCATTCCACACTGTTTCACGCAACATATATAGCCTCTGGGCCCTATGGTTTCAACATGGAAGATTTTTAAGGCCCACTTGCCATATAAGTCTATATAAATCATGTCACGCCCTGGGTCATGGCCATTATTTGAACAATCTTTGTAGAGGACCGCTATACAATGTTACATATCAAATACGCAAACACTGCGGTTTCAGGAGATTAGTCATTTGGCTATTTAAGTCTATATAAACAATGTGACCCCCAGGGCAGGGACATTTTTGACCCCTGGGACATCAGGACATCATGTGAACAATCTTTGCAGAGGACCACTATAAAATGTCACATACCACATATGAAACCTCTAGGCCTTGCAGTTTCAGAGGAGAAGATTTTTAAAGTCATCTTGCTATTTAAGTCCATATCAACCATGTGAGCCCTGGGGTGTGGCCAGTTTTGAACCTAGGGGAATCATTTGAACAGTCTTTGTAGAGGACCACTTTATGTGTACTTAATTAAAATATACAGTACTTCAGAGCTAACAGAAGCACAACAATAAACAGCCTTTTGATAAGGTTTTTTTTTTCTCTCTTTTGACATAACATAATCATAAAATTCACACACTATAAAATTTTATCAAGGAAACACAACAACATAAGTTGCAAAAGTAATGTAACCTGGAAATAGATAATGACACGGTTTACCTAAATGTATACCTCTTTCAGTTAAGTTATTGGCATACTATCACAAAATTATCAGCAATGACTTTAAACAAAGCTTTATTTTATACTTCATTTCATGTCTGAAATGTTCAGGTCTTCCACTATCCAACACTTGTATCCAACACAAACATTTCATTTTAGTGCAAGCCCTGTACACAAATTTAGAAAGCTATCCTTCATGGTTTCTGCTGGTGCCACATGCCCAACCACATGTTAATGAGGCATAGTGGTCATGTCCAATATCTGGTACTAAAAAGTTGTTCTTCTCAGAAGAGGTCCTTGAGTGGAGGCTGCCAACAAAGCATTAAGAACTTGGTAGGAGAGACATAATCTGTGTGTAGTTTTTTGTGTGCTGCACACATTTAATGAAACTGTACAAATGAAAGGTTTAAAGTAGATGACTAGACTTTAGGCTCTATGCTACGTGTTTCTGTACATGCTGGTGAAACAGACTGCAGTGTCAGAGCCACAGACTCGATTGCTGCATCATTTTGTCTGACAAATTTTTTTGCAATTCCACCTAAGTTAGACTAGATATAGACCTAATGCTATCATTTCATATTTGGCATTTCATTATTAAATTAGAAATATACACTTCGCCTCATGAACACACAGCATACCATGAAGAACACACAGCATACCATGATGAACACACAGCATACCATCATGAACACACAGCATACCATCATAAACACACAGCATACCATCATAAACACACAGCATACCATGATAACCTCATATCGTATTATAAAATCCATCATCATTTAAATGAACCATCCAGCATGTCAACAATCAACATAAGACATTCTTGGCGTTCCATACGTATAGAACATAGACTTGGAACATTAACTAGTGCGTGTACAAAAAGCAAAAAACCTCGTTGACTTATATGCGCATATTTTAGATCATAATTCAAAATGCGTTCCGTCACGTTTGGATAAACGTTGATTTGTGTGTGCTGCTGCAATAAAGATAACGTCTTGAATGATAAAGTATAACGTATCTATTTCCCTGCCTCCAGTAGAAACGCTGATAACACTTCTGCTCTTGTTAACAGCGCTTACGACCAACCGATGGTTAGATGGAATCTAAATGAGCGAATGGTTATTACATAAACGTTGAATGAGGCATCTTGCGATTTAGTGTCAATTATCCTCCATAAAAGTGCCACACTATGGACTATATGCAGCTTTTGTACGAAGGGGTGGGTAGGTACATTGTGGCTGTGGTTGTGTTGACCGGAACTGCCTGGTATCTCTACCGGAAGAGGCTGCAACAGGCGGAGTTCAAACCCAGGTTGGTATTCGCGCGCCTGCACGCTAGTTTTAACCGGTTCGTTTAATATTGTGATCAAGGCGTGTTATTCTTCGTGTCCATTCGTTTCGTTAGCAAGAGGTTTCTGCGTAATAAGCAGAATATGCGTGTTTATGAATGCTTAATTCGTGACATTTACTTTTATATCTTTACCGGGTTAATTATACTGCAGTAATACGGCAACAATGAAGTCACCTTGGAAACGAGCGTTCCAAATGAAATAACTGCTCAAATACTATGTAGGAAAGTATATTGATATATTGACGCAGATGCTAATGTATATAAACTATGCAAAAATACTAGTAATTAGTTTGACCAACTTTTGCGTATATCAATCACTGTTTCTGCTACGATAATCGTGCAATTCCACAATTATTGATGTAAAATTAATCAAATGACATAAATAAATACTTGCTGCTGTAACTCGTATGTTTTTTGTAATTAAGATTGAGGCGTGCATGTGAAAACCGAGCTAAATGCATGTGCGTAAAGTGTCGTCCCGGAGCAGCCTGTGCAGTCCGCACAGGCTAATCCAGGACGGCACTTTACGCCTACGGTGGATTTATATTTAGAATAGACTTCCTAGAAACAGAAAATACCATAAAAGAGGAAAGTGTCGTCCTGGATTAGCATGTGCGGACTGCACAGGTAAGCCTGTGGGGACTGCACAGGCTGATCCGGGACGACACTTAACGCACGTGCATTTAGCCCGGTTTTCCCACGACACGCTTCATTTAAAGTATTTAAAATGCAACGACTGAACTGCATCAAACGTTAATTGCCTGTGCGTAAATAGCAAATAAGCATAAGATAATCATCTGTTATTCGTAGAATTTGACGGCGAGCATACAAACAATTAAGCCTAACTGTGCATGTATTTACATTGCACATGAATGCTGGCGTACACAGCAGTACTAGGCGGAAACTAGCACAACTAGATAGATATATCGATTCTTAATTATTTTAGCGGGGTTCTAAGATGGATGTATTTTTTACCTTTGCGTTATTCTTTCAGTATGAATTTTCTTATACTAATTCTTAAAACCCTTACAGATGAAAATCTATGTAAGAATATGATGCTCATTACAAACAGTTACATATAATTACTGCTATAGTTACATATAATTACTGCTATAGTTACATATAATTACTGCTATAGTTACATATAATTACTGCTATAGTTACATATAATTACTGCTGTAGTTACATATAATTACTGCTATAGTTACATATAAATACTGCTATAGTTACATATAATTACTGCTATAGTTACATATAATTACTGCTATAGTTACATATAATTACTGCTATAGTTACATATAATTACTGCTATAGTTACATATAATTACTGCTATAGTTACATATAATTACTGCTATAGTTACATATAATTACTGCTATAGTTTGCACATACATGAAATTGGTACTCAAAACCAATATTCTACTTAAAAGCAGAGAAAACAGGCTGTGCTCTCTACAATTCACACAAACTTCCCAGCACTCACTGAAAGCTTTCGTTACCCGCAATTAACCCGTATATCGGTTATGATTTATACCTGGGGAGCATTTTACTGAGGTATGCTAGCTTATAGCTTCATAGCGTTATACAAATGGAATGTACAACATAAAGACTTTCTTTGAACATGGCGGGTAGCGTTATTAGATTACAAACTAGAGCCGTAAATTAAGGGTTGTAAAATACCTGAGTATTTCAGAATTGTATTACAGAACAATTCATCAAGTGGATATCTTACATGGCTGTAAAATATCAACTTTTGAGACATACATGCACCACTAAAATGATCAAAATTTGTTTTAAAATAACGCACGCACTATTATTACAGACACAACCTTTGTTATAGGTTATTTACTGCCGTTGCTCGCTGTATAACATGTATTAATATATTTCCCCCCTAATGCGCACTTAATCAATTGCGCTGTACAGCTGAGTTCTTTCGTTCAAACTCGCGGTGCACGTGATGCAAAAAACGCGTATAAACCTGATTGGAGAGACCAGGCAGGAGACGGGAGCAACGCTGCACGAGCTTAATTACCATGAAATACAAGCGGCATTTGCTGACCCTATGCACTTAGTACGATGCATGTCTGATTTCTACATCCGCAAGATATGCACATTTTGCGAGCGGATGAGGGACGCACAAGTCATGCAGTAAACCGAATAAAATAAAACAAATAATATAATGTACTTCATAATGAGATGGGGTTTTTAAACAAAACAATTAAACCAATGATAATGAAACAACAATGACAATCCAGAGTGGTTATCGTACTCACGACGTAGGGGCCATCATAGGGTATCAATGACAACAGCGGCGAAATTCGTAAATCGTTCATTAAATAGCTCTCTAACAGTCTGTGCTATTCAGCTTTGTAAAAGTATGTAAACGATGGTTTAAGCCGCAGTCCATAGAATATAATTCAATACATCTTAAATTGGCATTTATGTTCTAACGAACGTTCATGACGTTTATTCGACTGAAAACCGTTTCTTATTTACAAAATGATTTTTATAATGTCTATGTTCGAAAACAATCGGTACGAACGACATATACACTAATGTACATCTTGATTTACTCCAAAGGCATCACCAAATATCGCATACGGATATTTTACGATAAAAGTTACCAAAACGTTATTATTTTACCGATTTCAATGCGGATGTTTGTATTTTGATCTGTAACATGTCCATTATAAATGATTTCTGCATAGTTTTATTTTTATTTACATATTTCTGGGCTGCTGCTTTAAGAAGACACACATTCTATGAGTATACAAATGTACTGACATAGCGTTGTTGTAGTAATAATGTAATAAAACAATATATACATAAGAATCTACTTTACTCTGACAAGCCCGTTTTTTTTAGGACATGCGGCGTGGACTACCCGCGGGACACGGTGATAGTGCACGGTCTGAAGCGTGACAGACTGGCGCCAAATCTGGGCCACTTTGTCATGAAACTGGAGACGTATCTGCGAGTGAATAAAATCTCTTACGCGGTACGCTTGTGGTGTTACTTTTAAATGAATCGTATGCCCATACGTCATATGAGGCGTGTCGTGGCCCGTTGGAAACCCGGGCTTAATGCATGTGCGTAAAGTGTCGTCCCGGATTAGCCTGTGCAGTCCGCACATGATGATCTAGGACGACACTTTCCGCTTTTATGGTATTTTCTGTTTCAAGGAAGTCTCTTCTAAACAAAAATCCACTGTAGGCGGAAGGTGGCGTCCTGGATTAGCCTGTGCGGAGTGCACAGGCTGATCCGGGACGACACTTTACGCACATGCATTCAGCCCGATATATATAACGAGGTTGCGAGCCGAATATGATTTGTAGCAGTGATGTGACCAAACGACTACTGCGTAATGACGTATGTAACTTTTTCCAACTTGGTCAAAGATTTACTGCGTTATGTGTTCCTATCTTTGCGATTTGTATGTGTGAGTGACTGGTTGATTTTATGGCAAGTTGATGTATATTTTAAATGTCCTATTATATTAAAATAACCTAAAAACGTATAGGTTTTGCTTGGTCACTATGACGTAGAATAAAGTTTCATCCCCTCCATCTGGGACTGGATGAGAACTAAGCATATAGTTAAACTGTCAGTATTTTGTCAGGTGCACGGCAAGCATATACTTTGTGATACGAACAGACTAGCTCTCAAAGTTAGTATTCACGAAATATCAAGGTTCTGGAGACAACCGATTGTTTTAGTGGTTTATACATGATTTATATATAGCATGGTAAAATTAATACATTTTTTACCGACAAACCATGTACTAACGATTTCTTTTTTATTTTTAGTCGGCATATACACTGTTTAACTTTCTTTAACAGCATGAAAAAGTTTGCTTCATATGATCATAGCTCGATCCGGTCTTTCGAATTGGCCCAAAGAAAAAAGTCCCATGGATAGAATATAACGGAAAGACACTATCGGACTCGCAATTCATCATAGAGTTCTTACAACAAGAGTTTTCTGTGGACCTGAACACTCATCTGTCACCGAAAGAGAGGGCACACGCCTGGGCTATACAGAAGTGGTTGGAGGAGTTTACATACTGGTGGGTTGCCATGGGTTACAACACTAAACATCCAAGTTCTACACCTACGAAAGTTCTGTCTCAAACATAGTCTTCACTTATAATACGAACTTTTATTGTAAAAGCTATTAAGTATTATAATATTACGGCTATGCAAACGTTATAATACATGTGGTATATATTTAAACTTAGGACATGATGTATGATTAAGAAGATGTGTAGCCGTGAAGGCAGTTGTTTATCTGGAAAGATTATTTACTACTGTTTAAAACTTTATAAGCTGACCAAAAGGCCCGGTCACACTGTGGCGAATCTGAGCTACGAGTTCTTGCGAGTTGTAACTCGCCACAACTCGCGTGGTGTCGTGTAGATCTTGTACACATGTCGTTCTTTGTCGCAGTGATGTCTACTTATCTCCGTTTTAAACCGTTTAAAATTCTCTCCGCTTGTCGGCGACTATTTATTCTCGTGCACGTGTCGAAGACATATCGAAGGAATTTCGCGCACGCTCAAGCACACTCGAACATATTCCGTAGACAAATCTTCCTTGTCCGCAATTTTATTATCATTCTACGACATAAGAGTTTGCTGCGAGTCTAGGAGACTTGCCTACGATATCTGCTCTTCCGTTTCTCGCAAAATGTCGTCAGAAAGTCGTGCTTACTCATACATTCTCGAAGACAAGTCTTTGATTGTCGAAAAGATATCGTACGCATATCTCGGCTGAAGTCGTGATAAAATGTGATTATCGTACTCAATGTCGAGTCAAGGTTGAAGAAAACTAAAACAAATGTCGTATTGAAACAGTTCCGCGACCAACTCGTCCACTTTACGGCGAGTTTTAACTCTCCTTGACTCGTACAAAACTCGAAGCTCGAATTCGCCACAGTGTGACAAGGCCTTCAAGGAAATCAGATGACGTGATTTCTTCAGGCCCCGACACACTGTGGCGAATTTAAGCTACGAGTTCTGGCGAGTTGTAACTCGCCACAACTCGCTTGGTATAGTGTAGATCTTGTACACATGTCGTTCTTTGTCGCAGTGATGTGTACTTATCTCCGTTTTTAAACCGTTTAAAATTCTCGCCGCTTCTCGGCGACTTTTTATTCTCGTACACGTGTCGAAGCCATGTCGAAAGAATCTTAAGCAATCTCAAACACACTCAAACACATTCAATAAACATGTCTTTCCTTGTCGTAGCGTTTTGCCATATATTATCGTTCTACGATATAACACAAGTTTGCTGCGAGTTTGGGAGACTCGCCTACGATATAAGCTTGTCCGTTTCTCGTAAAATGTCGTCCTAAACTCGTGCTAATGTCCCCACAAGTCATACAGACTCGTCCAAACTCGTACATTCTCGAATATTAAGATTAATCGAAAAGATACCGTACGCATATTTCGGCTGAACTCATAATAAAATGTGATAATCGTACTTGTGTCGTGTCAATGTTGTGTCAAGGTTGAAGAGAACTCGAACAAATGTCGTCTTGAAACAAGTCCGCGACCAACTCGTCCACTTTACGGCGAGTTATAACTCGCCAGAACTCGTACAGAACTCGCAGCACAAATTCGCTACAGTTTGACAGGGCCTTTCGACACTGGTTTAAAATTACATAATTTTTATAAGCATCAACGGTCCGTACTCGTAGAGGCAAAGACTATATAAATGAAAATACTTTTTTAATCTAAGATAATACTAAACGCACTAACGCTTCTAAATATGGTATATGGCACGAAGTTATATTAATGGAATGGGAATCTTTGTAATTTACTTTCTTGATTAAATAAAGTAAAACACAAAGATTTCCATTCGACACCCATACTCGTACTTAAGGTCAAGTATCTAATGTCGTCTAGACTGATGCAGTCGTTTCAGTCAAATATGGAATTCATTTAATATTACGTTACTTTGCTCCTACTTTGCTCCTTGTATAACGTGCTTGCCATTTTGATCTTGCTCAAAACAGTTACATGACTCCCAAGGAAATGTAACTTGGTAACATAAAACCAGAAAAAGGATTTGTCTATCTTTACAGTTCATGCACAGTTTCAGCAGTTTGTTTCCAGGCAGTAAAATTAGTCTAAATGTCGTCCTACAATGCATATTCCATTTCAGGTTGAACGTGCATACACGCTGGGTAATTTTCTTCGATGAGTTCTATTCCATGCAATCCTCAGTACCAAAGTTTGTTCGACATATTTTCAAGAATACATGTAAGCATCAGTCGTACGCAGTCGGTGTTGGTCGTCATAGCAACGAAGAAATACACAAGATGATGGTGAACGATTTAAGAATGTTCGCCGAAATTTTAGGTATGGGTTTTCTGTTTTCGTCAATCGACCAGTTGCCGTAAACTTTGTGCGACCTTTGTTGGATAGGCCTACATTTATGTAGCTTGCTCGTCTTGATCTTTGAACAAGTGGACTGTAAGCTTTCGAAATTCACGCTGAAACTGCATTCAGTGACTGCACTAAATCACAGAACTACACAATATCACAGAGACTACACTAAATCACAGAGATTACACTAAATCACAGAGACTACACTAAATCGCAGAACCGCTTGCATTCAGTGACTACACTTAATCACAGAACTACACTAAATCACAGAGACTACACTAAATCACAGATACTACACTAAATCACAGAACCGCTTGCATTCAGTGACTACACTAAATCACAGAACCGCTTGCATTCAGTGACTACACTAAATCACAGAACCGCTTGCATTCAGTGACTACACTAAATCACAGAACCGCTTGCATTCAGTGACTACACTAAATCACAGAACCGCTTAATGGGGGAGTTTAAGTGAGCTGCAGCCAGCTGTGTTTGTGAATATATCAGTTCCCAGCACGTTTTAATTTGCATATAAACAATATATGAAATGTGCACACTTTGCTTTAGTTAATTATTAAGTAAAACAAATGAAATGAAATACATTGTATATTGATAAGTAGTTAAAATGAGTCAACATGAAGAATTGGTTTTTCAACTTTACAACTTACAAATTAAAATACTCCATTAAATAAACAATGCGATTTATATATACTATTGTCAATGGAGTGTGAATGTTGTGAATTAACCTAACTACACTATAAAATATAATTAAAAAATATAAATAAACAAACGCTATACAATATACCCTCTAAATAATGCATACTTATTCTGCTTTGTGTGACCCGCTCTAGGTGACAGCAATTTCATCATGGGCGACCGTATATCCGACGTGGACTGCGCGGCGTTCGGCATCCTCTGCCAGGTGCGCTGGTGCACACCCACTTCCTGTCCGGGGGCCGCCATGTTCAAAGGTACAGTACGAAATAGTGGTGAACAACCGCGAGCATGTATCTTTATACGAAATTAATTACCTGTAGTTCTCATGTTATTTTAATAGTACCAAAAATATTTGAGGCGTGTCGTGGGAAACCCGGGCTTAATGCATCGGCGTAAAGTGCCGTCCCGGATCAGCCTGTGCAGTCCGCACAGGCTAATCCAGGACGACATTTTCCGCTTTTATGGAATTTTCTGTTTCAAGGAAATTTCTTCTAAACACAAATCCACTGTAGGCGGAAAGTGTTTTCCCGGATTAGTCTGTGCTGACTGCACAGGCTAATCCGGAACGACACTGTACGCAAATGAATTAAGCCCCGGTTTCCCACGACACGCCTCATTTAGTGTTTGTTATATAAGGTAAAATTTCCTTTAAGATTAATATCGAGGGATCATTAAAATATAATATAATAATATTACAGTTCATTGCTTTACAAATTGGTCAGCTTCATTTACTTACTCATTGAGGATGTTTCGAAATAGCTTTTGAAAATATTGGCTTTTGAAAAATTTGCATTATCAAAAATGTTTTCAAAATCAGTTGTAGTCCACGCACATTTATCTATACTTATCTACCTTATCTGCCAAGTTAAGGTGTGAACATTTTCATTTAACTGGTTCCAAGCATAGCTCATTTTTAAATCCCTACCGGCATGAAGTTCCACGTGACCATAGTCAAAACACTTGGCGCGAAATAAAATTGTGGACAAGCAATTGAAAAAAAAAACGTGGACAAGGTAAAATGCTTGGGTTGTTATGTTTACTTTATTTATTTATTTTTGTTTTTCATTTTAACTCGCAGTATCTATACATGGACCAACATGTCGGTGTCATTGATATAAAAGAATATTGATAAAATTGAAATTTTGTATTAAAAAATCTTCAGTCTCCTCAAAATCATCTCCCCTGAAAACTTCAAAATCTGGAAGTTTTTAACTCGTGTTGGCAGTGGTAACTGAAGAGTACCAATGGGGAAGCAACCACTGCGAGTTTGGTAGCATGGTACAATTAAATGTTCCTGAATCAAGAAATGTAATACAATGTAAACATGATGAAACCCCAGCGGCATCGGCTGCAAAGAAGCTCGGTTTAACAACATGGGGTCTAATGTTTATTTGCATAAAACTGTTCGCATTTTTCAGATGGCGAACTGAAGAACGTGGTGGCATATCTGGACCGAATCCGGGAGCTGTACTGGTCTGACTGGGATACCCTGACTGCTGGGCAATCTTCTTAGACTTCGGTCGAGTAGATCCAGGGCCTGTATTCGCAAGGCTCCTAAGGAAATAATTAACACAAGTCATACTTCAGTGAAAATTCCAGTATTTGTTTTCCTTATTAAAAAAACCCATATTTCATCTTTGAAATGTGGTACAGTAAGAAGCTATGGTTGAGTCTTTAGCAGAATAAAACTATTTAAGACAAAATAAACTTTAAATGAATCAACCACAGACTTAAGACTTTGTGATTTTAAGAATTTTTCGTAAGTTTGTACTAAGGAGCTTTGTGGATAGCGGCCGAGGGCCCGTATTAACCAACCCATGTTAGTCTTCAGAAGAGAGGACATACTAAGACCCCCAAAATACTTGTTCGTTTGAAGATATCTTGGTAATCATTGTCGCTTATGTTATTAACAAATCGTTCTAAAGAATGATGTAATTAGAATTTGTGAATACCAGGTACGATTCGAATCAAAAGCTTTCTAGGAACAAAACAGTTTCAAGAATATTCTTTATTCTTACGTCTTAAGTCTAAGTCTTGGTGAATACGGGACCAGAAATCGTTCTAGGTTACTGTTCATTTACGGTAGTTGAACGGTACCAATTCCGTAAACGTACCACGAGATTACAGCTAATGTTTCATCAAGCAAACCCCGGTGTTTAATAATAAAATCAATGAGGCGTGTCGTGGTAAAACAGGCCTTAATGCACGTGCGTAAATTATCGTCCCGGATCAGCCTGTGCAGTCCGCACAAGCTGATCCGGGACGACTCTTTCCGCTTTTATGGTATTTTTTGTTTCAAGGAAGTCTCTTCTAAACAAAAATCCACTGTATGCGGAAAGTGACACTTTACGCACGTGCATTAAGCTCCCGACATGCCTCAATTATTTTATGTATTGGAGCGCTCTGACCGTTGATGACCAGTCTTCCTACATTATGGAGCTTTTCGTCATTCGAACGTCGCCAAATACCGTTAAGCCCCGGTCACACTGTCACGATTTTGGCTACGATAGCCCACGATTGATCGTGGTCGTGAACGTGTTAATCGTGATGAGTCGGGATGCACAGTGTCCCGATTGTGTCTTACGTATACCTACGGTTGTTGTAGGACGAGACTACGAATATCAACGACACTTGTAGACGATTCATCACGGTTTTATCAAGATATGATGCGATCTATTACGGTTGTAATACGCTAACGTCAGGTATACGCTACGGTAACAGACGATTACAAGCGACGATTAACGTTTCTCCTAAGATTGTAGTAATATTCATCACGATAAACTTACGAGCAGCCAATCATTCTCAAGCTTCACTTCGCTTCAATGCGATTTGGACATCACGATGCCTCGTGCATAATTGTGACACCAACGTTGGCAAACGTTGTGAGTGCAAGTAACATCGCGATAAACCGTACAGGCAACGCGACCCAATGGTCGCGTTGTCGTGGTCCATCGTGTATATTCGTGAGTAGTCATGACAGTTATCGCTTAAGATCCTACTGGAATCGTAACTGAACCGTACGGCAAGCGTAGAAATCCGTACAATATACGTAGCAAAACATACCATAACGGTCTACGGTCTTGTAATATACATGTCATAAAATCAGTCACGATTAATCACGATTAAACACGAAAAGCCACTAATACCTATACGATGGCTGTAAGAATAAGCCATATTGAGATACGATGGCACTAGGATTGTCCTTTTATTGGGAGAAATCGTGGCGGCGCTACGATAAGCCACGAATGTTTTGAACATGTTCAAAACTGTCGTAGCGCTTCCCGATCGATTAGGATACCCCAAGATTCTTCAAGATCCAAACAGATGTCAGTACGTATGTGTTCACGCTTTATTACGCTTCACTAAGACTTGTAAATCGTGGGCAATCGTAGCAAAATTCTTAACAGTGTGACCGAGGCATTAATTGCTAAAATTGTTCATAGTTTTTTATGTTTAGTTATATATACTGAATGTAGTTTCTGCCAATGAAGATGATATTTGTGCTCCAGTATGTTTTACTGTGAACTATTTATTCTTCGCAGTTTGTTTCCTAATAAAAACATGTTTATTATAATTACCATATCGGCAGTCTATTCATAAAAGGGTAGTAAAGACGATGTAAATAATTATAGAGGAATTACGCTAGTCAGCTGTATGTCCAAAATGTTTACTACTGTACTTAATAAACGGCTTGAAAAATATTGCGCGGACAGCAATACTATATCGGATGCACAATTCGGATTTTAAAAAGGTAGCTCTACTGTTGACGCAATATTTATTGTGCTTTCTTTAATAAATACATTTTTTAACGAAAATAAAAGATTGTATGTTATATACGTGGACATGATGAAATGCTTTGATTCTTTAGTTCGAAACGCACTTTGGTTGAAATTATATAAACATGGTATAGATGGTAAAATGCTTAGAATTATTAAAGCTATGTACGAGAAAGTGAAATCACGTGTTAGATCATGTTCTTATTACTCGGATTATTTCAATTACGCGGGTGGTTTGCGCCATGGGGAGGTAATGTCGCCTCTGCTGTTTTCTTTATTTGTAGAAGACCTGGACATCTTTTTACAAAATGACATACAGTCTGGCTCGCATATTAATGATATTGTTTTGATCTTGATTTTGTTTGCAGATGATATGTCTATTGTAGGCAAAATCCCAGAAGAAATACAAGCTCATTTAGACACATGCTGTAACACCTGGGGGTTAATGGTTAATACTTCCAAAACAAAGATTATGGTGTTTCGTAAACGTGGAGGATTGTTACCCACGGAGTCTTGGGCCTACAATAGCCAACCCATCGAAGTTGTAAATGAATTTAACTATTTGGGATGTGTTTTTAGTCATACTGGAAATTCTGGTATCAATATTGAACATCTCATTGGTAAATCTTTGAAAGCTATAAATGCAGTCAATTTGACCTTAAGCCGAAAATTGTATGTCAGTTATTTGACGCATTTGTGTGACCTATTCTTTGTTATTCTTGTGAAATTTGGGGCTATACAAAGTCAAAAGAAATTGAACGTATTCATTTAAAGTTCTGTAAGCGGGTGTTTCGGGTCAGGAGTAACACAGGTACAGCTGGTGTTTATGGTGAACTTGGTAGATTTACACTATATATTCAAAGATATAAAATGTAAGACTATTGAAGTATTGATTTAAGGTTGTCCATAGAGATAACATAATTTTACGTACAGTGTTTTAAGAGGCACTTAGAGATTGTCAGTAAGGGTATAAAAACTGGGTAACCAATGTAAGGAAACTCTTGAATGATAACGGTTTTTCCTATGTGTTTGAAAACGATAACTGTGTTAATGAAAAATCATTTTTGTGTGAATTTAAACATAGAGTAATTGATTGTTTTAATCAAGAATGGTTTAGGTCATTGCAAAGTTCAGTTCTGATGTTATATTAAGAATATAAACGTAACTTTGAATATGAAATGTACTTAGATATACTGCCTAGAAGTTTAAGATTTTATTTTAGTAGACTCAGACCCTCTGTGCACCCTTTAAGAATCCAAAAGGAGAGGTTTGGTCGAAACCGCATTTTGCGAGAAGAAAGGTATTGTATGTGCTGCGACACAAGGGACATTGAAGACGAATACCATTTTACACTTATTTGTTCATGTTATTCTACCATTAGACAAAAATACTTACAATCAAAATATTACAAAAGACCATCGGTTTTAAAATTTTTAGAACTCATGAAATCCTGTTAAAGGGAAGAGCTAATAAACTCTCATTATACATAAAAGAAGCTCTCTGTCTTAGAAAAACAATGTTGAATGATGTTGAGGGATAACAATAGTATTTTTATTTTCGTCCTCACTGTGATTGTCTGCTACTTTCCATACGTGTATGTTTACTGGCTTAAGTTATTATACTTTGGATTTATATATATTAGATGATTAGATAATATTTACCTATTCTGTAGCATTAACCTGTATTTATAACAAAGACGATGTACTATGTTTAAGTCTAAATAAACTATCTGTTCTGTTCTGTTCTATTATTTTAATGTAACATTATATATATATATATTATTGTATATTCTTTTTTCGAAATATTTCGGACAGTTGTAAAACACATCGTATGGTTGTGAACATATAACAAGTTAACTTCTTAAGCTCTGTAAGTGTATTGAGAAAAGATGATTACTTAAACTGGTGTGAAGGATAATCGTATATATTTGTTGTGCATGGGTAAAGCTCAAAATCTCTGACCGTGAGAAATTAAAACAGTGTTGGTCTGCTAGATGAACGTCTTACTATAGTGACTAACTCAGTCAATCTATGTGCAAATGATAACCTCGAGACTTTATTGACAAAGGAGATAACGGGACACGAACTTTTCTACGTGCAGTTCGGATTTATGTGCACACGAAAAAAGAACGAAAAAAGAAATTTTCGCTAAGTTTGAATGTTGATATTTTTTACGTTTGAATAGATTTGATTGAAATCTTCGGTTTGTTTGTCTTATGAATCTACTGGGATTAACTGGTCGATTTTTTTGCAAAGTAGAACGATTTTACCATAACCACATGTAGTTATGTGTGTACATCTCTTACGTAACCGTGACAATTTGGCATGTACTTTACGAAAGTTCCTGTTTTGGTTCAGTATGTATCTTTTGTTAGCCAATGAGTTCTAGCGGCCTTACAATGATCTTTACACACCGTGTAATATAATCAAGTGATCTTTTATACTTTGTACTTTCACAAAGCATTCATTTCTACGCATTTGTTGTAAATATCATTTGTGTTGTGCTTAATTTGACATTTACACATATACCAACAAAACTCTCTTAAGATCTTATATTATTCAAGTATGTATTGCTTGTTATTATGGGCTAGATGCCTTTGTTATAGAAAAAAAGAAAAAAAAAAGTAAACAGTGATTCCTATATATACATGCATATACTATTACGATCGTTTGACAGCCATTTGAATTGCTTGTGTTTTAAATGACCTCACTTCGATTCCAACAGCGGTTTAGATACGGCGCTGTAGGACCATATTTAAAAAAAATCATATTTTTACATATGTGAAAAATAGGATCTCATTCTTCACACGTGCGACATTTGAGATATTATTCTTCACTCACCATAGTCTTATTCTTCAAATTTTCTGTGAAGTTTGTGATCGCATCCAGTTTTTGATATACAATGAAATCATATTCTTCTGACATACTCACGCATACCAGGTGTTTGGTCAATCACATTCTTTTAACTTACAAATGTGACAAATAATATCCTATTCTTCAAATGCGTGTGAAAAATATGATTTGTGAAAAATACATGTGGTTATTCGCGAACCCGATAAAATGAGTAACCCGAAACCAAATAGTGCGCCTATAAAAAGCGCGGTTGCGGATTTCTCTTACGAGCCTAAAATCGAATGTACCCGTGAACAGTTTGATATTTAGACTGATTTAGTCTTTTTGCAACTTCTTCTGAAACACGGACGTGTAAATTCTAGCATCTAATGTAATATCATTTTTATATGTGACCAAATTGCAGAAACCGTACACTTAACATAATTTATTGTTGTGCATGCAATAACTTTTTTATTTAAACATGTGTCGAGTGGCAGTAATGAACAGTAAATATTGTATTTTCCTTTGCATATTTGTTTCTAGAACTGCTAACTATAGACTAATTGACGATACATCCAGTACACATTCTTTAATTTGAAACAATGAAGTACCGTTTCCAGGCAATATGTAACATCAAAACAATGTCCAGCTGATAATGTAATACGGGCGAAATCCGCTGACAACCAATCCATGTAATATTGGGTTGAACAAAATTATGTTAAAGTCCAATAAACATTAGCTATTAAATAAAAAAAACATTTTCTCTTGATTTGTAAATAGTGAACCATATTTGTAAGAGTAAAACGTTATTGAACATAAATGCATAAGGGGCACAGTAAGTAAGCGGGAACTAGAATCTTGACAATGTACATTTGTATAATAACTGGACACACGAAAGAAAGAAAAGTAACATTGTTTTGCGATATTGCTTCTAATTTCATGTTCAACAAATACCACTGCAATCGAATCACGTGCGTCTGAACATCATTGTCGTTGACAAAAGTGGGTAGTACACGTCTTTCAAATGATAACGGATACCCACACCGGGCTGTTGAGTTTGTCGGCTTGCATTTGGATCCACCATGGCGCACCATGGCTCATAGGCACACATCGGCGGGGTCGTAGAAGAACACGGTGCTGACGCAGTGGCATCGTGAACAATTATGTACGGTGGATCGTAGACCGGGTTTAACTCGCTGCGGCAGGTGCAGTCCGGGAACCAGTTTCCGGTACCGAATCGCGAGCCGCACGTCTGCAGATTGTCTCGATCGTGCGTAACGAAGGCACTTCCGTTGTGGTACTCCGGGTCAAGGCCTTTTCTAATGTTATAGGGCGCTGGGGCTTTTTGCCGAAAAAAAGCATGACGGATTATTTAACGTTTGTACTGATACGTTCAAACTGAATTGGGGAGTAATCTCAAACAAGCATGAAACTTAATAAAACATCGCATGTATTCCGGACATAAATTATTGAAACCTCAGTCACACATTCCCGATTATGGCTCCCGACAGCGTCCAGATACTGCTAGGATACAAATAATACAACAAGAGGGCCACGATGGCCCTATGTCGCTCACCTGAGTTTAAGGCATCATTATGGCTTGTAACAGGGCCAAATATCACTAAACCAACTACCCGAGTATAAAGATATGGGTCTTGCAGTTTCAGGACAAGATTTTATAGTCTATATAAAACATGTGACCCACAGGGAGTGGCCACTTTCTACTCCAGGGGGATAATTTAAACAATATTTGTAGAGAACCACTATACAATTTTCATTGCAAACATGAAACCTCTTGGCCTTGCGGTTTCAGAGGAGGAGATTCTCAAAGCCCACTTTCCATATTCATGTAAGTCTATAGAAACAATGTGACCCCTGGGTTGGGCTTCTTTTTACTTCAGGGGCATCAGTTGAACAATTTTTGTAGAGGACCACTATACCATGTTACATACAAAATAAGAAACCTCTGGGCATTGCAGTTTCAGAGAAGATTTGTAAAGTTCACTTGCCATATAAGTCTATGCAAACCATGTGACCCCCGGGGCGTAGCTAGGATTGACCCCAGTAGCATAACTTAAACAATCTTTGTAGAGCACCAATATAAGATGTTACATACCAATTACAAAATCTCTGGGCCTTAAGGTTTCAGAGCAGAAACCTAAAGTCATTTTGTCATTTAAGTCTATATAAACCATGTGACCCCCGGGGTTTGGCCTCTTTTTACCCAAGGGGCCAAATTTGAACATTCTTTGTAGAGGACCACTATACAATGTTACATACCAAATATAAAACCTTTGGACCTTGCAGTTTCCGAGTAGAAGATTTTTAAAGTCCACTTGCCATATATAAGTCTACAGAAACCCTGTGACCCCCAGGACGTGGCTAGGTTTGACCCCAGGGGCATAATTTAAACAATCCTTGTAGATCACAATACAATGTTATATACCAAATACAAAACCTCCTGGCATTGCAGTTTCCGAGAAGACTGTTTTTAATCATTTTGCTATTTAAGTCTATATTAACCATGTGACCCCTGGGCGTAGCCATTTTTTACCCCAGGGGCATTATTTGTATAATCTTTGTAGAGGACTACTATACAAAGTTACATACAAAATATCAAACCTCGCCTTGCAGTTTCAGAGGAGAAGTCCACTTGTCATATAAGTCTAAAGAAACCACGTGACCCCACAGCGTGACCAGGTTTGATCCCAGCGACATAATTTAAATAATCTTTGTAGAGGATCACTTTACAATGTTACATACATTTCAGAGGAGAAGATTTTTAGTCATTTTACAATTTAAGTCTATATTAACAATGTGACCGCCGGGGCGTGGCCAGTTTTGACCCCAGGGGCATCATTTGAAGAATCTTTGTAGAGGACCACTATGAAATGTTACATACCAAATACGAAACCTCTGGGCCTTGCGGTTTCAGAGGAGAAATGTTTTAGAGTCATTTTGCTTTTTAAGTCTATATAAACCATGTGACCACCAGGGCGTGGCCAGTTTTGACCCCAGGGGCATCATTTGAACAATCTTTGTAGAGAACCACAAGAGAATGCCAAATACCAAATATGAAAACACTGGGCCTTGCGGTTTCAGAGGAGAAGATTTTTGGAGTAATTTTGCTATTTAAGTCTATATAAACAATGTGACCGCCGGGGCGTGGCCAGTTTTGACCCCATGGGCATCATTTGAACAATCTTTGTAGAGGACCCCTATACAATGTTACCAACCAAATACCAAACCTCTGGGCCTTGCGGTTTTAGAAAAGAAGATTTTCAAAGTAATTTAGCCATTTAATTCTATATAAACAATGTGACCCCAGGGGCGTGGCCAGTTTTGAACCCAGGGGCATCATTTGAACAATCTTTTTAGAGGACCATTATGCAATGTTACAAACCAAATATAAAACATCTGGGCCGTGCGATTTCAGAGGAGAAGATTTTTAAAGTCATTTTGTTATATAAGTCTATGTAAACAATGTGACCCCCGGGGCGTGGCCAGTTGTGACCGCAGGGGCATCATTTGAACAACCTTTGTAGAGGACCACTTGAAGATGCCACATACCAAATATGGAAGCTCTCAGCCATGCAGTTTCAGAGAAGATTTGTTAAAGTTTTCACTTTTAAAATCTATTTTTAGCTCTGGTGACCTACATATGCAGTGGACCGAAACGATTTGAAAATTTTTGAAAGAGAGTCATCCAAGGATCATTCCTGTGAAGTTCGGTGAAAATCTGCCCAGCGGTTTAGGAGGAGATGTTGTTTCAATGAAAATGTTGACGCACGACGGACGACGCTACACGGACGAAAGGTGATCACAAAAGCTCACCATGAGCACGTTGTGCTCAGGAGAACTAAAAATCAGGAACATCGGGACGCTGTCGGGACGCTTTCGGGACGCAGTCCAGAGAATCGGGAATCATCGGGACAAGTTCGGCGTGATCAGCCAAGCACTCTCGACAGTTTGTGTTTTTCCCTAACATTCGGGAGACTCAGCCGAATTCGAATAGTCGGGACTCAGTCGGGATGGATTCGGCTGTATCGGGTCAAACTCGGGGTGTTGTCTGTACGGTGTCGGCACGTTGTCGGGACAATATCCGGTGGAACGGGAATGATATTGCAACAAAATAAATATACATATATCACGTCTGGTGCATAGCGTGTGTGTTGTGTGTGTTTGTATGTGTTTGTCATTCATGGACAGAAATTTGACCGGTCCACCATGAATGCTTCCCGATTATGGCTCCTGACAGCGTCCTGACAGCGCTACGATACAATGTCGGGATGATGTCGGGACTATGTCGGTTCTCATTCGGTAGAATCGGGACACTGTCGGGACTCTGTCGAGTAGACGTCGGTACGCTGTCGCGACATATTCGATCTTTTGATCAAAATTGAATCTCAAGTCCCAAATCTCAGAATATTGTCCCGAGTTTTGACATATTTGATTCGGGACGCTGTCGGCTCAAGAACGACAGGAAAAATCGGGAATGTGTGACTGAGGCATTAGTGACACCGTGTACATTATTACAAAAATAGTGGAATAATTGTATTTCCTATAACAAGAATATATACTTGTTAACTAGAACATAAAAATCGTTACTTACATGCTAAAGCTAAAAAAAAAATAATGATTTGTTTCTCAGGCAGCGGCGCAACGTTTTTATGGCACGCCACGAATTTTTTTATTAACTATTGTTTGACGATCGCGCCCGGGTTTTAAAGGAGCAGTCAAGAAATATGTTACAAAGAATAAAACTGTGCAGAAAGTGTTTTTAATGGGCATGTAACCGAACAAAATCCCCAAACTACGGATTGAAATCTGTGAATTTTTAACATTTTAATAACTTGATATCGTCTATTTTCTGTATACAATAACTTGTGATGACTCTGGAGTAAACAAGCATGTATATTATAGTATATTCCGTTTGTGGTTTTGAACAATGCCTTTCGTAAATAAGAAACTGATTTCGGACGAAAACACACTATAAACGTTCATTAGAACTATTACTAAAATTACGATGTATAGAATTAGATCCCATGGACAGCGGCATAAAATTAAATGAATCCGCATTTTTACATATCGGAAGAAGAATAACACGGTGGAGATTTCGGTATTTCCAGTAACTTTCTTCCTGTCGGATTTAGCTATATGAATCAGATATACACAAATTGTGAAATACCGTGTATTAAAAAAAAAAAAGTCATATTCGATTGGGAACCTTTATAAATATTGTCTAGTTGTTGATTTAAACTTTTGTTTCGTAGATGCTTTTGCTTGTGTAATAGCATTCCATATTTTTTCAAGACAATCTGTGTCAGTATTAGTCATATGGAAACAAACGAAAATGCCAGCTGTATTGACAAGTGTTGATTTTCCTTTCCAAAAATTATTGGTGATTTATTGCAAAAATAAATCATATTTTTGACAGTTATAAAAATAGGAATTACGAAAACTTTAACTCTATAAATAGAAGTACTTTAATGCTGATGGTATATCGATTTGAAGGCTCTTATGTTAATTATGAACATTCAAATTAATTGTCTTTTTACGTCAGCTTTCATAAAAGACCGTTTGTGATTAATAAATTTATGTGATTAATAAATGTATATTTATAATTGTATGCTTATGTTGTTAAAACTTGAAACTGTCTTTATTCTGTACTTATTTACTTGTTTTAATAAGCCATTACATAGTGTCAATAGAAAAGAGTAGGAGAAAAAAAAAATACTTCAATAAAAAAAATTCGCCCTCCCTCCTGATTTTTTGGATAAAGTGCCTGAGAAACAATTCATTAATTTTTTTAGCCTAAGTTTTCGTAGTCGAGTTAGGTTAGGTGAATAGAAAAATAACAACACACACAGACTGGGGAAATAGATCTGCATATCAATATATCGCCCTGTGTTCCGGGCGTGGGCAAATATTATTTAGCAATACTGTAGATTATCACAATTGTATATGGATACTATATGCTTCCTAGCTATAATATGTACTCGTTACTTGCTAAGAACAACATACATTAACTTACTTTCAGTATACTCAAAGTAGGTCTGAGTATCAAAGTATCGTCTGTATTCAGGGGGTGGGCCAAGCCGGAAACCAGAGAGTGTGTCTGTTTCTAGAATTATGTAACCGGTGTCAGTATAGTTGTATGTAACCTTGAGCTGGGAACCATGGCTGCCAATCATCTCCCAAACATTCGACAAACCTTAAATATATTTTGATATTAAAGATGCATAAAACTTTGCTGTTAACACATGATCCAATATTTTGAGAAATTTCAGATTTCGGTACAAGATGCCTTACAGGGACTAGGGACCCAAGGGGGCAATTTCTTTAAAAAAGCTGAAAAATTATATATTAATACTGGCATATAACAACGGTTAAAACACGGTTTATATAATGGGAAAAAAGTTCGTGAATTCTGAAATAAAAATCGATTTATAATTTGGGTCTTGTTTGTTTGGTCCTTTTCCTGTTTACATTTTGACGTCAGAATGGGGAGCATTCATATAATCATAGTTTACACCCATTCATTACCAAGCTTGGTAACGCAGTTGGTTAAAGCGCTGTCTGCTGTCATTTATTCGTATGGCTCCTAAGTCGTGAGTTCAAAACTCGCTTGGGGTTTTAATTTTTGCTAAAATATTTTTATCAAATATGTTATTGTGTTCATTTAATGCACCTGTCTTAGAATAGCGCATTACATCACATAACATAAGTAAAAATAGTGCAATAGGGGCCAATTTTTCGTTGACGTAGTCCCTTTAAATTAATCACGTAATATTGTTTTAATATAGTAGGTCAAACATAATATAATACTAATATTAATAACGGAAAACACGTTTATCGACTTATTTGGAATATAAAATAAACATAAATTCGACCTTAAACCTGAATGGAATCTTTATGTGTATTCGACACAGAACAATTTCAAAGGTACGTGAACACATAAAATATAATAAATTTTATTGTATGCATTATGCAAGCATCGGTTTGTATAATAGTTTAAATATGAAATAGAATCTGAATATTCTCAAATATGACACTGCATTTCCGAGTATAATTTATTGTTTTAAATATATTTTTGCGGCACAATAGCAGACGCAAGTAATATAATATATATTGTTATATTTTAGTAAGGGATTTTCCACTGAATCGCAATTAAAAAGGTCATTATCCAGGAAATTTATGAAAAATAAACCTTAACCTTTCACTTAATTAACAAAAAACAAGAAAATTTTTCCGGCGGAACAAAAATTCATTTTTTTTTCTCTAAATTAAGAATTTGCAACAAATGCTCCACTGGCGGTACAAAATAATCTGATTAAATTACAAGACGCCAAATGTTATGTTCCCTCAGTGGAACACACATTTTTGTATTTCTTATTACAAGGAACCGAAGTGTTCCGCTGGCGGTACAAACATCCCCACATTTATATTTAGAACAACAGACAACCAAACCAAAATTGTTTCGCTGGCCGTACAAGCATCCAAACATTTGTATTCTGATTAAAAAAAAACAATTAACAAACTTAAAGTGTTCATCTGGCAGTATGGCAGTACAAGTAGCTTTAAATTTATATTCTAAATTACAGAAAACAGAACCAAAATTATGGCAGATATAATTATGGACAAGACGCCGTTTGTTTGGTGAGTTCGGTTATAAATACCTCTGCAAAGGATGTCATGTTTGATGCCGTTTGTTTGTTTGGTGAGTTCGGTTATAAATACCTCTGCAAAGGATGTCATGTTTGATGCCGTTTGTTTGTTTGGTGCGTTCGGTTATAAATACCTCTGCAAAGGGTATCATGTTTGATGCCGTTTGTTTGTTTGGTGAGTTCGGTTACAAATACCTCTGCAAAGGATGTCATGTTTGATGCCGTTTGTTTGTGTTTTTCTTACTTAGTTATAAACAGATTTACATGAATCGGAAGAGTGTCAATGGACCAAAGAAAAAAATGATTTGAATTTTTTAATATATATACCAAAATTGCATGATGTATTCAAAATGTAACCAGTTAGTTGCACGACACAAAGGGGACAACAAGCTGTCTTGGCGGAAGTCCCGGCCCTCCGAGTGCTTTCTAGCTACTTCCTGGATATATATTTTTAAGCATGGTCCTGCATTCTAAACAACTCCAAATCGCGTATGCATGTGTAACAGTTTTGTAACCGTGCACACTTATTTACAAATCCATGTTAGGCACATACCAAGCCAGAACTCCTTGTTAATATCGCCGAAGCCGTTTTCATAATCTTGAAAGGTTCTGTTGAAGTTTTCATTGTTGGAAAATCGACGCTGGAATATCTACAATTTAAAAACATATGATTTTAGTGTGCCTGCATATACAGCTTTTATGACAGCTACACAATGCTTGTAACGTGAAAGTGTTCGATCAATGAGCATATTTGCATCCAGTAGAAATGCAATTCATGTTGAAATGTATATATGATATATATATATAAGTACATGAAATGATATTTGAGTTTTATTCTGCAGTGCACATCATTGAACATGCATGTATGTACAAATGTCACATACACAATGATACCCTGTAAGAAAACAGAAACATAAAGTTTGTGCATGGCTTAGATGATACGCTAAAATTACCTTCAGTAAGTTAATATCGAATATGTCTAAATGACTTGAGCCAAATAAGTAAGTTAAGATCAAATGTCTAAATGACTTCAGCCAAATAAGTAAGTTAAGATCAAATATATCTAAATGACTTCAGCCAAATAAGTAAGTTAAGATCAAATATATCTAAATGACTTGAGCCAAATAAGTAAGTTAAGATCAAATATGTCTAAATGACTTCAGCCAAATAAGTAAGTTAAGATCAAATATGTCTAAATGACTTCAGCCAAATAAGTAAGTTAAGATCAAATATGTCTAAATGACTTCAGCCAAATAAGTAAGTTAAGATCAAATATGTCTAAATGACTTGAGCCAAATAAGTAAGTTAAGATCAAATATATCTAAATGACTTCAGCCAAATAAGTAAGTTAAAATCAAATATGTCTAAATGACTTGAGCCAAATAAGTAAATTAAGATCAAATATGTCTAAATGACTTCAGTCAAATAAGTAAGTTAAAATCAAATATGTCTAAATGACTTGAGCCAAATAAGTAAGTTAAGATCAAATATGTCTAAATGACTTGAGCCAAATAAGTAAGTTAAGATCAAATATGTCTAAATGACTTGAGCCAAATAAGTAAGTTAAGATCAAATATATCTAAATGACTTGAACCAAATAAAACGATGATTTTGATCCTGACAATTACGAGGGTTGTTCAATAAATGTGTAAACTGGTATTATAATTTTAATACCTGCTGTCACAGACTAGTGATATACATGCACACATCACAATAAACGGGAATCTATTTGGTAAGGTCTTCAAAATTTCATAACAAACAGTCTGTTTTGAGTAAACCAGCAACATGATCAAACATGTACTATACCGCTACCAACTCACGGCGCGGTTGCCATTTTGATGTCGCTTTCACCGTTTGTCACCGCTGAAGTATCGCTAATCCCACTGTAGTTTGTTTGTACATATGTCCTCAGAAATGCATACTATTACCCAGACTGGTCGATTTCAGTAGTTGTTTAGAATCTTACAAATCTTTAATTAATTGCATCTAAATATGTGAAAACTTAAACTAATAGAATACAAAACAATGCCATTTAGTCATGCTGGATGTGATTATTGAATAAAAACAATGTGGATTGAAACCTCTTAATAGTTACTAAATTCTCACTGGTTTTTCTCAGCCTTTATTGTGGCGCATTTTGCAGTTCAATATGACTATTTATTTAGGAACTTCGATCTCTAAGTTATTACTTCCTTAAATTGAGCATAGTTTATATAGAAAATTAGTGGTAATGCCACATTTTTAAATATTTACATTTCAGCATTTTTAACTGCCGGTTTGCAATAGACAGTCTCAAATAGATCTCCGCACTCAATATAATGTTTCTGCCCTTTCAATTAACGTTGTCTCTGACTGTTTCTAGTCGCCCTTTCATTTTTGAATGTTGGCGGAAGTCAACGGTCTTAAGAGAACCTGCATTTTCACCTTAAATGAGGCTTTAAACGAGAAATTATACAGTATTTTAAAAGATTTTTTAATTATGGATTTCTTTATTACATGAAATATATAAGAACAAGAGCTGTCAGAGGACAGCGCGCTCGACTATTTGAAGTATTTCAGTTGGTACTATTTTGGATACTGGAAGGGGCATACATTTGTTAAAGTACAAAACTTTTAAGTGAAGCCTTGTAAAGTTTATAAGTTTTTGGAACTAAAACTTTAACCACAAAGTCTATGTAAAAAGTGGGTTAACTGTGTCAAAATACAAAACATAGTTATGGATAATGTTGCCCCTGATACTAGAGTTGATGACAAAGGTTAGTTCCAAGTTTCAAGTGAATAACTTATGTAGTTTTGTAGTTACCAAACTTTTGAATATAAACTTTAAACAGAAAATCTACGTGAAAAAGGGACATAACTCTGTAAAAATACA
This sequence comes from Congeria kusceri, assembly GCA_027627225.1. Classification (NCBI taxonomy): domain Eukaryota; kingdom Metazoa; phylum Mollusca; class Bivalvia; order Myida; family Dreissenidae; genus Congeria; species Congeria kusceri. The sequence goes on along the minus strand of CM051039.1, from coordinate 32,199,164 downwards.
AAATAGAGTTATGGGGAATGCTGCCCCTGACACTGGAGTTGATGAAAAAGGTATATTCCAAGTTTCAAGTGAATAACTTATGTAGTTTTGAAGTTACAAGACTTTCGAATAAAAACTTTAACCAAATTCAGACGCGGACGCCGACGGCGACGCCGGGGGTAGTAGGAAAGCTCACCTATTCTTCGAATAGTCGAGCTAAAAATGCCGTGCAAACAAATATTTCTTCTAACACCACTGAAATTAAAAAAGTCTGAGCACTTGCGGGGGATTGAACCCGGGTCCAGGCATGAAAGGCCGATTCTCTAACCGCGCCGCTAAAGTCATTTGCACTTTGCGCTACTTGTAATTTCGGGCATATGTTTTGGTCAAATTACACCAAAACGGAAGTCACATCCTCAGGGTTACATGCTGTCAGTTAGATAATAAACACATAGGGTTCAGTGTATAGTGCATATGATTTTTAAAATACAGTTTAAATGATATGTTTTGGTATCAATGTAAAGGTATATATGTAAGAAATAAGAAAAAAAGACAGTTTTAGGCACTACTTTATATTATATGGTTCCCAGCTTCATAACTTTAGGCCCATATATTCATGCACAAAATGGCAGCCCCCATGCCTGTCAAAACCGGTGTGTTTATTCTAAGGTAAATATTTTGAGTTACAACGCATAGAAATTTTTTACATGGTGTTTTTTCAAAAGGTTATGGCCTTATCTTTCCAACAATGTATGGTGATATATTGGGAAGTCGCTTGGTCATGGTGAAAATTGAGATCAAACATTGAATATTTTATATGTAACACTGAAGGAATTTATTTGCGCATGCGTAACCTTTGGTAAACAACGGGACTCCGGAAGTGACATTGATTGGCTGTGATTTCACAACAACAACCTAAGAGTTATAAATAGTTGAAAAGCGTCTCGAGATGCATTTGAAATCGGGTTGAAAGAATGAGCTGTAATTATTAAAACAGGGAGTTTGAAAATTTTGTAAATGTGCCAACAATGTTATTTCAGCCAGTTCTATTTAATAATATCATGTTTTACTGCATTTTACACAAATTTGTACATTTCTGTCATTTTCCAATCTGTTACGTAGCTGCTTTAAATAAAACACATACCGTCCACCTTCCGCCATCTGTGTCCATGTCGCAATGTACTTGCAGTGTTCTACCGGAAACAGCGAGCTTTACAGTATAGACTCCGGTACCATTGTAGCTGAACTTTCCCGGGTTGTCTTTGATGTCCTTACAGTCGATAGGCATCAGTGCAGCTGGTAAGTTTATGTCACCGTATAAGAAATCTTGAGATCAACATAACGGTGATTAGTGTATTTACTATTTAAAACATATGGAATATGGAGCGATACACATACACATGGTAAACTTCCCTATATACAGGTTTATATTAAATAGTAGAATCTTGCCTTCGATCAACATAATTGATAAAAATGTAATGTATCATATACAAATCCTTAATACTCACCCAAACATGAACACATACACATGGTAAACTTCCCTATATACAGGTTTATATTATAATAGTAGAATCTTGCCTTCGATCAACACAATTAATAAAAATGTAATGTATCATATACAAATCCTTAATACTCATCCATCATGAACACATACAAATGGTTAATTTCCCTATATACATGTATATACTTATATTTAATTATATACATGTATATACTTTTATATTTAATTAAACGAGTAGTAGTAGAATCTTGCTTTCAGTCACCACAGTTTATACATGTATCATATCAGCATCCTTATTACTCACACAGGCATGAACATAGCGTATCTGAGTATCATAAACACGTCTACACGCGGGAATATTATACACTTCGACCCATTAACATACATGTATTGCAGTTCTATTGTCACGTAGCTCATCATGTCATCGATATCTATTTAAAGATATGGTACCTTTTATACGATTTATAGTATTTTTTTCCCAATGTGATTTTTTTGAATTGTTTTAGAGCAAATAAAGGGCAAATGTACACGTTTGAAACGTATATGTATTCGTTCTATATGATTAAAGAAACTGTAAACCAGTCCACTACTTTATATGCGGCAAGCAATATAAACAGAACATGTAAAAAGGATCTCTGGTATTCGATGTCCTAGAAAATGAAAAGAAATCAGGATATGTTAACTTACGATTAATAGGTGATGGCTGTGTTGTTAGTGTTGTTGGAACTGTAATTGTTTGTGTAGTTATCGGAACAGTTGTTCTTGTTGGTGGTGGTGGTGTAGTTGTCGAAACTGTTGTTGTTGTTGGTGGTGGTGTAGTTGCTGAAACTGTTGTTGTTGTAGGGGTAGTTGTCGCAACTGTTGCTGTCGTTGATGTTGACGTAGTTGTCGGAACTGTTGTTGTTGTAGGGGTAGTTGTCGAAACTGTTGTTGTCGTTGGCGGTGGTGGTTTAGTTGTCGAAACTGTTGTTGGAGGTGGTGGTGGTGTCGACATGGTTGTTTTTGTGGTCGACGATCCGGCAGTCTCGTTGTTAGCACAATTGTTGCACAGGCTTGAGTTGCAACATTTAACATGGCAGTCCAGATCTACAAGAACATGCACACACATTTACGGCGAGTTTGTAATGGATTTTCAACCACTGGCAGGGTTAAGTTTTAACAGAGGCAACACAAACAAACACAACACAGAAACAAAAGTAGACACCAAGAACCAATACGCAAAATAAAAAAGTGACAAAATGAACTACGTTGAATTAATTAAACGTTTAAACCAATAGCTATCAGAGGACAGCGCTATCGACTATTAGAAGAATTTCAGTAAGTGCAGTTTGTTTAAAGTGGGCGGGAGGAAAAAACTATTTGAGGCGCGTCGTGCAAATCCCGGGCTTAATGCATCTGCAGTCCGCACAGGCTAATCCGGGACGACCTTTCGGCTTGTATGGTATTTTCTGTTTCAAGGAAGTCTCTTCTAAACATACATGCAATGTAGGCATGTAGGCGGAAAGCGTCGTCCTGGATTAGCCTGTGCGGACTTCACAGGTTAATCCGCGACGACACTTTACGCAAATGCATTAAGCCCTGGTTTCCCAGGACACGCCTCATATAGAAATCAATCTCCATGTCCGGGTAGTCAATGTTTTGCACAACGTTTGCAACGTTACAACACGATTCAGATTAGGGCATCAATGTCTTGAACCATGGTTTCATGGGCACTTTTAACTAGGTTGCCAGTGGTTCCGTGAAAATCTTTTGCTTGTACAACAATATCATTGTTATAATGCGATATGGTTAGAGCATTGGTTTCTTGGGAATTGTACTATGGTTACCATCAAACCTTATATAGGGCATCACTTTATTGAATAATGTCACCCTGGTTAACATACAATTACGTAATAATTTCCTTTAATCGATTAATTATTTTCGTACAATGCTTACTTTGTTTTCCGGTACACGTTCCAAGAAAGCAAGCGGTCTGTTGAATGGCTGTCTTATTTGCCTCGCACTCCTTAAAGCAGACCAGGATTCGTGGTTACATGTAGAATAATTATAATACCCTATGTTTACAGGTGTGTACTACGTTTTGTTAGCGTCAATAACATAAGTTATATATATTTGGTGAGTTACTAGACACTTTAACGGTCAATTTATCTAACAGCCGTTAAAATGTGAATATAGCTATTACTGTAAGTTGAATGTTGCAAATGTGTACTGAGTGTTTATAATATATAAATTGTTATGATAAAATAATGTTTGAATAACGAGTTGCTTATAATAATCGTTTTATTTACATCTTAACGTGATGAGAGATTAATTATTATGTAAAGGCTTTCAGTAACTAGACCCTTTACTTCGTACATAACATGTTTGTCAAATGGTTCGCTCATCGCAACATAAATTTGTTTTACCATTGGGAACAATGTGGTAGTAGCCGTAAGGACAGTATATACTTTAGTCAACGCAGTTTAAGCGAGGGGCATGTAATGAAATAATTGAATACACACAGATGGGCTTCTGCAGCCAGTGGTGTAGACCAATCGTTGAAGCGTCTGGTCGTATATGAATGTCAACTGACACACCTAGAAAACCAGGGAAAGCAAAAAGTCTTAATGATGAAATTGGACATATTGATAACGTATATGGATATGTATTAAAATCGATAGAGCGTTTGATTATCCTAGCAAACTAAACACCGTAGTTTTGATACGGCCCTGTTGTCTATACTGAATTACATGCAAGATAAAGGAAGCGAACGATAAAGTGTGCTGGGTCCGTATTCAGAAAGCTCCTTAGGGAAAACTTAAGTAAATTTCTTAAATTCATAAAATTCCTTACGTCTCTGGAGGTTTCTTGTATATGTCTTTTTACATTAAAATGCTTCACACTAGTTAATATGGCATATATATTTTAGATTTTAACCTTTTGGTAACAGAAGTAATTGGAATTCACATAGAAAATATTATCTGAAATTTTCACTTAAGTACCATTTAAGTTAAGATTTCCTTTAGGAGCTTTGTGAATACCAGCCCTGGGTTGAACTATCAGAATGGTCGCAGTGGTGTAAAATAAGGTGTCCGCCTTGCGGTTAAGGGCGAGTTGCTCAAAACTTTAACGGCCAGTTAAGCTAACAGCCGTTTTATTTTGGATTTTTATTATTCATATTAATGAAACGTTAATCTTTTTAACTGCGTGTTTAATATATACAAAATGCTATGATTAATAATGTACAAAATGTTTGATTAACGAGTTGCTTGTAGGATTTGCTTAATTTAATTCTTAAGTTAACAGGCTGTTAGCTTAATGGACTGTTAACGTTTTGAGCAACTGGACCCAGGACTTCACGAATTCGGTCAATACCGAGGAAGCGTTCAATCGATCTTTCTAATTGACACCCTGTACTAACTTTGCAAATGCGACACACTTAAAAGTTTCTCAATAAGCCCCTGGCTTTTACACACAACGAAGCTCAAGTATAAGCGTTCGAACCAAATATCAGTAACTTGATGCACAGGCTGTAATGTATACATTCTCCAAACAAATATCTCTATGAAATTTAATCGAAACCGACAGCTCACCTGGTCCTTGTAACAGTGCACTATGGAATCGCACGAGTTCTGGGTACCTTGCAGATGGCATGCGTAACATACAGGGCCCTGGTAGCTTGAAAAGGCTGAAATCGAACCCGACATTAAGTGCTTTTAACCACAACAATAACTACAACTCCATGAAACATTTTCAACAGCGAATGTCATGCTTTGTTTGCCATCTTCAATAAACTTTGTAATGTAAATGTGTGTATTGTTTTTGATATACATGTAATGTAACGTCCTTCTGTGCAATTTAGAAGAAACACAATCTTGTTTTGTGGAGATAAATTACGAATTTATTTTACTTACATAAAATAAAAAACAATTTTATGTTAGTTTTGTGTGGTGAAAACAATCCAAAATGTATGTTTACTTATATTCACATAGATCAATTGTATTTAGTTGTGTAATCCTCTGTCGTATATCCGTCAGCAACATATATGCATCACTAAAATGTCAAAGGGGTCGTTTTGCATTACCACTTTATCTCTGGTTGGAGCATAACTCCACACTTTGTCCTGATACAGAAAACATATATGCCAAGTCACATCGAAATCTTTCAAGCGGTACAACATTTATACATGACAGACATCTGGGCGGACGGAAAACATAAAACAATATGTATTCCACACTTTGTGGGAGATATATAGAGGATATTTGTTGGTTTCGGTAGAATATCGATTTTAATTAACGAGTGATAATAGTTTATATTTTCACGAGTGGCGCAGCCAGGAGTGTAAACATATATTTTCTATGATCACGAGAGAAACACAAATCGACATTCTACCGAAACATACAAATATTCTTTTTATTTTATGCTGTTAACGTCGTTTTATTAAAGTTAATGAGGTATCTAATTGCGTTTAATTAGAAAAAATCGGGGGGATTATAACGTCATGACGTCAAAAAATGACGTCATTTAACAATTTTGAGCGAAATTTTAAGAAAATCTGTCGTTTGGAACAAAATATGCATTTGATAAAAATGAAGTTTCAGAAAGCATTATTTGTTCCCATTTGACACACTTAAATGTCCAGTCAAATTCTTTATTTTAGCAGTAAATGTAGGTAAAGCATTTTTATTAGCAACATACATTTGTATACGGCCGGTGACCCTAATTTGTTAAGACTGTTTTAGTTTCAGTATACAACGACGTATGTATGTGGGATCTTTTAACAAAATCTGTCGTTTGGAACAAAATATATTCGTATATTTGATAAATTATTGGTGTTTTCACAGGCATATTTAATGCACAATTAACCTCGTTAAGTGTCCATTACAAGTCATTTGTTAAATGATAACTGTAGATAAAGCGCGTTTTATCATTAAACTGCACTTGTATATTGCTAAACGAAACCTTAAAAAAAGATGCATTTAAAAATATTTGGTTGAAGATAAACGCGTTATATTATTCAACATTCAAGTAGCACAAACTGAAAAAAGGCTTCGACAGGTACCGTGTTCAAAATTCATTTTTTTACGGAATTAGGCCGGTGAATACAATGATGCATGTTTGTGCTAATTTTTAAGAAAATCTGTTGTTGGAAAGAAATTGAAGGAAATTGTTGCGAACGTCTTTAATACAGTGTAAGGTCGTATTTTATTTCTTTCGTTGTCAAAGAAACTAAATCTAGATATTTTCACTCGTGGAGCATCCCTGCGCCACTCGTGAAATATTGTTTGTATGACCACTCATGAAATAAAATACGATTTTACACTGCATTAAACAAATATCCCCTATTTCATTTACTGTATTAAATCGGGAACCAGTGTGAAACAGTGAAAATTACCGGAGTGATAATTTTCACTTTTTCAAACAGTGAATTACCAATTTTATTTCACTTATATTACCCTATAAATCACTGGAGCATTAAATAAAATAACATAAAAGACGTATACAGTGCAAACATTAGAGACTGCAGCAGCACACTGAATATGGTTCATGCTATGTCTCTCATCTTAAAACAGTATTGTTACGAACCATTTGTGTTTCGTTTTGATATCATTTAAAGTATTTATTTTTTTAATTACTGCAAATACATGTATATCAATAAATCATGTATGTACACAAATATTGTGCTTTTAAAACACTGTCCATAGGTCAGAATTTTCAGACGAAAGGCTACTTTGTTCTATATAATACAGATATCAACATGAAACGTGACTATGCTAAACATCAGTATGATACATATTCATCTTACGTTTCTGTCCACAAAGTTTATGGTTGCACAGGTCTCCACTGCAACACTGGGAGCACAGGAAATCGTTCTGACTGCGTGTTTCCAGCAGTGGATTGCGGTCGGTAGTTGATCCCTTCACGGACCTTCTACCTACCACAATTTGCTGGCCCGTGCACATCTTGATGACAAACAATTTACATATTAAATGTTTTATATTCGCAAACATTAGATAATGCTTCATTTGTCTGTGCTTAATATCCTATATTCAGGGTGTAGATGAATAAATAATCATTCAAGGAATTAATTCATAATTCATATCACTAAGTCATCCATGAAAAACATCAAATATATCGTTTTATTAGGGAGTGGGGTAATTCATGTTAAGGAAAGATGTATATCCTTCTAGGTCTATATGATCAATGTATATATTCACCATATTTCACATACCGGGTAGCTCGTGAGCTGTATTTCAATATAAAATAAAACATAGAACAAACTAAGGTATGTATTTCGAAACGCAAAAATGTCTTAATATAATAACGCAAATGTCCTTTAAAACATCATTCAAGCACAATGCAAAAACCTACCCTGGTATCACGGCAACCTAGATTAAAATGGATGTAGCCGTTAGGGGTAGTGAATGCGTCAGAATAACACTCCTTAAAATAAAATGGTAACACATCATTACTAAGTTTTACCATCTCTCTTTCGTTTAGAGTCGCCACATGTCAACCATCATCCAACGTTTTATAATGCTTCACCATTACCTTATAAGTTAATTGGCATAACATTCACTGTTTCAGAATTGCAACGAACGAACAAGGTAAAAGCTATTTGTATTATAGTCAATGTGAACTAAATTAAGCATTTGTAAATAGAATTATCGCGAACTACTACTATGATTGCGAAGTGTCTGTCAAATACCATATTACCCATAAATAATGTAAATGTATTTGATAAACCTCATGCGTTCCACACGACTTCACTTTATTGCAGGCCGCCGGAGAGATGACATCCTGGCAACTTAAGCAGACACTGCTGCCCGCTGTAACATACTTCAACTTCTGGCCCCATGTTCACAAAGGATTATATACAGGATCACGATCAGTCTTAGCTGATCTTGATCTTCTAGCTCATCTGAGCGTAATATCAAAAATATTTTATTTTCGAAATAACTTGGCTATTTGATTAAATAACATGAATATTTTGTTATTTTTTATGAAAATCTTCATATCAGATAGCAAATGTACACCAATAAGAGTTCATACAAGTTTATATTATATAATTGACCAAATATTAAAATTGATCCTGATTTTTAGAGAACACCATTTTTGAGTCTGATCCTGAAATATCTGGCTCAAGTTCATCTTGAACCTGAAAATCAGGATTAACTTGTTTTTGAACACAGGGCCTGGGGTCGTATTCCAGAAGCATCTTAAGTTAAATCTTATCCTTAGACTTAAATTCGTCATTTTTCGTAAGCATTTTATTCCATGTATGCACGAAATTCTACCAAATGTTCACTAATTATCTGAACTTATTAACTACTATTTACTTACATATGTAATTGGATTCATTAATTTATATCTAGTTTTAAAAATAGTACCTTACAAAACTTGTAACTTAAGTGAAAATATTTTAAGATGTTTCTGGAGAATGGCCCCTGAATGCAGACTTCCAACATAATTAAACTTCGAAAAACTCAGCGACGAGGACTTACAGGAACCACTAATAACTTAATGTACTTGAAACTTTCAGTCTTTGTTATACATCCTATATAGACACATAGTTATAAAGTGAAATCTGAAAGTTTCAAGCACCTGTATTAAGTTATGATCGCTAGAATGGACTGATTTACTGTGAAAGCACATTAGAGTAAACATTCAAAGTTTAATGCAGATTTCATAAACACATGGATTATTCCAGGGTAGTTTTGAATAAAGGCATGATTAGATAGCGAAGCTGAGAAATCCGGAACCAAAAGCCTTTGCGAATAGGCCAACAGGCCTGAATCTTTATGAAAGCTTTATACAACAAACATAGTATATTGCTTTTGTCGTCAGCGTGTTAAACTTGCTTTTAATAAGACTGCATTTTATAGAGCTTTTTGTTTTTCGCTACCAGTAATCTAGACTATTCCGTAATACTGATACATGTATGTAACATCAGTGATTGTCAAAACAATGTTTTGACAAGTCTATTCGTCCGTAAACTAGTTGAATAGATAACCGCGTCGTATCCTACTAAAATAGTTGAATAAAACAACGAGCTAATTTGAATATGATTGATGTTTGTGGTACGATACAGTCAAACGAAACAGTACAATACTTACCAGTACAGCTTAATAGGACACCAATGACAACAAGTTGCAGAGCTTTTACTGAAACAGATTTACAGTGAAGGAAATAACGTACACTTAAATTAACAATGAACATAAAATAAAATTAGACCTTTAAAATGAGAACTCATTGACACGATCTTGTTAAACAGCCAGAGAATAGTACCGGTACTAGAGAAATGAACATTTACAAAAAACAACAACATATTTTTACCTGCTAACATCCGTTCCATGATCGCCATTATACTAAGAGCGATCGTACTTTGTCAACTTTGTTTATTTGCCATATGTGACAAGGAAGACATAGATTTCGTGACCCATTTATGCCCTAAATTGTTCCTTATCTGACGAAAGAGAGCCAGTGCGATCTGCGATGAAATAACTTCACAAACAATGTTATGTGAAATCAAATTTTAAGGTGAAGTTCTTTTGCATAAACTTATTTTATTAAAGTGATTAATTTCATATTTTCTTAAATATCATAAAATCAATAATTCTACAAATACTTAAGCATCTGGACCTACTGATTTACTGGATTTTCTAACAAGGAATGCTTAAACAAGAAAACAAATGCTCAGGATTCAAACCTACGACCTCTGCAAGGCTTGATTGTACAGACGTGTATTTGTTATGCTTTGTAAAACAATACCGATGAACAGCGTTACAAACGCTTGATGTTTGTATCCGTCTCAGTTGACGTTTAGTAATAACCGACGCATTATTTAAAACATATTTCTATGTCAGAAGTGTTATTTTGTTTCTATAATATTATTTATCTTTTGAAGTCTGTGACAAAAATCTTATGAAACTGTCAACTTGCCAATCTGTAAATAAGTCCATTTGAAACATATATTACATATTTCATGACGTCATGAATTCATATAATTCTATTAATAGAAGTTGCGTCAGAGACACTGACCACTGTTCCTGGGGCGGATTACTTTCAAATACAAAATTCATACGCGGCGTTTAAATTTAGAAATATAGTTCCGTAAATTGTAAATAGAACTTATTTTTTAAATCCACGCTTCTGATTAAGCGAACGAGTACTAACGTAAATTTATTCACGCCATGAATTTCCCCATGCCATGGAACCTTGCAGACTAAGTATAGGTCACTACTATATAGGAGTTTTTACCCGGACCGTGGGACGTCATTCCCATGTGAATACAGATTTCTGCTGTAACATGCAGAAAAACATGTACACATTGGGAGTTTGAAAGATGGTACAATAAGCTAGATGATGTCTACATTACAGTGGTCAAAGAAACACTCTCTTTAGGAGAAAGCATACTCGACTTCTTTCCACAAAATTGTCTTGCAGTTGTCTGAATAAATTTACTATTGACTGTCAAGGAAAATAAAACTATACATCAGTTAAGTTTTCTTATTCCGATAAAACGAACAGATTCACAAGTGTTCCGACAGACATTTGTGTCTGCTTATTCTACTATGTCCCGTCATGCCCGGATAATTTCGTCACGAGAAGCAGAACGAAATGTCCATCAGCGTCAGGTTTCGGTCATAATTGCAGAAGTGTTTTGCAAATGCACATCTGTAATAAAGAAAACAACAGCGAATTATTAAAATAGCAGTTGTATTCGTACGTATTAGTTTAGCATCACTATTGTTGAAAGTAGCGAATCTGGAAGGACTCTTAAAAATAGGTTTTCACAAATTGTGGTTACAGATGAGACGTGACGAACATGACTTCAAACATTCGCTTTTATTTCGGTTTATTATACACAAATTGTTTGACAATCGCGCCCAGTACATTTACAATAATCGACATTATTTTCGTGCACCTCAGTACTGATACAGTGCACCCAATCGGACTCGTAGTTATAATGATGGTTTCCGATCTAGCTCCAGTTGTTAACATGGAATACACCTGATATCGAAATCGTGTTAAAGTGGCTGATGCCAAATTATTTGCAATAAGCACAATTGTAAATCATTCGACGCTTGCTTTCTCAAAAACACTTTTTAATATTTTTATGGTCGCCAGTTTTACTCTCTTCAGATTTTTAGCAACTGGACACTATATTATATACTTTGTAAAAGTAAAATGAGCCGAGCCGTATAGAACAACCTACATAGTTCGCAACACGTCACATCATTACCATGCATCCACAGAAGTCAACCGAATAAGCATGGTGCGGATGCCAACCGGATACAACTTACTTGTTGCTGTACGTCTGTTTATTGGACGCGCAGACAGGGTCAAATGTCTGGTCACAAACTATACTTGAATTCTGGCAGATCGCAGCTACATATGGGTCCTCAGTAGTGACAACTGTTGGCATAGCAGTTGTTGAACTAGCACTAGAAGGTCGTGGCTGTGTTGTTGTTGCTTTCGGTATTTGTGTTGTTGTTGCTGCTGTTGTTGTAACTGTAGTAGTCCACGAGGCCTGTGTTGTAGATGTTGTACTTGTTGTTGGTCTAGTCGTTGTTGTCGCTGCTTGTGTTGTTGTAGTTATTGTTGTGGTTACCATACTTGTTGTTGCTGCTTGTGATGATAAAGATGTATGAGAATTAAACTACCAATCTTTATAACGAATATATATATATATATATTTATCACGTTATTTTTGAACACAGTTTTTAACTGTAGTATTCTGTTCTATTCATGATAACTGACCCGATCCGATTTGATTTGTCTGGCAAGAACAAATGTTTTATTTTAAAGGACTATGTACAAACACGTTTTCTCTTATAGCAATCAACATGTTATTATGTTATAGAAATTAGCAATGCAAAGGCAAAGCTGTATACATTAAATAAAGTATGAATACTATTTTTTTATAAAAAAAACAACAACACACAAACAAATACAAATGCTTGGAAACGCGAATGCACAGACAGGGTATCGAACTCAAGAGGCGGCGTCGTAAGAATAAATGATGATTGCAGGACTAAAATTATACAATGATATGCTTTCTCCGAATGCGTAAACTCCTCTCCCATAAACTCGTTTTTTATTAAAAAATCATATTATTTACCAGTATTATATTCCAGTATATATATATGCAAATTTCAGAACGTATAGATATACTAATGTTGCCCAGTTGATGCGGTTTTTGTAGACATAGTTCCTTTAAACAGCGCAGATCAAACTCGGTAGATATCGTCAATGTACACATCCCATGTGTATGCGTGTAAGTTTGTGGCTTATTATTAACCTTACCCATGAAACTTCAATGCATACTAGTATGCTAATTACAATGCATACTAGTATGCTAATTAACATAACAACCATACATCACTTCCGAACCAATAGAATGTATTTCTACCATAAGTATCAACAAATCTTTACTAGGCAGTTTTGTAGTGTAGTTGGTTGTGGTTGTAGTTGAGGTCGACAGCGGTGGTGTTGTCGTCGAGGTCGTAGTCATGGCGACAGTGGATTGACTGGGACATGTGACGCTGTTGCATAGATCATTTGAACAACACTGGATATGGCAGCTGGTATCTATGGACACGTACTAAATACATTTTGATGTGAATCATATTAAATCATCAATAGTCAGAACACTTCATGCGACACCAAAAGTATGTTTAAAATAAAAATGTTTGATCTTCAAATATCCCAAAAATACAAGTTAAATGGTATTATGTGGGGAAAATACAAGGACAAAGTCTTAATATAGACGTTTATGCATTAATTTATATTTATTTAATACATTAAAATATGAATTTTAATTGTCTTACGAAATCATGGCTGAAAACGACGCTTCGTCAACTTGAAGTTCTTTTATATGTACGAGTGTGATTCGATAAAAAAAAACATGAAATGACTTGAAAACATATTTCAATGAAGACAATTATGGTTTCATCTATAGGACTTAAACATGAAGCACAGCTACATCACCTGCTGTCTGCCCCAGGATGGCCAGAAGCTGTGTAACCTTCAACTTGTCTTGTTCACAGTCCTAAAAGAAGGCATTTATCAAAGGTTTAAATGATATTTCCCTGTTAAATAAACAGGCAATTACGACAAACGAAATGACCGTATAACAAATAGCATACAGAGTATAACTTATTATGAATAAGTAGGTCTAGTGAAATTAATATATAAGTCCATAAGTCAATATAGTAAAATCAAAGACAACTTTAAACACTAGGCTTTCGCTGCAACGTTTGCTTATACTTTGTATTCATACAGAATATTGCAAGTTTATCATTCGAGGCTAAGACCATGAAAAGCACGACATGAAGTGAACATTTGGAGGACAGGGCAGAGGCTGCCGAATGGAGGCTGGGGCTGGGTCGGAGTGAGTAAATTCTGTGCTACAACTAGTCGAGATCTTGTGATTTGGGGATTCAAACATTTAATGTGTTCAGTTGCTGTAGACAACAAAAGAATGTTTCTTTGCAGTAAATTAAAAAGGAAATGCAGGTAATTTGAGTAACATATAATAATGTAAAGCCTACATGTTGAATAAACCTTAGGTTTACATCAGCGGCTGTAAAAGTGGGATGCAGTAATTGTGAGTTATTTTCACTATATCAAAGCTATGTGTTTGTTACATCAGCGGCTGTAAAAGTGGGATGCAGTAATTGTGAGTTATTTTCACTATATCAAAGCTATGTGTTTGTTACATCAGCGGCTGTAAAAGTGGGATGCAGTAATTGTGAGTTATTTTCACTATATCAAAGCTGTGTGTTTGTTACATCAGCGGCTGTAAAAGTGGGATGCAGTAATTGTGAGTTATTTTCACTATATTAAAGCTATGTGTTTGTTACATCAGCGGCTGTAAAAGTGGGATGCAGTAATTGTGAGTTATTTTCACTACATCAAAGCTATGTTTTTGTATCACCTTGACGTTATATACACAATGATTTTACTTTTACATTTATATGTTAATTATAACGCATTAATTTCGAAAATGTATTATCATTTTGAAAGGTAATATCATTTGTTCCATTATTTATATTCATCGAGAAAAAAGATAACAAACTAAAGTTAAGTCTGTAATAAAATATTTTAAAAATTGAATAAACTCGCATATTCACATCTGCGCCATACATTGTAAGTTGAATATTTTTGTGTTGCAGATTTATTGAAAACTATGAATGATAATGACTGCTACCTCATTTATGTATATCAAGACCTGTTGTACACACTGCAGTACCTACCAATACCTCATTTATGTATATCAAGACCTGTTGTACACACTGCAGTACCTACCAATTTTCTGCATGTTTAAAATAGTTCAACAGTGTTTGAGAAACTGTTGTCGTGATCTACATACACAATTAACATCTTAATAAACAGTCAACGACAATGTAGTAAACTGTTTTATAAAATGTACATGCTTGTTGATAACTTCTTACCAAAGGGCTCTTACAAGCTGTCTGATAGACCACAGTCTGAAGTACAGGGCGGTACTCGAACTTCAGTTGACATACCTGCAAATAAAGCACTTACGTGGGATATTCATAATTTCGAATGGTCCAAAATGTATGAAATTTACAGCAAAATCCCGTGCTTATTTATATTAAGTTCTTTCCAAAATAAACATTTGCAAAAAATCATAAAGTGTTCATAACATTTATTAATTAAATAATTATTCGATAGTAAGTACTAGACTTTATTTATAATATAGAAATTATGATAATTTTGAGGCACATTATGTTCCAAACTCTATAAAACTGTGAGATTTGTTGCAGTCACATATACATACAGACATTGGAAGTCTACTCTATGAAACTTTGTCCATGCATGGGAAAGGTCTGTTGCAGTCTCATTTAAGTATAGAGTACTCTAGGAAAATTGGCTCATACATTATTGAGGTCCAAGGAAAGCATTATATACATATAATCATTGGCACTGAACTCTTGAAAACTTGTTCCATACATGGGTGAGGTTTATTAAATTCGCATACACGTATAGTCATTGGCGGCGTACTCTATGAAACTTAGCTGATAAATATTTGAGGTCCAAGGCAATAACACATAGAGTCATAAGGATTATAATTTGGGAAACCTCACATATACATGCGTACGTTGGCAGTTTACTCTAAGAAAGTAGATTCATACAAGGTTGAGGTCCGCTGCAGTTTCATTTACTTACAGTCCTTAACAGTGTACTCTATGAGACTTGGTTCAAACATGGTTGACGTATAGTGCAATCACATATGCATACAGTCATTGGCAATACAGGACACCTTGTCCATACCTAAGTAAGGGATGGTGCAGTCACATAATGCATACAGTCATTGGCAATACAGGACATCTGGTCCATACCTAAGTAAGGGATGGTGCAGTCACATATGCATACAGTCATTGGCTATACAGGACACCTTGTCCATACCTAAGTAAGGGATGGTGCAGTCACATATGCATACAGTCATTGGCTATACAGGACACCTTGTCCATACCTAAGTAAGGGATGGTGCAGTAACATATGCATACAGTCATTGGCTATACAGGACATCTGGTCCATACCTAAGTAAGGGATGGTGCAGTAACATATGCATACAGTCATTGGCAATACAGGACATCTGGTCCATACCTAAGTAAGGGATGGTGCAGTAACATATGCATACAGTCATTGGCAATACAGGACATCTGGTCCATACCTAAGTAAGGGATGGTGCAGTCACATACGCATACAATCATTGGCAATACAGGACATCTGGTCCATACCTAAGTAAGGGATGGTGTAGTCACATACGCATACAGTCATTGGCTATACAGGACATCTGGTCCATACCTAAGTAAGGGATGGTGCAGTCACATATGCATACAGTCATTGGCTATACAGGACCCCTTGTCCATACCTAAGTAAGGGATGGTGCAGTCACATATGCATACAATCATTGGCTATACAGGACATCTGGTCCATACCTAAGTAAGGGATGGTGCAGTCACATATGCATACAGTCATTGGCTATACAGGACATCTGGTCCATACCTAAGTAAGGGATGGTGCAGTCACATATGCATACAGTCATTGGCTATACAGGACATCTGGTCCATACCTAAGTAAGGGATGGTGCAGTCACATATGCATACAATCATTGGCTATACAGGACATCTGGTCCATACCTAAGTAAGGGATGGTGCAGTCACATATGCATACAGTCATTGGCTATACAGGACACCTTGTCCATACCTAAGTAAGGGATGGTGCAGTCACATATGCATACAATCATTGGCTATACAGGACACCTGGTCCATACCTAAGTAAGGGATGGTGCAGTCACATATGCATACAGTCATTGGCTATACAGGACATCTGGTCCATACCTAAGTAAGGGATGGTGCAGTCACATATGCATACAGTCATTGGCAATACAGGACATCTGGTCCATACCTAAGTAAGGGATGGTGCAGTCACATATGCATACAATCATTGGCAATACAGGACATCTGGTCCATACCTAAGTAAGGGATGGTGCAGTCACATATGCATACAGTCATTGGCTATACAGGACATCTGGTCC
Organism: Congeria kusceri; assembly: GCA_027627225.1. Taxonomy (NCBI): domain Eukaryota; kingdom Metazoa; phylum Mollusca; class Bivalvia; order Myida; family Dreissenidae; genus Congeria; species Congeria kusceri. Next base: position 32,182,131 of record CM051039.1, on the reverse strand, counting down.
ATACCTAAGTAAGGGATGGTGCAGTAACGTATGCATATAGTCATTGGCACTATAGGCCACCTGGTCCATACCTGGGTGACGTCTTCTACAGTCACATATACATACAGTCATAGGCACTATAGGCCACCTGGTTTATACCTGGGTATGGTCTGTTGAGGTCACATATACATACAGGCATTGGCACTATAGGTCAACTGGGCCATACCTGGGTAAGGTCTGTTGAGGTCACATATACATACAGTCATTGGCACTATAGGCCACCTGGTCCATACCTGGGTAAGGTCTGTTGAGGTCACATATACATACAGTCATTGGCACTATAGGCTACATAGTCCATACGTGGGTGAGGTCTGTTGAGGTCACATATACATACAGTCATTGGCACTATAGGCCACCTGGTCCATACCTGGGTGACGTCTTCTACAGTCACATATACATACAGTCATAGGCACTATAGACCACCTGGTCCATACCTGGGTGACGTCTTCTACAGTCACATATACATACAGTCATAGGCACTATAGGCCACCTGGTTTATACCTGGGTATGGTCTGTTGAGGTCACATATACATACAGGCATTGGCACTATAGGTCAACTGGGCCATACCTGGGTAAGGTCTGTTGAGGTCACATATACATACAGTCATTGGCACTATAGGTCAACTGGGCCATACCTGGGTGACGTCTTCTACAGTCACATGTACATACAGTCATAGGCACTATAGGCCACCTGGTCCATACCTGGGTGACGTCTTCTACAGTCACATATACATACAGTCATAGGCACTATAGGCCACCTGGTCCATACCTGGGTGACGTCTTCTACAGTCACATATACATACGGTCATTGGCACTATAGGCCACCTGGTCCATACCTGGGTGACGTCTTCTACAGTCACATATACATACAGTCATAGGCACTATAGGCCACCTGGTTTATACCTGGGTATGGTCTGTTGAGGTCACATATACATACAGGCATTGGCACTATAGGCCAACTGGGCCATACCTGGGTAAGTCTGTTGAGGTCACATATACATACAGTCATTGGCACTATAGGTCAACTGGGCCATACCTGAGTAAGGTCTGTTGAGGTCACATATACATACAGGCATTGGCACTATAGGTCAACTGGGCCATACCTGGGTAAGGTCTGTTGAGGTCACATATACATACAGTCATTGGCACTATAGGTCAACTGGGCCATACCTGGGTAAGGTCTGTTGAGGTCACATATACATACAGTCATTGGCACTATAGGCCACCTGGTCCATACCTGGGTAAGGTCTGTTGAGGTCACATATACATACAGGCATTGGCACTATAGGTCAACTGGGCCATACCTGGGTAAGGTCTGTTGAGGTCACATATACATACAGGCATTGGCACTATAGGTCAACTGGGCCATACCTGGGTAAGGTCTGTTGAGGTCACATATACATACAGTCATTGGCACTATAGGCCAACTGGGCCATACCTGGGTAAGGTCTGTTGAGGTCACATATACATAGGGTCATTGGCACTATAGGCCACCTGGTCCATACCTGGGTAAGGTCTGTTGAGGTCACATATACATACGGTCATTGGCACTATAGGCTACATAGTCCATACGTGGGTGAGGTCTGCTACAGTCACATATACATACAGTCATTGGCACTATATGACAAATGGTCCATACCTCGGTAAGGTCTGTTGCAGTCACATATACATACAGAGATTTGCACTGTACTCTATGACGGTCCATATATGGGTCAGGTTTGTTGCAGTCTCATATACATATTAATATGTACTTACAACCATTAGCATGTACTCTTAGACACTCAGTTCATATAAGGCTGTGGTCCGAGTAATTTACATATATTTACAGTCGTTGAATTGTACTGTAGGAAACTTGACTGATACTCACTTTAGGTATGCTGTAATCACATATAAACACATTTAATGATGCTGTTGATGTACCTGGTCCCTGTAGCATTGATGGATAGTATCACATGCGTCCGAGCCAGTTTGTGTATCACAGGAATAGCATATGGGTCCGCGGTCTTGACCATTGCCTAGGAATGAGTAGATTGAACTTAACAGAAACTACCAACAGCAAATTCAAGTTAAGAAGGACATGGGGTCGTATTCCAGAAACATATGAAGTGAAATCTAATCCTAAGCCTTAAAATCGTCATTTTACTTAAGCATTTGATTCCAAGTATAAATGAAATTTTGCTGAATGTTTACTTATTATCAACTTATCATTTACTACTATTTACTTAACTGTTATTGAATTCATAAATTTGAATGTAGTTTTTTTTAAATATTACCTTACAAAAATTGTAACTTAAGTGAACATATTTTAAGGTAAACTTAACATGTTTCTGGAATATGGCCCCTGCTTAGTGTAAGAATACACACACGCCCGACATAAACATGCCTCAGCTTCGTACATTAATGTATTTTTGTTTTGTTTTGTTTTACTAATTAAAGCAGTTCTCATACAACTAATACAATTAACACCAACAGTATATGAAATAATCTGCTATCATATGGTACAAGCACAATGCGTAATACGTATTAAGAAAACAAAATCACTAAATAAAAAATAAGGATAAAATATACCTATATAAAGACATACCTTTCTGGCCACACAAGGCTTGGTTGCAAAGGTTTCCATGACAACATTGTGAACACAACACGGTCTCCCTTCTGCTCAAATGTAACCCGTTTGAAACCGAAATTGCGCCATCAAATAGTCGTTTTCCAATTATTGAGGGCGTCGAACATTTCTACAAAGAAAACTGCAATCGTTGAAAATATAATACGTCAAGATCTAATGTTAAACATACTGAACTCCAGATTGGCAATAAATGTGCGTTTTTTTTTGTAGTTATGCCTAAAAGGTAAATACATGCATATAACCATCACTATTTTTATAAAACACAATCTAATACTGTCATAAACTGTATATTTCATGGAAAAAATAGAAGCTGAATAAGATCGCACTTTCCATGAACCCGGTATTACCGATTTAAAAATACCGCGGCTTTCCCTCAATACAAGCACCTAATCAAGTGTGCGCATGCGCGACTCAACAAAACTAAACTGCCACATGATTTTATCCTAAATATAAACGGCGCTATTTTTAAATTACCCAATTGGTTATAGCGTCTGCAGAGGATACATATTTTAGGACGATAAAAAGGAACAATACTATATAAAATTAATGTTTTCATGTAAATAAAACAATACGTGCCTAATGTTTTAATGGGTTTTATACGATTGTGTAAGAAAATCGTGTATTTTTAACAACTTTCTTTCGTTTTTACGATTTGACCATCTGGAGTTCAGTCAATTTAAAGAGTTTCACTTTTTAGATGTCAATCTCGAAACCTAACTTATTTTCACAAAGTTATAATATAATTATTAATCGATGCTACTCTTTCTCGCCTACTTGAATTCATAATACTAGTAGTCCGACCCTTTTAGCGCCTTTTCAGTCGTTAAATCAAACACTCACGGCACTGTCTCTGCACCCTAGGTTATACCGGATGTAGCCGTTGGGCGTAGCATAGGAATCTGAGAAACACATCTACAAGCAACAAAATGAATATTGACAGAAAACTGCATTGTATCAGACAACAACAACAGTTTACAAAGTCTCAGTTGTCATATTTGGACAGTAACCGTTTTTATTTCTTTTTAATCGATTAACGCTACTTGCTAACTGGATGTTCATCTAATCATCTGTCTGTCAGATTGTACCTATGTCCATTATGAACGAGTGTTCAGTAATGTGCATCAGTGATCTAAACAGGCCATAATAGACGCTTCCACAGATGTCAATCATATTCAAATTAATCTGCAATATTATCCAGTAATCGTGCTTGAATATCACGTGTTTGGCGGTTAAACTATCTCATACAAAAGAGCACGTGCATAATGTTTGTGATATTTATATCAGCACGTGGTAATGTTTGTGATTTTCGATGAATGGAAATTAATCCTTTAACAATAGCTGGGGATTCAACTATTCTTGGCAAAACCCGGATCGGTCTCTTACCTCGTGAGGCCCGCATGTCTTCACTTCAGAGCAAACATTTGGGGACACCACGCCTTTACAGTCCAGACAGACATGATTTGCCACTGTATAAATTGTATATATAAATGTGGGTATAAAATGGGCAACAGGCATTAAATAAATGCATTACGGTGATGAATAAATAATCTTAAATTTCGAAACAAACAATTATGTATCAGCAAGTAAATGCCGAACGATTAGCCCAGTCCCGATACTATTCGGCTTTCACAGGTTTTACTGTATACACCTGTATTTAACAACTGTGCAGATAACAGTTCAGCTCCTTTTAATATGTATTTTATATGTATATGTGTTATATGTATATGTGTTGCAAATGCAATTCGTGCTTTGATATTCCTTTTTTTCAGGATATCACATTCGTTTCAAAGACATTCTGTGCCATACGACGGTGCGATGATTAAAGAGAATACTGGCAACTTACCTCCCTGTTTGTATGATGTAACAAAAATTCCCAAACAAATGGTTAGCCAATCTGAAAATGTGAAACGAACGATGCATCAGATAACTCACACGTGATTCAGCTATAAAACTGACATGTTGAATACAAACTGCTCATTAACTATAAACTGTTGACTTGATAATGATTAAAAACTACTTCCATTACTATATTATGAATATTACCAAATAGTAAATAACTTGACATTATTTATACGATACGTTATTATTTTAGATGTATTCTAAATATGACACATACGTCACAGACCTGATTTAGGCATCATATTACTGTCGTATCTGAACCAGCTATTGAAGAATACGCTTTCAAAGACTCTTGCAGTCAAGCGACATTATCGGTGCTGATAAGAGACACCTGACCTGGTCAGTTGACCACAATCATGTATACTCAACGCTTTATTGTAATCCAAAAGAGTGAATAAATAAACAATGGTGTATGCAATACGTATTTCTTGGCGACTAGAACAATCATGATTAATAGTTATCTAGGAAATGGACTTTTGTATAGAATCGTTTGCCATATTGGTCTCAGTTCCTTGTAAGATTACGAGGTGGTGTTTTTGTGAATCATTTCCAAAAGAATGCATAGGTAAACCATGGGTTATGCATTACATGTGACTAAAACAATCTAGTAAATGAACTTTTTTGTACATACATTTGCCATATTGGTATCAGTTCCTTGAAAGGATACGAGGTTGTATTTTTGTGTATGATTTTCCACAAGAGTGCATAAGTAAACAATGATTTATGCATTAAATGTTTCTTGTTGACTAAAACAATCTTGATAAATAATTATATAGAAAATGGACTTTTGTATACATGTATGCATTTGCCATATTGGTCTCAGTTCCTTGTAAGGATACGAGGTAGTATTGTTGTGAATAACAGTTTATTTAAATCTTATTGTTCAATATAATAATGTTTGGATATTATAATTTCAAAGGTTATATAACAGAGACTACGTATTTTTGTATAACAAAACTTGCCCACTCTGCAAGGATTTAAATGCTCCGTCACTTAAAATAGCTGATAACACATAAATTAAGTAATCAGATCCAGACAGTGGATACATACGGTAACTTATCGGAATATGTCCCGAGATGATAGTAATAATAGTCTTCGTTCATTCAAATATGCTATCAAACTCTATTTATTTTCTGAAGGAAAAAAAAGCCACACAATGTAAAAAAATAATGTTGTTGTGTGTTTAAAAAAAGTGTAAACGTAGGAACTGAAATACTCTATGACCGTATATCCTAATTACCTCCACCAAGAAGGCAATATTTGTATCAGCGTTGGTTTGTCTGTTTGTAAGTTAGGACCTTCAGAGGTACAGTTATGAACGCATTTGCAATAACAGATTTAGGAAAGTTTGAAATGAGAAAATGAGCACATGAGTAGACTGTGGTGGTGATCGGCTCGAATGAGTGATGTATACGTTCAGGGGTAAATCATTGGGAAGCATGCAAACATCCATCGTTAATGTGTCATTACGCTTTTCCCAGCAAGCAAAATACATGGGACCCATGCACATATGGATCCCATATTGGTCCCATATTTGCATGTTTGCTGGGTTGTTTTATTTAAACACTTAAATAAAGTAGCAAGCATGTCTTTCAAAATACATGTAGTTTGAAAGACATGCTTGCTACTTTATTTAAGTGATTACATGATGTAATTGTTTCAATGCATTTTCCGCAGGGCTTTCGTTAATATTAACATAAACATTGGGACGAAACGACCCGGAGAAAATAATCAAGGACGAAACGACAAAGGAGCGAAATGACCAAGAATGGAAGGACAATGTGCGAACCGCCGTATAGCAGCTGAATTATCATATTTGTCAGCTGAATCGATTGCTGCAAATCTCGATAGCTCAGTTTGTCATCTGCATCGATTGCTGCAAATCTCGATAGCTCAGTTGGTATGAACGCTGACACTGCATATTTTCACAGCTTGTATGTAGGTGGTTGCGAATTCGTGCACGTTACCTTTGTTTTTATTTTTAAAAATTAACGACCAGTTACGAGTGTACGGGTGTACATGTTTAATTGAGATATAAATAAATGATTTGCTTGAAAGTTATTTTTTTTTTCATACAATGTTTGTGACTAAAATGATTGATTTTAGATCGTGTGTATTGCAATATAACGTTAACATTTCATTATACACTCAAGTTAATATTTGATACATGTACGGGTCGTATGTTCTGAACATCTGTAAATAAAGATACCTATTTAGAGAACTTTTTTCTCAAAAACAGTATAAGTAAAAGTTTTTTTCTTTTATTATTAAGTAATTGAAAAAAGTAACAAGCATTTTGTGAAAATAATCTTATTGTAAAAAGCATTAGGTAAAGATTAATAATATATACGCTACAAAAAACTAATTGTTTACGTCCATTTTCAAAAGGATTTTACAAATATTTAAACATATAAAATTGGGACAAAACGACCCAGGAGCGAAATGATAAAGACAAAACGACCAATGAGCGAAATGATCAATGACGGAACGACTAAAGCTAAATGATCAACGACGAAACGACTAAAGCGAAATGATCAACGACGAAACGACTTAAGCGAAATGATCAACGACGAAAAGACTAAAGCGAAATGATCAATGACGAAACGACTAAGGAGCAAAATGATCAACGACGAAACGACTAAGGAGCGAAATGATCAAGACGAAACGACCGATAAGCGAAATGATCAACGACAAAACGACCCAGGAGCGAAATGATCAACGACGAAACGACCAATGAGCGAAATTATCAACGACGAAAAGACTCAAGCGAAATGATCGAGGACGAAACGACTAAGGAGCGAAATGATTAAGGACGAAACGACCAAGGAGCGAAATGATCAAGGACGAAACGACCAAGAAGCGGTATGACCGAGGACGGATGCCGTATTGTTGCCGAATTATCACATTTGTCAACTGCATCTCTTGCTGCAAGTCTTGATAGGCCAGTTGGTTAGACCGCTAACATTATTAATTTTCACACATTGCAACCGTTTTGGTTCGCATTCCAGCTAGGTGCATCTTCTTTTTGTTAATAATGCATTCACATTTGCGAATGTATCATTAATATATATATATATTAACGATATATATATATATAATAATATATATATATTATATATATATATATATTAATAAAGTTTACACAGCATGCAAACTGCCCTTCATCTTGCTGCATGGCGTCCGTGTTTTGTGCGTATCCGCATAAAATCGCTCAGCGACCTAGATGGACGCACTTTACGGATACGGACATGCCAATACGGAGACATGGAACCGGTCACTTTTGTACGGCTACGGATATACTGCTACGGATACGGACTCATGTAAACGCAGCCTTACACATGCACGACTGACGACACCTCTGTCACCTCAATTACATGTATATGCATAAAAACATCAATCACTGGCTGCACAAAACAAAAACTGCCAAAGGCAACACGCTTGACTATTCAAAGTATTTCAGTCGGTGCATCTTTTTGTAATGGATGGGACATAAAACTGTCAAATTACAAAGCTGAGTTATGGCAATTATTTCCCGGACACTTAAGCTGATAATAATGTTATATTCCAAGTTTCACGTGAAAACCTTACGTAGTAGCCTTTCCTGTCTTTTATCCGGCTTTTAAAACTAACCATGCTGAACTTTACAAATGGTACATAAACTGTATACTAGCAAATTAAACAAGTTGTTTGTTATTCTGTGTTTAATTCGATTGGATAGAAGAACCAATAACATGATGTCCAGATTTCAGTGTTTTTTTTACAGTTTTGGGGACTGGTCCAGTATCCGTAAGACTGGAATTTTCACCTTGTGAAATCTTGCTAATTAGGAGAACGATAACGATGAAAATGCAATTACTTATTTATTTAAACTAGTGTCATGTTGGTTAAACTTGGTATTTACGTAAATGGGTTTTAAACCTGAACTTGCAGTTCCTGTCATAATTAACAATCTCAGTGTGTATGCTTTCTGCAATATGACATCCATTTGGGACAAATACAGCTCTTTGTAATTGGGAACTGGGCCTTTTACAGGACCCAGCCATGAAAGGAAAAAAATCACTGGCTCTGTATCAATCATGAGCATGGACTTCATATCCTTTGGGCATATTTAAAAATTGTACAGTTAATTTTCGGAAAGTACTAAACAGAACCCTAGCCGCCATACTATAGACATATCAAAAGGTTTTCGAATGTTGTTTATGGTCACTTGGTGTATAATTGTAAATTTATGTAGGATTTTACAGAACAGTCATTAAAAAGCATTTATCACACACGCTTTTTAGGACTAAATACTTTGTAATTCCAACACGATATGTGGCTAGCGTTCCATAGACAAAGAAGAAATCAAAGAAGGCAGGATGATCAAGAGGAATTTGACTGATTTTATTGTTGGGGGTCTAATTCCTCACCCTAGAGCCAAGCATGTTTGTCTAAATCTGCCACTTTGCCCCTGGGGGAAAATAGCAATAGGCGCATAACCCATGGTGAGGAGTACAGATGCGTGTTATCATGCAAATCACTCACCTTCACACTTGTGATTTAATTCCTACAAATCTATACTCCTTTATCGTGGATTATTCAACAACAAACTAGACAGAAAAATAATCTTAAAAAATAAGGGCTCAAATAGTATTTACTTAACTAACAGTACATATATATATATATATATATATATATATATATATTGATAACAATATATTGATAACAATACAATAATCATTGAAATGGCTTTGGGTTACATGACTGCAGGCGTTGAAATGATAAATGACATATAATATGGAAAACTGTTTTAGATATGGGCCAGTATTCACAAAGCGACGTAAATGGAATATTATTCCGATAATCAATTAACAACTAATGCCTTGGAGAGCATACATCTTAGGTCCATGAAGTTGGCTAGGTAATGGGTATTGGGTATTCAATATCTAGCCAGCCTCCGATACCTAGCTCAATATTGGGTATTCAAAATATACCGAATATCGAGCAAGGGATGAATACCTAGCTGGGTATTGGGTATTCGCGAAATACATGATGGCGAATATCTAGCCAGCCTCCAATACCTAGCTCGATATTGGGTATTCAAAATATACTAAATAACGAGCCAGGGATAAATACCTAGCTGAGAATTGGGTATTCGCCAAATACACGATGGCGAATATCTAGCCAGCCTCCAATACCCAGCTCGGTATTCTGTATTCAAAATATACCGAATACCGAGCCAGGGATGAATACCTAGCTGGGTATTGGGTATTCGCGAAATACATGATGGCGAATATCTAGCCAGCCTCCAATACCCAGCTCGATATTGGGTAATGAAAATATACCAAATATCGAGCCACGGATAAATACCTAGCTGGGTATTTGCGAAATAAACGATGGCGAATATCTAGCCAGCCTCCAATACCCATCTCGGTATTCGGTATTCAAAATATACCATTTATCGAGTCAGGGATGACAACCTAGCTGGGTAAAGTGTATTCGCGAAATACATGATGGCGAATATCTAGCCAGCCTCCAATACCCAGCTCGGAATTAGGTATTCAAAATATACCGAATATCGAGCCAGGGATAAATACCTAGCTGGTTATTGGGTATTCGCGAAATACACGATGGCGAATATCTAGCCAGCCTCCAATACCCAGCTCGGTATTCGGTATTCAAAATATACCGAATATCGAGCCAGGGATAGATACCTAGCTGGGTATTGGGTATTTGCGAAATACATGATGACGAATATCTACCCAGCCTCCAATACCCAGCTCGGTATTCGGTATTCAAAATATACCGAATATCGAGCCAGGAATGAATACCTAGCTGGGTATTGGGTATTCGCGAAATACATGATGGCGAATATCTAGCCAGCCTCCAATACCCAGCTCGGTATACGGTATTTAAAATACACCGAATATCGAGCCAGGCATGAATACCTAGCTGGGTATTGGGTATTCGCGAAATACATGATGACAAATATCTACCCAGCCTCCAATACCAAGCTCGGTATTCGGTAGACAAAATATCCCGAATATCGAGATAGCGATGAACACCTAGCTGGGTATTGGGTATTCGCGAAATACATGATGGCGAATATCTAATCAGCCTCCAATACCCAGCTCGGTAGTGGGGATTCAAAATATACCGAATATCGAGCCAGGGCCGAATACCTATCTGGGTATTGGGTATTCGCGAAATACAAATAGCGAATATATGGCCAGCCTCCAGTACACATCTCGGTATTCGGTATTCAAAATATACCGAATATCGAGCCAGGGCTCAATATCTAGCTGGGTATTGGGTATTTGCGAAATACATGATGGCGAATATCTAGTCAGCCTCCAATACCCAGCTCGGTATTAGGTATTCAAAAATACCGAATATCGAGCAAGGGATGAATACCTAGCTGGGTATTGGGTATTCGCGAAATACATGATGCGAATATCTAGCCAGCCTCCAATACCCAGCTCGGTATTCGGTATTCAAAATATACCGAATATCGAAGCAGGAATGTATACCTAGCTGGGTGTTGGGTATTCGCGAAATACATGATGGCGAATATCTAGCCAGCCTCTAATACCCAGCTCGGTATTTGGTATTCAAAATATACCGAATATCGAGCCAGGGATGAATACCTAGCTGGGTATTGGGTATTCGCGAAATACATGATGACAAATATCTACCCAGCCTCCAATACCAAGCTCGGTATTCGGTAGACAAAATATCCCGAATATCGAGATAGGGATGAACACCTAGCTGGGTATTGGGTATTCGCGAAATACATGATGGCGAATATCTAATCAGCCTCCAATACCCAGCTCGGTAGTGGGGATTCAAAATATACCGAATATCGAGCCAGGGCCGAATACCTATCTGGGTATTGGGTATTCGCGAAATACAAATAGCGAATATATGGCCAGCCTCCAGTACACATCTCGGTATTCGGTAATCAAAATATACCGAATATCGAGCCAGGGCTCAATATCTAGCTGGGTATTGGGTATTTGCGAAATACATGATGGCGAATATCTAGTCAGCCTCCAATACCCAGCTCGGTATTAGGTATTCAAAAATACCGAATATCGAGCAAGGGATGAATACCTAGCTGGGTATTGGGTATTCGCGAAATACATGATGCGAATATCTAGCCAGCCTCCAATACCCAGCTCGGTATTCGGTATTCAAAATATACCGAATATCGAAGCAGGAATGTATACATAGCTGGGTGTTGGGTATTCGCGAAATACATGATGGCGAATATCTAGCCAGCCTGTAATACCCAGCTCGGTATTTGGTATTCAAAATATACCGAATATCGAGCCAAAAATGAATACCTAGCTGGGTATTGGGTATTCGCGAAATACATGATGACAAATATCTACCCAGCCTCCAATACCAAGCTCGGTATTCGGTAGACAAAATATCCCGAATATCGAGATAGGGATGAACACCTAGCTGGGTATTGGGTATTCGCGAAATACATGATGGCGAATATCTAATCAGCCTCCAATACCCAGCTCGGTATTGGGGATTCAAAATATACCGAATATCGAGCCAGGGCCGAATACCTATCTGGGTATTGGGTATTCGCGAAATACAAATAGCGAATATATGGCCAGCCTCCAATACATATCTCGGTATTCGTTATTCAAAATATACCGAATATCGAGCCAGGGCTCATATATCTAGCTGGGTATTGGGTATTTGCGAAATACATGATGGCGAATATCTAGTCAGCCTCCAATACCCAGCTCGGTATTAGGTAATCAAAAATACCGAATATCGAGCCAGGGATGAATACCTAGCTGGGTATTGGGTATTCGCGAAATACATGATGCGAATATCTAGCCAGCCTCCAATACCCAGCTCGGTATTGGGATGGATACCTAGCTGGGAATTGGGTATTCGCGTAATACTTGATGCGAATATCTAGCCAGCACCAAATACCGAGCTCGGTATTTGGTATTCAAAATATACCGAATATCGAGCCATGGATGAATACCTAGCTGGGTATTGGGTATTCGCGAAATACATGATGGCGAATATCTAGCCAGCCTCCAATACCCAGCTCGGTATTTGGTATTCAAAATATACCGAATATCGAAGCAGGAATGTATACCTAGCTGGGTGTTGGGTATTCGCGAAATACATGATGGCGAATATCTAGCCAGCCTCCAATACCCAGCTCGGTATTTGGTATTCAAAATATACCGAATATCGAGCCAGGGATGAATACATAGCTGGGTATTGTGTATTCGAGAAAATACATGATTGCGTACATCCAGAAATAGTCCAATACCCGGCTGGTTATTGTGTATTCAAAATGTACCGAATGTCAAGCCAGGGATGAATACCTAGCTGGGTATTTGGTATTCGAGAAAATACATGATAGCTTACATCCAGACAGACTTCAATACCCAGCTCGATATTGTGTATTCAAAACATATCGAATATCGAGGCATGGATGAACACCCAGCTGCGTTTCGGGTATTTGAGAAAATGCATATAACAATCAGTAATTTGGCGCGCTTGCAAAACGAACATTGAACAACAATTTTATGCAGTTAGATGTTAAAAACTAAAATACTCATTGAGAAAACACTTGTCAACCCGAAAGTAGTCATTGATTTGACTTCAATTTCGAGTTGAAATATTATTTATTCGCAAAGGATGTCTTTCGTGTGGTATCCTGTGCCAACGGTGTATTACAACTGGCATAATTGCTTTATATTTTAATTGATAAAAGAAACAAATATCATGTTCAAATACAGGCATACATACCCATTGTCGATAATTTATCGTTTTCGGAGAACCTTTTCGTCGGTACTACCATGAGCGTAAACAATCGTAGGAGCGGAGTAGATTGGATGTGTCTACTGAAGGTTGCTATAACTGTTCTTTAACATATCTATCATGATTTGACTGTTTTAAATAATCCCATTTTTGTATTTTCCGGCAGTTTTAGAGGGGATGTACGCTATATTGTATTTTGCGAATGCCCAATACCCAGCTGGGTATTCATCCCTGGCTCGATTTTCGCTATCTATACCTAAAATACCTAATAACGTTATGGATATTGGAGCCTGGCTAGATATTCACCATCATGTATTTCGCGAATACCCAATACCCAGCTAGATATTTATCCCTGGTTCGATATTCGGAATAGTTTGAATCCCCAATACCAAGTTGGGTATTTGAGGCTGGCTTGATATTCGCCATCCTATATTTCACGAATACCCAATACCCAGCTAGGAATTCATCCCTGGCTCGATATTCGGTATATTTTGAATCCCAAATACCGAGCTGGGTATTGGGTGCTGGCTAGATATTCGCCATCATGTACTTCGCGAATACCCAATACCCAGCTGTGTATTCAGCCCTGGCTCGATATTCGTTATATTTTGAATCCCCAAGACCGAGCTGGGTATTGGGTGCTGGCTAGATATTCGCCATCATGTATTCACGAATACCCAATACCCAGCTAAGCATTTATCCATGGCTCGATATAGGGTGTATTTTGAATCCCCAATACCGAGCTGGGTATTTGGTGCTGGCTAGATATTAGAATCATGTATTTCGCGAATACCCAATACCCAGCTTGGTATTCAGTCCTGGCTGGATATAGGGTGTATTTTTAATCCCCAATACCGAGCTGGGTATTGGCGGCTGGCTAGATATTCGCCATCATGTATTTCGCGAATACCCAATACCCAGCTCGGTATCTATCCCTGGCTCGATATTAGGTTTATTTGAATCCCCAATATCGAGCTGGGTATTGGAGGCTGGCTAGATATCCGCAATCATGTACTTCGCGAATACAAACACCCAGCTAGGTATTCATCCCTGTCTCGATATTCGTTATATTTTGAATGCACAATACCGAGCTGTGTATTGGAGGCTAGCTAGATATTCACCATCATGTATTTCGCGAATACCCAATACCCAGCTAGGTATTCAGCCCTGGCTCGATATTCGGTATATTTTGAATACCGAATACCGAGCTGGGTATTGGAGGCTGGCTAGATATTCGCCATCGTGTATTTCGCGAATACCCAATAACCAGCTAGGTATTTATCCCTGGCTCGATATTCGGTATATTTTGAATACCTAATTCCGAGCTGGGTATTGCAGGCTGGGTAGATATTCGCATAATGTATTTCGCGAATACCCAATACCCAGCTAGGTATTCATCATGGCTCGATATTGGTGTATTTTGAATCCAAAATACCGAGCTGGGTATTTGATGCTTGTAGATATTCGCATCATGTATTTCGCGAATACCCAATACCCAGCCAGGTATGCATCCATGGCTCGATATTCGGTGTATTCTGAATCCTCAATACCGAGCTGGGTATTGGAGTTTAGCTAGATATTCGCCGTCATGTATTTCGCGAATACCCAATACCCAGCTAGGTATTCATCCCTGTCTCGATATTCGATATATTTTGAATCCCCAGTACCGAGTTGGGTATTGGAGGCTGGCTAGATATTCACCATCATGTATTTCGCGAATATCCAATACCCAGCTAGGTATTCATCCGTGGCTCGATATTCGGTATAATTTGAATGCCCAATACCGAGCTAGGTATTGGGTGCTGGCTAGATATTCGCATCGTGTATTTATCGAATAGCCAATACCCAGCTAGTTATTTATCCCTGGCTCGATATTCGGTATATTTTGAATCCCCAATACCGAGCTGGGTGTTGGAGACTGGCTAGATATTGGCCATAATGTATTTCGCGTATACCCAATACCCAGCTAGGTATTCAGTCCTGGCTCGATATTCGGTATATTTTGAATACCAAATACCGAGCTCGGTATTTGGTGCTGGCTAGATATTCGCATCAAGTATTACGCGAATACCCAATTCCCAGCTAGGTATCCATCCCTGTCTCGATTTTCATTATTTTTTCAAACCCAAATACCGAGCTGGGTATTGGAGGCTGGCTAGATATTCGCCATCATGTATTTCGAGAATACCCGATAGCCAGCTAGGTGTTCAACCCTAGCTCGATATTCGGTTTATTTTGAATCCCCAATAACGAGCTGGGTATTGGGTGCAGGCTAGATATTCGCCATCATGTATCTCGCGAATACACAATACCCAGCTAGGTATTTATCCCTGGGTCGATATTTGTTATAATTTGAATCCCCAATACCGAGCTGGGTATTGGAGACTGGCTAGATATTCGCCATCGCGTATTTGGCAAATACCCTATACCCAGCTAGGTATGCATCCCAGGCTCAATATTCGGTATATTTTGAATCCCCAATACCGAGCTGGGTATTGGGTGCTGGCTAGATATTCGCCATCATGTATTTCGCGAATACCCAAAGCCAGCTAGGAATTCATCCCTGGCTCGATATTCGTTATATTTTGAATCCCCAATACCGAGCTGGGTATTGGAGGCTGGCTAGATATTCGCATCATGTATTTCGCGAATACCCAATACCCAGCTAGGTATCTATCCCTGGTTCGATATTCGGTTTATTTTCAATCCCCAATACCAAGCTGGGTATTGGGTGCTTGCTAGATATTCGCCATCATGTATTTCGCAAATACCCAATACTCTCCTAGGTATTCATCCCTTGCTCGATATTCGTTATATTTTGAATCCCCAATACCGAGCTGGGTAGTAGAGGCTGGCTCGATATTCGCCATAATGTATTTCGCGAAAATCCAATATCCAGCTAGGTATTGAGCCCTGCCTCGATATTCGGTATATTTTGAATCCCCAATACCCAGCTCGGCTAGATATTCGCCATCATGTATTTCGAGAATACCCGATACCCAGCTAGGTATTCAACCCTAGTTCGATATTCGGTTTATTTTGAATCCCCAATAACGAGCTGGGTATTGGGTGCTGGCTAGATATTCGCCATCATGTATTTTGCGAATACCCAATACCCAGCTGTGTATTCAGCCCTGGCTCGATATTCGGCATATTTTGAATCCCCAAGACCGAGCTGGGTATTGGGTGCTGGCTAGATATTCGCCATCATGTATTTCATGAATACCCAATACCCAGCTAAGTATTTATCCATGGCTCGATATAGGATGTATTTTGAATCCCCAATACCGAGCTGGGTATTTGGTGCTGGCTAGATATTAGAATCATGTATTTCGCGAATACCCAAACCCAGCTTCGTATTCAATCCTGGCTGGATATATGGTGTATTTTGAATCCCCAATACCGAGCTGGGTATTGGCGGCTGGCTAGATATTCGCCATCATGTATTTCGCGACTACCCAATACCCAGCTAGGTATCTATCCCTGGCTCGATATTCGGTTTATTTTGAATCCCCAATACCGAGCTGGGTATTGGAGGCTGGCTAGATATCCGCAATCATGTACTTCGCGAATACAAAATACCCAGCTAGGTATTCATCCCTGGCTCGATATTCGTTATATTTTGAATCCACAATACCGAGCTGTGTATTGGAGGCTAGCTGGATATTCACCATCATGTATTTCGCGAATACCAAATACCAAGCTAGGTATTCATCCCTGGCTCGATATTCGGTGTATTTTGAATCCCCAATACTGAGCTGGGTATTGGGTGCTTGCTAGATATTCGCCATCATGTATTTCGCAAATACCCAATACCCAGCTAGGTATTCATCCCTTGCTCGATATTCGTTATATTTTGAATCCCCAATACCGAGCTGGGTATTGGAGGCTGGCTCGATATTCGCCATCATGTATTTCGTGAAAACCCAATACCCAGCTATGTATTGAGCCCTTGCTCGATATTCGGTATATTTTGAATCCCCAATACCGAGTTGGGTATTGGGTGCTGGCTAGATATTCGCCATCATGTATTTAGCGAATACACAATACTCAGCTAGGTATTCATCCCTCGCTCGATATTCGATGTATTTTGAATCCCCAATACCGAGCTGGGTATTGGAGGCTGGCTAGATATTTGCATCATGTATTTCGCGAATACCCAATACCCAGCTTGGTATTCATCTATGGCTCGATATTCGTTATATTTTGAATCCCCAATACCGAGCTGGGTATTGGGTGCTTGCTAGATATTCGCATCATGTATTTTGCGAATACCCAATACCCAGCTAGGTATTCATCCATGGTTCGATATTGGGTGTATTTTGAATCCCCAATACCGAGCTGGGTATTGGAGGCTGGCTAGATATTCGCATCATGTATTTCGCGAATACCCAATACCCAGTAGGTATTCACCCCTGGCTCGATATTTGGTGTATTTTGAATCCCCAATACCGAGCTGGGTATTGGAGGCTGGCTAGATATTGAATACCCAATACCCATTACCTAGCCAACTTCATGCACCTATACTTATTTGCAGTATAAAAGGCGCGTGTGAAAAGCAGTGTAAGAGAATGTTTATATAAGGGATCAGTACATCGTCTGTGTATTGGATTACGTATATTGACACTATCTGACAGTTAGAGGGTAACACTGATGAATGCTGAATTATACATTGTCTTACTTAATCCATTTTCAATTTAAGTGCTCGGTCAATGGTTTTTACCGATATACTGAGGGTACACAAGGCGTCGATGGTATTGCAAGCAATACAGCAGTCCCCTACCGGTGAAAACCCCTACTAATTAAACATTATGCAATACCGTCAAATCACCCTTTATCGGTAGATGTACAAAGTTTCATATTCAAATCCAATTTGTCACTGCAGTATTAAGTTGTAGTTTTTTCTATTTTAGTAACACTGACCAGACATTCGAGTTACTTTTTGAGTTATTGCAGTACTAAACTGACAGAGGGCAATCATAAAGTCCATTCTGTGTACCAAGTTTCATGATGATATGTTATGTTCTTTTCGAATTATTACAGTATTAAGTTTATTTCTATTTTAAGTAACAGTCACGTGATCTTTGACCTCTGGTGAAAAAAAAATAGGGTCTTGTACAATCCTCACCTTGCTCTTTCTATGTTTACAAAGTTTAATCAAAGTATCTTCAGTACTGTTAGAGTTATCGCAGGATCCAGGTTTTGGGGATGGGATAGACAGACAGAGTGAGACCGACGGACAAACAGACAGACAGACGCACACAGACGGAGGGCAAACCCATAGTCCAATCTGTGTACCAAGTTTCATGAAGTTTCATGATCATATCTATGCACTTTTCAAAATATTACAGTATTAAGTTTATTTCTATTTTTAGTAACAGTCACATGACCTTTGACATCTGGTGAAAAATAAAAGGTCGTGCATAATTCTCACATTGGTGTTGCTAAGTGTACAAAGTTTCATCAAAGTGTCTTCTTTGTTTGTTTGTTTATTTGGGTTTTATGGCAACTCATCACATTATGGTTATATCGTGCCGTTTACGTATGTTGATTTCTATATAGAGTAGGACATGTGAACTAAATTTTGTTATATGTGTTTATCTCTTTCAAGTACTGGTTTAATGTATAAGATGGCACTGTTTGGATAAGTTCTTCTAATGAATTTACTTGGAAATATCTATCGCGAATATCAGCGAGGTCTGTGCAATTCATAAGCATATGTTTGACAGTAAAATGTTCATCGCAAGGTATACAATGAGGTGCTTCATCTCTGTTTAGAAGGTACGAATGTGTCAATCTGGTATGTCCTATTCTGCAGCGAGTTAAAACAATTTGATCATGTCGGTCTGAAAGAGTAAAAGGTGTTGTTGAATCATGACTAGGCTTTATCTCGTGTAATTTGTTAAGAGTTGCCTCGTTACAAATTGCTTGCCAGTCTGATTTTATAAGTTTATTAATTGCTGGTTTAAAATCACTATTGGGTAATTGAACATTGACAATCTGTATACTAACAGACTCTTTTGCTAAGGTATCAGCTTCCTCATTTCCACGTATCCCAATATGGCTTGGTATCCAACAAATAGTGACTGTTTTGGTTTCTAAAATATCATGTAATTTTAACAATAGTTGTTTAATCAGAATATTATCTAATTTGCGATTTTTGATAGATAATAGCACAGAAAGCGAATCGGAGAATATAATGAACTTATTACTAGCGTGATTTAAAATGTAAGACAGAGCAAAGTCAATGGCTGTGGCTTCAGCAGAAAAAATAAATGCGTTATCTGGAAGTGTCATTTTCCTTTAAAAATTGTTAGAAAAAGTAGCACAACCAAAATGGTCTCCATCCTTCGACCCGTCGGAGTATAAATGAATAAAATAATTGTTTTTCTAAAAAATTGGCTAACTTTGCTTTGAACATTTCTGGACTGTTGGAAGATTTGCTTAACTTAGATAAACTTATATAAACTTTTTGAGAGTTGTAAGTCCATGGAGGAATATTCTCAACGATATTTTGGAAAACTGATTGAGGATTAATATTTAACTGTTCCAAGTTATTTTTCAAACGAAGGCCGATAGGTTTAATTTCTTTCTGTTTCTTTTCAAATTGTTCGGCAAAATTTGGTTTGAATATAATTTAACAGGCATGATTTCTTTTATCGGCAGCGATTCTAGATGAATATTGGAGTGGGAGCTTATTTCGGCGAAATTTTAAAGATCAGCACTTTCGAATTATCACAGGATCAAGGTTTTGGGGACGGACGGACAGACAGACATACGGACGAATAAGACAGAACGACACACAGACAGATGGCAAACGTATAGTTCAATCTCTGTACCAAGTGTCATGGTCATATCTTATGTCCATTTCGAATTATTACAGTATTAAGTTTATTTCTCTTTTTAGTAACAGTCACGTGACCTTTGACCTTTGGTGAAAAAAAGGTAGTGCATAATCCTCATATTGCCATATTGCTGTTTATATGTGCGCTCCAGTTTCATCGAAATAAGTTCAGTACTTTTTGAGTTATTGCAGGAACCAGATTTTGGGGACGGACAGACAGACGGGCGGACAAACATACGGATGAACAGATAGAGAGACACACAGACGGATGGCAAACCTATAGTTCAATCTTTGTACCAAGTTTCATGGTAATATCTTATGTACTTTTCAAATTATAACAGTATTTAGTTTATTTCTATATTTAGTAACAGTCACGTGACCTTTGACCTCTGATGAAAAATAAAGGTCCTGCATAATCCACACATTGCCGTTTATAAGTATTACAAGTTTCATCGAAATATCTTCAGTACTTCTTGAGTTATCGCAGGATCCAGTTTGTTTTAGTTTATTTCTATTTTTAATAACAGTCACATGAACTTTGACCTCTGGTAAAAAATAAAAGGTCGTGCATAATACCCACATTGCCGTATATATGTATACCAAGTTTCATCGAAGTATCTTCAGTACTTTTGAGTTATCGCAGGAACAATATTTTGCGGATTGACGGACGGACAGACGGACGGACGGACGGACGGAGGGCAAACCTAAAGTACCCTCCGGTGAAACTCCGGTAGGGACTAAATAAGCAATTCCGTTATGTTTTCAATTTAATTTCCGACGAAAAGGGCCTCAATGGGGCAATTTCTTATAAAAATCTGTAATTAATACAGGCATATAATAACGGTTCAAATAGGGTATATATAATGGGAAAAGGGTTTACGCATTCTGAGATAAAAGTCAAATTATAATATGGGTTGTGTTTGCTTGGCACTTTTCCTGTTTACATTTCGATGTCAGATTTGGGAGCATTTTATATAATAGACTGCCTGCACGAGGTGAGCTTCCTGGTGACGTAATTGACGTTAAAATGACGTCAACGACAGCCCCATTTAACGTTTACAGTACAGCAATAGGCGTACATAGGTGCGCTTCAGGTCCCGTATGAGCTATCAATATAGAGAAAGGTGCCAAACGATGCGTCTCTATGACCCCTAACATCCTGGCAAGGGTCAAAGATAAGTCGTTAATAGTATTCTCTCAAACACGCAAAAACGCGTATACGGACATAGACATTTTCTGCCCAAAATTGTCTTATACAGGCCCGTAGAGCATCAGTTTTTGCATGTTATTGGCGAAAGTATAAGAGCTATCGCCATGAAACGTGGCAGGCTGTTAGAATCCATGGGGCTGAGCTTCCTGGTGATGTAATTGACGTCAAAACGACGTCAACGGCAGCCATGTTTAATGTATACATTTCAGCAATAGGCGTACATTGGTGCGCTTCAGGTCCCGTACCAGCTGTTTATGTGGAGAAATGTGCCAAACGATAACTTCCCCATGACCCCTTACACTCTGCCAAGGGTCAAAGATAAGACATTTATAGTATTCTCAAAAACACGCAAAAACGCTTATACGGACTTATAAAATTTCTGCCCGAAATTGCCTTATACAAGCCCGTATAACATCGGTTTTTCTTTGTTATTGGCAAAAGTATAAGAGCTATCTCAATGAAACTTGGCAGTCTGTTAGGGACCATCGGGTCGATACTGCCTGCATGAGGTGAGCTTCCTTTTTGTGCTGTCAATGTGGAGAAAGGTGCCAAACGATGCGTCCCCTTGATGTCTAACACCCTACCAATTGTCAATGATAAGTCGTTAATAGTATTGAAACAAACACGCAAAAACGCGTATATGGACTTTGAAAATTTCTCCCCAAAATTGCCGTATACAGGCCTGTAGAGCAACGGTTTGTGCATTTTATTGGCGAAAGTATAAGAGTTATCGCCACGAAAATTGGCAGTCTGTTAGTGTCCATGGGGCCGAGACTGCCTACATGGGTTGAGCTTCCTGGTGACGTTATTGACGTCAAAACGACATCAACGGCAGCTCTATTTAACGTATAAATTACAGCAATAGGCGTACATTGGTGCGCTTCAGGTCCCGTATGAGCTGTTTATATGGAGAAAGGTGCCAAACGATGCGTCTCCATGACCCCTAACACTCTGCCAAGGGTCAATGATAAGCCCTATTTAACGTATACAGTACAGCAATATGCATAAATTGATGAGCTTCAAGTCCCGTATGAGCTGATAATGTGGAGAAAGGTGCCAAACGATGCGTCTCCATGACCCCTAACACCTTGCCAAGGGTCAACGATGAGTCGTTAATATTATTCTCACAAAGACAAAAACGACGTCAACGGCAGCCCTATTTAACGTATACAGTACAGAAATAGGCGTACATTGGTGTGCTTCAGGTCCCGTATGAGCTGCTAATGTGGAGAATGCAGTTCAACGATTTGTCCCAATGACCCCTAACAACCTGCCAAGGGTCAATGATAAGTCGTTTATAGTATTCTCACAAACATGCAAAAACGCGTATACGGACATAGACTTTGTCTGCCCAAAATTGCCTTATACAGGCCCGTATAGCACCGGTTTTTGCATGTTATTGGCGAAAGTGTAAGAGCTATAGCCATGAAACTTGGCAGGCTGTTAGGGTTCAAAAGGCCAGTACTACCCGCAGGAAGTCAGCTTGCTGGTGACGTAATTGACGTCAAAGCAACGTCAACGGCAGCCCTATTCAACTTATACTGTACAGCAATATTCGAACATTGGTGCGATTCAGGTCCCGTATGAGCTGTTCATGTGGAGAAAGGTTCCAAACGATGTGACCCCATGACCTCTAACACAACAACCAAGGTTCAATGATAAGTCTTTAAGAGTATTCAGACAAACACGCAAAAACGCGTATATGAACTTTGAAATTTTCTGCCCAAAATTGCCTTATGCAGGCCCGTAGAGCATCGGTTTTTTGCATGTTATTGGCGAAAGAATAAGGGCTATCGCAAAGACACTTGACAGCTATCGCCATAACACTTGGCAGTCTGTTAGTGTCCATCGGGCTGAGACTGACTGCGTGGGGTGAGCTTCCTGGTGACGTAATTGACGTCAAAACGACGTCAACGGCAGCCCTATTTTAACGTATACAGTACAGCAATAGGGGAACTTTGGTGCGCTTCAGGTCCTGTATGAGCTGTTAATATGGAGAAAGGTGCCAAACGATGTGACTCCATGGCCCTTAACACCCTGGCAAGGGTCAAAGATAAGTCGTTAATAGTATTCTCACAAACACGCAAAAACGCGTTATACAGACATAGGAATTTTTTGCCCAAAATTGCCTTAAACAGGCATGTGTAGCATTGGTGTTTGCATGTTATTGGCGAAAGTATAAGAGCTATCTCCATGAAACTTGGCAGTCTGTTAGGGTCCATGGGGCTGAGACTGCCTGCACGAGGTGAGCTTCCTGGTTACGTAATTGACGTCAAAACGACGTCAACGGCAGCTGTTTAACGTACACATTACACCAATAGGCGTATATTGGTGCGCTTCAGGTCCCGTATCAGCTGTTTATGTGGAAATATGTGCCAAACGATAACATCCCCATTACTCCTAACACTCTGCCAAGGGTCAACAATAAGTCGTTTATAGTATTCTGACAAACACGCAAAAACGCGTATACGGACATAGAAATTTTCTGCCCAAAATTGCCTTATTCAGGCCCGTAAATCATCGGTATTTGCATGTTATTGGCGAAAGTATAAGAGCTATCTCCATGAAACTTGGCAGTCTGTTAGTGTCCATCGGGCTGAGACTTCATGCAACTGGCGAGCTTCCTGGTGACGTAATTGACGTCAAAACGACGTCAACGGCAGCCCTATTTCACGTATACAGTACAGCAATAGGCGTAAATTGGTGAGCGTCAGGTCCCATATGAGCTGTTAATGTGGAGAAAGGTGCAAAACGATGCGTCCTCATGACCCCTAACACTATGCCAAGGGTCAATGATAAGTAGTTTATAGTATTCTCACAAACACGCAAAAACGTGCATACGGACGTAGACTTTGTCTGCCCAAAATTGCCTTATACAGGCCCGTATAGCTTCGGTTTTTGCATGTGAATTTGCAAAAGCATAAGAGATATCGCAATGAAACTTGACAGGCTGTTAGGGTCCATATGGTCGACACTGCCTGCATGAGATGAGCTTCCTGGTGACGTAATTGACGTCAACGGCAGCCCTTTTTAAAGTATACAGTACAGCAATAGGCGTACATTGGAGAGCGTCAGGTCCCATATGAGCTGTTAATGTGGAGGAAAGGGCATAACGATGCGTCCCCATGACCCCTAACACTATGCCAAGGGTCAATGATAAATCGTTTATAGTATTCTCACAAACACGCAAAAACACGTATACGGACTTTTTCTGCCCAAATTTGCATTATACAGGCCCGTATAGCATCTGTTTAAGCATGTTTATGGCAAAAGTATAAGAGCTATCTTCATGAAACTTGGCAGTCTGTTAGGGTCTACAAGGCCGAGACCGCCTGCTGGAAGTTAGCTTGCTGGTGACGTAATTGACGTCAAAACGACGTCAAAGGCAGCCCTATTTAACGTATACAGTACAGCAATTTTCGTCGTTAATAATATTCAAACAAACACGCAAAAACGCGCATATGGACTTTGAAATGTTCTGCCCAATATTGCATTATACAGTCCTGTATAGCACTGGTTCGTGCATTTTATTGGAAAGATGCCAAACGATGCGTCCCCATGACCCTAACACTCTGCCAAGGGTCAACGATAAGTCGTTTATAGTATTCTCACAAACACGCACAAACGCGTATACGGACATGGACATTTTCTGCCCAAAACTGCCTTATACAGGCCAGTATAGCATCGATTTTTGCATGTTATTTGCGAAAGAATAACCGCTATCGCCATGAAACTTGGCAGTCTGTTAGGGTCCATGGGCCGAGACTGCTTGCACGAGGTGAGCTTCCTCGTGACGTAACTGGCGTCAAAACAACGTCAACAGCAGCCCTATTTAATTTATACAGTACAGCAATAGGCGTACATTGGTGAGCGTAAGGTCCCGTATGAGCTGTTAATGTGGAGAAAGGTGCCAAAGTGCATCCCAATGACCCCTAACACTATGCCATGGGTCAATGATAAGTCGTTTATAGTAATCTCACAAACACGCAAAAACGCGTATACGGACATAGACTTTGTCTGCTCAAAATTGCTTTTTACAGGCCCGTATAGCATCGGTTTTTGCATGTTATTTGCGAAAGTATATGAGCTATTGCCATGAAACTTAGCAGGCTGTTAGGGTCCACAAGACCGAGACTGCCTGCAGGAAGTGAGCTTGCTGGTAACGTAATTGACGTCAACGGCAGCCCTATTTAACTTATACAGTACAGCAATATACGAACATTGGTGCGATTCAGGTCCCGTATGAGCTGTTAATGTGGAGAAAGGTGCCAAACAATGCAACCTCATGACCCCTAACACTCTGCCAAGGGTCAATGATAAGTCGTTTATAGTATGTTCACAAACACGCAAACACGCGTATACGGACATAAAAATTTTCTGCCAAAAATTGCCTTAAACAGGCCCGTAAAGCATCGGTTTATGCATGTTATTGGTGAAAGTATAAGAGCTATCGCCATGAAACTTGGCAGTCTGTTAGGGTCCATGGGGCCGAGACTGCCTGCACGAGGTGGGCTTCCTGGTGACGTAAATGACGTCAAAAGGACGTCAACGGCAGCTAAGTTTAACGTATACAGTACAGCAATAGGCGTACAATGGTGCGTTTTAGGTCCCGTTTGAGCTGTAAATGTGGAGAAAGGCCCTAAACGATGCGGCCCCATGACCCCTAACACACTGCCAAGGGTCAATGATAAGTTGTTAATAGTATTCCCACAATCACTTAAAAACGCCAACAAAGGATCTGGGCAATTTTCATGATGATTGGGCAATAAATGTGGCCTTTAGAGTGTTCACATCGTTTTCAAGTTTTCAGTATACTTCAGTATACCAATATAAGGCAAACTGGCACCCGCCAATTATGATGGCCACGTTTTTCAGCATAGTGGATCCATTATCAAAGTCAGCCAATATATCATAAGAACATAGGTTCTGAGCAAGTTTCATGTTGAGTTGGCAAAAAATGTGACTACTAGAATGTTCACAAGCTTTTTCAATAGTCATATAAGGAAAACTGCCCCGCCCCTGGCGGCCATGTTTTTCAAGGGAGCAGAACCATTTTCGAACTAAGCCGAGATATCATAAGAACCTTCGACACTTGCTTCGCAGAGGCCCTAAATTTCGACTTCCAGTTTCACTTAATTTTGACAATTGCATTAAAGATATTGAAGTATCATTAGACGAATACTGCAAAAAGTGGTGCAGAAATCAAAATGCAGATGTATCTGCGCTTTACGAATGGAGGAATAAAGTATTGCTTATGGCCGTTAATAAAATATGCTTTTATAATAATAATCCTATTGCTTTACCACATAAATCTAAATTCAATAGAAATAAACTTTGTAAATTACTCAAAGATCTTCAATCTAAATTTGTATTGGTTCCTGCAGATAAAGCGGCGAACAACATAATATTAATATGACGAATATTTAATGTTCAAACTATTTCAAGGAAACTCAAACGACATCATATACTGAATATAAAAAAGACTTTAATGAAATTATTTCTTAACATACTACTGAATGCAGTAAATTTAATATTAAAATCAATAATAATAACATGAAATTACCATCACTTTACTGGATTCCTGAACTCCATAAAACTCCATACAAAAGTCGTTTTATAGCAAATTCAGTGTCATGTACCACAAAACAAATATCAGTTTACCTGACTTTTGGTCCGAGTGCTATTAGGAATCATATTACTAAATACTGCAATAAAGTTTATGAGAATACAAACATTCTCTTATTTTGGTCAATAAAAAATTAGTTTGAAGTTATTAATAAAATTGAAAGCAAAGATTACAAAGCATCCTTTGTGAGTACATATGATTTTTCTACATTGCATACAACTCTACCTCACAGTCTTGTTAAAAATAAACTTGTTTCGCTAACATTTGTGAGAGAAAAATGCTCATACCTGGTTTTAAATACTAACACAGCATTCTTTACTAATCAGATTTTTGATGAATATATTATTTGGACTTGCTTAGATTTATGTTCAGCCCTTACCTTTCTTCTGGATAACTTATTTGTTGAATTCAACGGGAATATATTTAAACAAATTATTGGTATGCCCATGGCTACTAACTGTGCACCGCTTATAGCTGATCTATTTCTATATTGCTATGAACGGGATTTTACGCTAGGTTTATCAAAAGATAAAAAATTAAATTTGATTCAATGCTTTAATCAAACTAGTAGATATATTGATGATATATTAAACATAGATAACCCTTTCTTTGAACAAAATATCCAAAACATTTACCCTAAACAACTATCCTTAAATAAATCATGTTCATCGTATACAGATGCTGCATTCCTAGACTTACATCTTACTATTACTAACAATATAGTTAAAACCAGTCTATAGGACAAACGTGATGATTTTAATTTTGAAATTGTAAATTTCCCTTTCTTGGATGGTCATATTCCTAGAGGTCCTTCCTATGGTATATACATTTCGCAATTAGTTTGATATGCAAGAGCTTGCTCATGAGTTAAAGATTTCAACGACCGTAACCTTACACTGACTAAGAAATTATTACAAGGTTTTTTATATCATAATTTACGCAATAAGTTTGCTAAATTCTATAGAAAATATAGTGTCTTAGTTTCTAAATACAATGTTTCTTTGAAATGGTTCTTATCTAACGGAATATCCCACCCATCATTTAACAGTGATGTTTTGAAACGAGTTCGCAAATGTAAATTTGTTAAAGTGAATGCTATACATACACTTAATAATTTAATACACTCTTGCGTGACAAAGGGATATAATACACTTATACTAAAAAACACATGCTTATTAGTTTTCGATACTGGATTTCTTTCATCGTTACAAATGTGGTAGTTTTAAATGGTGGAAAAGTAGCTTTAACTTCTTTGCATTTTAAAATTATGACGTCATCCTGTGCATTGCGCGTTTCTAAATTACGTCATCATTTCAATAGTTTTACTGTCTCAGTGATGTAGCATAAGATTATCTAGGATATATTGTACCGTTTTATTTAATATTTTACAGCATTTCCGATTTATACACTGGTTTTAACACCCACGTTCATTCAGTAAAATTATTTTTGTCAATTTGGGTTAGCAGGAAAATGTAGAATATATTTATTTTTTTTTCAGTTTAAATAAACATATACAACAAAGCCATGTAATCTGGCTTTTTACACCCAACATTACGGCTTCTTCCTGAAAATGCACGACGATGATCTGAAAATTGAACAATATGACGCTATGTCTTTAAAGCTTTTTATAAAAAGACGATATGTAGTTGATACTTGTTTTTTGTTTCATTTCATCGTGCCTCAGAAAGTTGCAATTCTGCTGCTCTGGTTTGCATCTAGTCAATGAGTAATTAAATGGTAATTAAATTGAATAATATTCTCTATCATTGCTGTTTAATTTGAATTGCGATGCTATGAGGTTAATTTTTATTTACACTTACATGTTTTGTGAATAATTCTGTGCCAAGTGTGAGGTTCGTGCGCACATAAACTGGTTTAAACCCCCAATTCATTGCATTGACCATTTCAAGGCGGTGACCCAAGTTTTATTCATGTGTGTTTTGTGTTTGTTATATGCTTTTGTGATGTCCTGTGTTTTGTTTTTGGCAATTGGTCACTTGCCATAAATAAAAGACCATGGGCTGCTAATAAGAGTTCTCTCCTGCTGTTGCAGCTGGAGTTTTGCTTTGTTTATATCTGAGCAAGTTTCATGTTGATTGGGCAAAACATGTGACTTCTAGAGTGTAAACAAGCTTTTCCTATAGCAACATTAGAAAAACTGCCCAGCCCAGGCGTCTATTGTTTTTCAACGGAGGGCAACCATTTTCAAACTTGGCTGAGATATCATTGGGACAAATGTTCTGACCAAGTTTCAAGAAGATTGGGCAAAAAAAAGACTTCCCGAGTGTTCACAAGCTTTTTCTTCAATTTAACCTAGTGACCTAGTTTTTGACCCCACATTACCCAGTTTTGAACTCGGCCAAGATATGATTGGGACAAAGGTTCTGAGCAAGTTTCAGGAAGATTAAGCAAAAAATTTGACTACTAGAGTGTTAACAAGCTTTTTCTTTAATTTGACCTAGTGACCTAGTTTTTAACCCCACGTGAACAAGAGTAAAACTCGGCTGAGATATCATTAAGCAAATGTTCTGACCAAGTGTCATAAACTTTGGGCAAAAAATGTGACTCCTAGAGTGTTAACAGGCTTTATCCTCAATTTGACCTAGTGACCTAGTTTTTCACCCCACATGACCTAGATTCGAAATCTTCCGAGATATCATTGGGACAAATGTTCTCACCAAGTTTCATGAAGATTGGGCAAAAAATGTAACTTTTAGAGTGTTAACAAGATTTTTCTTCAATTTGATCTAGTGATCTTGTTTTTGACCCCACATGACCCAGATTCTAAAATGGCTGACATATCATTGGGACAAATGTTCTGACCAAGTTTCATTAAGATTGGGCAAAAATGTGACTTCTAGAGTGTTAACAAGCTTTTTCTTCAATATGACCTAGTGACCTAGTTTTTAACCCCACGTGACCCAGATTCAAACTCATCCCAGATATTTTATTAGGACAAATGTTCTGACCAAGTTTCATGAAGATTGGGCAAAAAATGTGACTTCTAGAGTGTTAACAAGCTTTTTCTTCAATTTGACCTAGTGACCTAGTTTTTGACCCCACATGACCTAGATTCGAACTCACCCAAGATATCAATAAGACAAATGTTCTGACCAAGTTTCATGAAGATT
The DNA here is from genome assembly GCA_027627225.1 of Congeria kusceri. Taxonomy (NCBI): domain Eukaryota; kingdom Metazoa; phylum Mollusca; class Bivalvia; order Myida; family Dreissenidae; genus Congeria; species Congeria kusceri. The sequence goes on along the minus strand of CM051039.1, from coordinate 32,151,972 downwards.
GGGAAAAAAATGTGACTTTTAGAGTGTTAACAAGCTTTTTCTTCAATTTGACCTAGTGACCTAGTTTTTAACCCCACATTACCCAGATTCAAACTCGGCCGAGATATTATTGGGACAATGTTCTGACCAAGTTTCATTAGGATTGGGCAAACAATGTGACTTCTAGAGTGTTAACAAGATTTTTCTTCAATTTGACCTAGTTACCTAGTTTTTGACCCCACGTGACCCAGATTCGAATTCGGCCGAGACATCATTGGGACAAATGTTCTGACCAAGTTTCATTATTATCGGGCAAAAATGTGACTTCTACAGTGTTAACAAGCTTGTTCAATATAGCAATATACGGAAAACTGCCCCGCCCTTGGCGGCCATTTTTTTCAACAGAAGGCAACCATTTTCGAACTTCTCTGAGATATCATTGGGACAAATGTTTTGGCCAAGTTTCAAGAAGATTGGGCAAATAATGTCACTTCTAGAGTGTTTGCAAGCTTTATAAAGTTTTCAATATAGCAATATTAGGAAAACTGCCCCGCCCCCTGGCGGCCATGTTTTTCAATGGAAGGCAACCATTTTCGAACTCGGCTGAGATATCATTGGGACAACTGTTTTGGCCAAGTTTCAAGAAGATTGGGCAAATAATGTCACTTCTAGTGTTAGCAAGCTTTATAAAGTTTTCAATATAGCCATATTAGGAAAACTGTCCCGCCCCCTGGCGGCCATGTTTTTCAATGGAGGGCCACCATTTTCGAACTTGGCTGATATATCTTTGGGACAAATGTTCTGACCAAGTTTCAAGAAGATTGGGCAAAAAATAAGACTTCCAGTGTTCAAAAGCTTTTTCTTCAATTTGACCTAGTGACCTAGTTTTTGACCCCACAAGACCCAGATTCGAATTCAGCCGAGATATCATTGGGTCAAATGTTCTGACCAAGTTTCATGAAAATTGGCCAATAAATGTGGCCTCTAGAATGTAAACGAGGTAAATGTTGACGACACACGACGGGCAAGGGACAAAAGGCGATCACAATGGCTCACCATGAGCAGGTTGTGCTCAGGTGAGCTAAAAAAAAACAATTAATTTAAGATATATTGAAAAATACAACGCTTTGTATTATGTATTCTGAAGCTGTATCTAGCCATACCCCTTTTTTGCTAGAGTGTGGCTTTTTACTGTGATTTTTTAGAGTGAGGTTATTTTAAGTGAGCGTAAGGGGCGATTTAACATTACGCATGAGACTTGACAGATATTTAACACGATATTACACTTTAAAATACATTATGATTTATTACATTTGGGTGAGCGATCCATTTGGGCCTTCTTGTTTCTAATTTTTGCAGTGTATCATTATGTGTTCAATTCAGATCAGGCACAGTATTAAAATGAGCATGCAATGACCGCTCTTTTATTTAGGGACGGCATCGAATACCAAATTCCGTATTCGAATAATCGCATTTTCATTCAATCAAATATTCGCATAGATTCTCACATTAACTACTTTGAACTTAGTGATCTAGTAGCACACTGTTACTATTTTGTATAAGGTTTCAGTCTCAAATAAGTCCGAGAACATTGACCTGGCACTAATTTGTTTTCGTGATGGCTCGTAGATTTGGGTCGTTGTACTTGTTGTAAACACTGTGCTCGTTAGATCATGTTTAGTCGCTATATAGGCATACATTATTCAACCGCAACGAAAGCCTTATGGTAGAGTGCTCGCTTACTATTCAGAGTTTATGGGGATTAAAACATCATTTCCATATTGCGTTTTGTTTTCAGTTCAATATAAGGAAATTGTCGTAGCAGCTGTAATTGCTGTCCAATTTTTCGGTAATAACACATTTTCCGTTTAATGTGTTTTGTCCTGGGTGAGGTATTCCATCATTTTCTGTTCTATTTTTATGTTTCAAATATTATTCTATTTCTTATTTGTAAAATAAAATTACATTGTAGAAGGCAATTAAAAACAATGTGAAATGAGTGCTAATAATCATTCTGCTCAAATTAAAATGTAAAGACCGAAAACGGATTGAACCCGCAACCCCAGGATCCGCAAGCTATTGCCTTATCCTCTCACAACCCCAGGATCCGTAAGCTACTGCCTTATCCTCTCGCAACCCTAGGATCCGCAAGCTACTGCATCATCCTCTCGCAACCCCAGGATCCGTAAGCTACTGCCTTATCCTCTCGCAACCCCAGGATCCATAAGCTACTGCCTTATCCTCTCGCAACTCCAGGATCCGTAAGCTACTGCCTTATCCTCTCGCAACCCCAGGATCCTTAAGCCACTGCCTTATCCTCTCGCAACCCCAGGATCCGTACGCTACTGCCTTATCCTCTTGCAACCCAAGGATCCGTAAGCTACTGCCTTATTCTCTCGCAACCCCAGGATCCGTAAGCTACTGCCTTATCCTCTCGCAACCCCAGGATCTGTAAGCTACTGCCTTATCCTCTCCACCATTTAATTCTACGGAGATAATCATAAGCTAAATAAAGTTCAACTCACATTTAGTATATTAAACTGAACGATCGCGTGTAAACATTTTTCCGATAAAAGTTTACGGAAACGAACAGAATATGCCTGAGTGCCAGGTCAATGTTGTCGGACTATACCGAGTAATATCTTCATTAACAAATTGCAAAAACATTTGAATACATTAATAACGCGCTAAAAAGGATTAAATCCCTAATCCATACATGTCTAATATATTTGAACACGTTTCTGTCAGCATACTTTTATCGGTAAACTTGAGCAATATATCTCAGCTATAATGACTGCTATGACTGCTAAATATGTGACCGCACTTCTGTAATAAAATTGTGTTACAGTGTAAAGGTGTAATTTCCAATTTACCGTTGTTGTTTTAAGTTGTCTGGTGAAGGTGCGTCTTACTAGCAACTAGACCAGTGACAGCTGACACCTACCCGTACACTTGTGTATTCCAATATCTCATACTCTTAGTCTGACACATGACACGGGACCCTTCTATTAGAAACACGGTAAAACTTAAGGTATCTTTTGGTGAAATGCTTTTCATGTCGAAAGAAAAATACTTTTTATGATCAGGTTTTTTTAAAGAAATACAAATTTGCGAATATTAAGCTATTCGTATAGCGATCATTTAATCGAATATTTAAATAGTTTTGCCATCCCTAATTTTATTAGTGAGTATGTTGTTTATTAGATGATACACACAATGTATTTAAAATATGAAAATCTATGTGTTAGAATCTAAGTCTATAAAAGAACATCGCTTCATACGCTGCGTCGTCGTCTTTGATCTGTCCTTGCGGCATCTTTTCTGTAGTTAAAGCTCATGGTCTTGAGAAATTGTTGTTAAAGAAGCCATTCAGCAAGCCTGCGAAAGTTTCTCGTCCTTTCCCGTGTGTTTCTATTCTACAAACAGACATTTAACCTGAATTTAACTAACTGTTAAAAAAATGACCCCATGACTGATCAAACTTTAATGACTGATCAGTTTTCAACGACATTTTGATCCAAAATTTAATGTTGAAATGTTGCGGCGGTCATTTTTCAATGTTGAGAAAGGACCCATGGAGTCAAATTTCAACGGAGTCAATATTTAATGTTACACCGGCAATATCCACAACCAGACTTGGTACTGATCAATCCTGTGAAGTTTCGTCAAAATCAGACCAGGGGTTAAGGAAAACAAATGCAGACATTTCTTTTCAGGAGTCCAGACATACATCCATACATACAACTTTCTAGTTCAAAATATGTCTCCCTACCCACAAAGTGGCGGCAGACATAAATTACTGACATTGTTGTATTATTAATTTAGAATCTTGCAGACACGCATGGAACCATCGGGTTCTTATTACCAGTTAATTTGTTATAACTATAGCTGTTTTTTGTGTGTGTGTATTCATCAACGTACGAGGTCACCTGGGTGAAATGTACTTTGCAGGCAAGTGCGAAATACTGGTGTCTTTGCTCTAAAAGTATGCCAATTTAGAACACTGTAATGCAAAATATTCATAAAGATGAAATATTTTCCTTGTAACTTGCAAGATAGTTATGGTATGGTTTTATTGTCAAGAATAAGCTTTCGGATTGAAGGATCAAATCTGAATTTGTCGTGACATCAACTTTGACATTGATATCTGTTATACGCATTGATGTCTGGCAAATCAGTCACTTACACGATACATTAAGTTTCCAGTGTGTGTAAAACAAAAACCATTCTTGCTTCAATTATTTGTCAGTGACCAGCATTTTGTGTGCAATCATGAAAGAAACACAACAAACACATTTTTTCAATTTTTTATATATTTTTTTTTAATATTCATGAATTGAGTAGAAAGATACTTTATATCACATATATATGAAATAAATTAAAGATTCCACACATTATTAATTATATAAATATAAAAGCTCTTATAAACATAACAATTCAATTAAATACCAGTTTCATATAACTAAACATGCAAGAACATACATCACCAAATTAAATAAGATTTATATTTTTAAATTATATTTCAAATAAGATTTTTGACATTTTTTAAGCCTTTAGTATTCAAGGCTGGTTTACAAACAAGAAAAGTGTGCTTGCACCTCCAAAATGCCAAAAAAGCAACAAAGTTATGCCTCTTAATTCGGAAGTGAATATCACACAAGGGCAAACATATGTCCATTCATTGCATCAAAATGCTACCATTAAAATTTTAACTATACTGTACAAATGTTCAACCATTTAAAATCTAACAGACAACAAATAACTGATTTTATAACAAATAACTGATTTTTTTTATATGAAGACTGAAAACTATTTGTAATGTTATAAAAATAATTATTTCTGAGAGTAGTCATTTAAACCAATGTGTGAAAAATTAAAAAAAGTAACTTTTTTGCCTGAAAAAAATACCTGTAGCACTGCATATTGACTGTTCAAAAGAAGCAGCAAACAGCATGATGAGCTAATTAATTATTGGTCACAAGCTATTTGTATGCCTATTGATTAAATAGAATATCACTCGAGCGCACATGGCCTCTAACATTATAAATATATTGCATGTTTTTTATCATTTAATCACTTCGATTGAGAATCAAGTGTAACTGTATTTAACTACAATATGAACAACACTAAGTTACAGCTATTTGGAAACAACCATTGAAGAGTTATTTAATCAAAATATTTTGATGCTTTTTACCACATAATTTTATATTGAAATGTATTACAATGTTAGATTATTACAATGTATCAAGATGTGCATTTGTATAGCAGAAAAATAAATGCATATAAAACCCGTAACACACAAGATTTATTACATAACCCAAACAACAATATTTGTGATCATGTAATCAGTATATAAATAGAACATAATTTTAAAGCATTTATGCCCCATCTATGTTACAAGCAATTGTTAAAATATCATAGTTTGGTGAAGAACAGATAAACTGCTGGACTTTGAGAGCAGAAACATCTAAAACTGGCTAATTTTAAATAATTAAAGGGCCATAACTCCTCAGTTCCTGGGAGGATTTGGATGAAATCGAACATGACCAAGATATTTTGCCATCAAAGATTTTCACCAAATTGGTGAAAATTGGATGAAAACCATTGGACTTACTATGTTACAAAACTCAAGGGCTTGAAGTCAATAATTCCTGTGCGATTTGGCTGAATAACTAATTAATTGATTAATACGTTGGTTGAGATATTATGGCCACAGTGATGAAAAAAGAAGTCCAGCAAGCGAATGTTAATGGGTATAAACAAACATATGTATTCAGCAGACAGTTGAAAATTGGGGGGGGGGGGTATAAAAAACCACATGTATTCAGCAGACAGTTATTAATGGGGTGTACAAAAAAACCAAATGTATTCAGCAGACATATAGTTTTCAATCACCATTTAATAAAATATTATATAAAATATATCATGAAGCACAAAACAGATGCATCAGAGCCTAAAAGATCACCAAGAATGTTGCATACCATACATCTCCAAAATTGCTACATAACAAACAAAAACCAAACTGCTTCTACACTGTGTTTTAACCATACTTTTACGCTGCATTAACGAAACAGTACACGAAACGAACAAACAAACTTGCTGGAATAGTTTGGTAGACATAAAAAAAGAAAAACCTGTTACGTCAAGATGCGTGTACATTTCAACAACTTTCAAACTAGACCATAAAAAAAAAATATCATACAACATGCTACGTTGGTGTAAAGATGTCTGTGCATTTAATGACATTTAAACAGTAAAAAGAAAATAGTCAACATACATGCATACGATCTTTGCCACCCACAAATACACATCAACCAACATGCTGACTTTGCCTAAAGAGGTGCGTCATGTAATACCTATTGCAAGCTGGGTCTAAAATAAAAAATAAGCCAACATGACTCGTTGTTATTAAAGAAGTGGTCATTGGATCCAATTTCAATCTGGGCCAACCCAAAAAAGGATCAAACAAAAAAATATGCTGCATAAGGCTGTCTTTTAAACCCACTTTCTAACACTACAAACCAAAAAAAAAGATCAACAACATGCTACACTGGTCTTAATAATTGTTTTGTACCAAGCTCACCAACAAAAAAGATCGGACAACATGCTACACTGGTCTTAATAAGTGTTTTGTACCAAGCTCACCAACAAAAAAGATCAACAACATGCTACACTGGTCTTAATAAGTGTTTTGTACCAAGCTCACCAACAAAAAAGATCGGACAACATGCTGCATTGAATTTAAGTGTGTCATTTAAACCCACTTTCAAACTAGGCCAACAAAACAAAATCCACCACCATGCTAAACTGGTCTTTAGAAGTGTGTTATTTAAACCCACTTTCAAAATGAGCCGACCAACAAAAAATATCAACCAACAAAATGGTCAACTAGATCTACTGAACCAACTTATTTAATTAACTTATTTAGTTTTATAGATTGTGTTAACTTTTGCAAATTTCACTTGTCCATGACTGCTGTGGAAAAAGCTGGACAAAAATGACATTTAATTAGCCTCTGCTTATGTTTTTAACACTACTGTTCTTATAGCTGTACATATTATTATAATGTAGAGAAGATTTAGTACAATGAGATGTTGAGACAGAACAGAACATGTCATCATTTGATGTTTCAATTTAACATAATTTATCATACTTTTCAAGCAACATTATAGGAAATGCATGGATTTCAGTGTGTTCAACACTGACAAAATGCAGTAAGAAAACTTAAAAATTCTTGCGTGTACAGGTTGCAATGAAAACAGATGATGGATTGAAGTGCAAGTGTTGCAGGCCAGTGAATACAACAGAGGAAGGGTAGAAGGGCAGGTCTCGTAGGCCAGCAACATTAAGAGGACATGGCTAACAGGGCAGGCGTTGCCAATGAGCACCACTAACAGAAAAATACCTGCGAGTAGCACCTGCCAGACAGCATCCAAGCGCAATTCCATAACTGCCTGCGGGACAGCAACTTGGAGGGCACGTGACACAGACCAGCACTGGCAACAGAACAGGGCTAGCAAGGGAAATGATTCAGGCCAGTACCGTCAACATGGCTAGAAAGGTATGTAATATAGGCACGCACAGAAAACTGAAGATGGATAGAAGGACATAAGAAATGTGTCATTTTAATCTACTTTCAAACTGGGCTAACCAATAAAAAGGATAAACAAACATGCCTCACTGTTCTTAAGAAGTGTATTGTCTAAAACCACTTTTATACTGGGGCTAACCAAAACAAACTTGAATGAAAAATAGAGACAAACGTACTACACTGACCTTGTTAAGTGTGTGATTTCAACCCATTTTAAATCAGACCAACAAACCAACATGCCTCTTTGGTCTTAATAATTATGTCATTAAAACCCGTTATCAAACTGGGCTGTCAGACCAACAACAAAAAAACAACACACCTCATTGGTCATAAAAAGTGTGTCATTTGGACCCACTTTCAAACAGGGACCAAACGAATCAACCAACATACTAAATTAGTTTTAAGAAGTGTGTAATTTCAACCCATGTTTAATCCAACCAAGAAAACAGACCAACCAACATGCCTCATTGGTCTTCAAGAAGTGTTTTTAATCAGGGCCCAAAACAAAACAAAAAAGATCAACCAATAAGCTACATTGGTTCTAAGACGCGTTTGATTTAAAAAACTTTCTCACTGAAACAATCAACTGACATGCTAAAATGGAACATCAAAAACAATATATGCTACATTGGTCAAAATGAAAACTTTGCTTTGCTAAACTATGTTTATCAATGCCCAGCATGTGTTTTATGGTATACCATGCACATTTCATTCATACCTTTTTACTTGTACTATTTATTTTTGGGCGCCCACAAAATTTTCACAGATAACAACTGTTAATAATATAAAATAATATACATTAGTCAAATGTTTATATACATAAAACCATTGCATTTAACAATGGTTTGATATTAATTCTCTTAAAATAAACTGTTCTTGCTGCAAATGTTAGTGTCAGCCTAGCCTTGATAGACCGCCATGTTAGTGTCAGCCTAGCCTTGATAGACCGCCATGTTAGTGTCAGCCTAGCCTTGATAGACCCCCATGTTAGTGTCAGCCTAGCCTTGATAGACCGCCATGTTAGTGTCAGCCTAGCCTTGATAGACCGCCATGTTAGTGTCAGCCTAGCCTTGATAGACCGCCATGTTAGTGTCAGCCTAGCCTTGATAGACCCCCATGTTAATGTCAGCCTAGCCTTGATAGACCCCCATGTTAATGTCAGCCTAGCCTTGATAGACCCCCATGTTAGTGTCAGCCTAGCCTTGATAGACCCCCATTAAAACGCGTGCAACTAAACCAACAAAAATGATTGACCACCAGGCTACTGGATCTTTATATGTACAAGGTCAGAATGGGCCAACCAAGAAAACGATACAAAAAATGCTACATCTTAAGAAGTGTGCCATTTAAACCAAATTTGAAACTGCAAAACCAACAAAAAAGATCAACCACAGTATGCCTCACTAGTTTTAAGAAATGTTTTACTTTAACCCAGTTTCAAACTAGGTTGGCCAACAACAAATATCAACCACAATGGTACATTGGTCAATGTCTTTGCCTTAACCTTCTTTTAAACTTGGCCATGCCGGGCCTGGCTAGCTTAGTTGGTAGAGCGTTGGATTTTCAATCTGGGGTTCATGAGTTCTAGCCCCAGCCCAGCCACCTTACTTGTGTGGGGAGTAGTCATACAATTATTTCTAAGGCCATTTTCCACCTACCTCTGATTCATGTAAGGCAGTTGTCAGTTAATGGCATAAGCATGTGCACTTGGTACTGGTAGAACGCTAAGATCCAGGAAAAGTGTGAGTAGGTAAACTGACCAACGTTATATGACTGAAATACTGTTAAACACGGCGAAAAATCCAAACAAGCAAACAAAACTTGGCCATGCTCGGTCTAAAGGTGTATCTAAATTTAAAACCACTTTCTCGCTGGACTGACCAACAAAAAGTCCATTCAACACAGTATACATGTCTGAAGAAAAGTGCATCGAGCCCAATATTTACATTGTGAAAGAAGACTGACAAAACAGTTTTGCTACAATGGTCAACAAAACTGTAAACCGTCGTATGAGAACCAAAACCCGCAGTAAAACTATATGAAATCTTTGTCTTTAAGAAAATAAACCACAATGAATGTTGTTTTTAATTTTAATGCTAGTAAACAAGAGTGCCATTGTCACGAAGATACGCCTGTTAAGTGGTAAAGATTTAACGACTAAAGAGACAAAATCCATCATTGCTGGATAAAGATATGTATGGGAATTAAGATAACTGTATGGGAATTATTTCTTATATTCGACATAAGACCTTAAATTGTGACCTTGACCTTGGGACCTGACTGTTGCGCACGACACTCTGTACTCTACATGCTTATCACTTCTGTCAAGTTATTTGAAAATCCATGCATGCTGGATAAAGATATGCTTCGGAAAAAGTGGAAACAATTGATTTCTTGTTTTTGACCTTGAATTGTGACCTCTACCTTGACCTAAGGACCTGGTTGTTGTGTGCGACATTCTGTGTCACCATGCTAATCACTTCTGCCAAAAGTGTAAGGATTGATTTCTTCTATTTGACATTTGACCTTGAATTGGGACCTAGGGACCTGATTTTTGCACACAACACTCAACCGTACCATGCTAATCACTTCTCCAAAGTAATTTAACAATCCATGCATGCTGGACAAAGATATGCTTCGGTCGAAATGGTAAGGACTGATTTCTTATATTTGACATTTGACCTTGAATTGTGATCTAGACCTGCTTCTTGAACATGACACACAGTCTCACCATGATAATCACTTTTGCCAAGTTATTTGAAAATCCATCCATAATTGACAATGATATGCTCAGGACTAAGTGATTGATTTTTTTTATTTGACCTCTGACCTTGAATTGCAAACTTAGCCTTGGTCCGAGGGACCTGGTTCTTGCCTGAGACACTGCGACTGACCATGCTTATCACTTTTGCTAAGTGTTTTGAAAATCCATCCATGATGGACAAAGATATGCTCAGAACAAAGTCGCAAGGATTGATTTCTTATGTTTGACCTTTGACTCTAAACTGTGACCTTGACCTTGAATCTAGGGACCTGTTTCTTCCAATTCATCATGCTTATCACTTCTGCCAAATTATTTGAAAATCTATAACTGATGGACAAAGAAAAGCTCCGGACAAAGTGTTACGGATTGATTTCCTACAGTTCACCTTTGACCTTGATTTGTGACTTTGACCTTGGACCTAGGACCTGGTTCTATCGCACGACCATCCCTCTCATAATATTTCTGCCAAATTATTTGAAAATCCATTTGATGCTGGACAAAGTTATGCTCCAGATAAAGTGTTATGGACTGATTTCCAATATTTGACCTTCGACCTTGAATAGTGACCTTGACCTTGGAATCTGGTAATTGCATGCAACACTCTGATTCAACATGCTTATCACTGCTGTTATTTGAAAATAAATCCATGCTGGACAGCCACTGCTCATACAGCAACTACTGCCTGTAGGACAGCACTATGAGCAATGCAATTATTAAACATAGGTTAGAATCTGCATGCTCTGCAAGTACTGCCCACAGGACCACAATTGCGTGTACAGCAGTAACTACCTGAAAGACAAAAACTGTGTGCAAAGAAAACACTGTTGGAAAAAAACTTGACAGGAAACTGCCAACTTAGCATGGCTAACAAAAGGTGTTTTAGGCCAACATCACACACTTGCAAGCATTGCAAATGATGTAGCTGATCGCTAATAACAGAATTATATAGATTTCTAGGCAAAGTCAGAGGTGTATGAAATGAACCATTTGCACTTCCACTACTGTGCTTGCCTGCATCATTTTCCCTGCTAGCCATGTTCTGCTTGGCCTGTGACATTTGTCCTATTTGTTGCTGCACATTGCACACAGTTGATGTCTTACAGGACAGCAACTACTCACACAGCAATTACTGCCTGTAAGACAGCACTATGAGCACTGCAATTTTAACCATAGATGAGCAACTGCATGCTCTGCACATACTACCTACAGGACCGCAATTGTGTGTACTGCAGTTACTGCCTTGAAGACAGAAATTGTGTGCAAAGAAAAAAAAACTGCCTGCTAAACAGCAACATGGAAGGCAAGAGTCATAGGAAAGGCCTTGCCAACATAACATGGTTAGCAATAAAAATTATTCAGGCCAGCACAACAAATAGAAGATAGCTATCAGGGTAAGTGTTGCAGCTGAGCACTATTAACAGAAATAATTATGACATTTTCACAAGTGTGGGCAGAGTCAGGGCTGCAGGACATCAACAACATGCAGTGTAACTACTTCATACAGCACAGTAATTGCTTGCTCTGTTACTACTGACTGCATTACAGCAACTGCGATAAGTGCTGTTAGTAATCACAGAATACCAACTGTGTGCTCTGCAAGTAGCGCTCGCAGGACTGCAAATGAGTGCAGTGCTAAAGCAGACAGAAATTTCAAAAGCCTGTGTGGCTGGTCAGCACTGCGATCAGAACATGACTAGCAGGCATAATTATTCATGCCATCACAGAAAACAGAAGACGGATAGAAGGGCAAGTGTCAAAGGATAGCAAAACCAACAGAACAAGGGGAGCAGAAGAACTTTCGCAACCAAGGGTCACAAGGGCATGAACAGCAGGAAAAGCATTGCAGTTCTGGCCCATTCACAGAAAACAATATGGCTTACTGGGCAATTTCGGACAGTGTCAGAGCTGTATGACATCAGTTATTTGCTCTTCCACTAATGTGCTGGCCAGCATCACTCCCCTGCTAGCCATGTTCAGTTGGTAATGCTGGCCTGTGACATTAACAGCACCATGAGCCCTGCAATTATTAACCATAGGTTAGCAACCGCATGCTCTGCTTCAAACAGAACCACAATCGAGTGTAAACAGTTACAGCCTGTCAGACAAAAACTATGTGCAAGGAAAAACCTGCTTTTGGAAAGTAACTTGACACGCAAGTTTCTAGACAAGCACTGCCAACTTAACATGGCTAATAAGAAGTGTTATAGGCCAACACTACACACAGAACATTGTCCTTCAAGTTGCTGCATAAAAAGGCAGTTGTTTTCATGGCACACAGTTCATGTCTTACAGGACAGCAACTACTCACTCTGCAATTACTGCCTGTAACACAGCACTATGAGCACTGCAATCTTTAAACATAGGTTAGCAACTGCATGCTCTGCATGTACTGCCCACAGGACCGCAATTGTGTGTACTGCAGTTACTGCCAGTAAGAAAGACATTGTGTGCCAAAAAGAAAAATGCCTGATGGACAGCAACTTGGACGGCAAATGTCATAGGAGGGCCTTGCCAACAGAACATGGTTAGGATTGGAAATTAATTATTCAGGCCAGCACAACAAGCAGAAGATGGCAAGCAGGCCAAGCATTGCAGCGAAGCACTATTAACAGAAATAATAAGGATTTTTTGGCTGCGTGACATCATAAATTTGCACTTACAGTATTGTACTGGCCTGCATCACTTCGCCTGCTCGCCATGTTAAATTGGCAGTGCTGGCGTGTGACATTTGCATCAAAAGGGCAGTTGTTTTCACTGCACACAGTTGATGTCTTACAGAACAGCTAATGCTTTCACAACAACTACTGCCTGTCGAACAGCACTATGAGCAATGCAATTATTAACCATAGGTTAGCAAATGCATGCTCTGCAAGTACTGCCCACAGGTCCGCAATTGTGTGTACTGCAGTAACTGCCTGCAATACTAAAACAGTGTGCAATTAAAAAACTGCTTTTTAGAAAATGACATGGAGGGGGATGTGTCTAGACAAGCAATTCCAACTTAAGATGGCTGACAATAAGTGTTGTAGACCAACACCACACACAGAACATTGCATGCAGGGCAAATGAAGTAGCTGAGCAATATTAATAGAAAATATGGATTTCTGGGCAAATGTGGGCAGGTGAGCTAAAAACAACAGATAATTATGAATATGGCCTTAAAACCTTTAACAGATAAACATGCACATTCGACATATCACAAAGTGATACAAAATACTTTCTTGCATTCTGGAGTATCATAGTTCTTCCTATGGGGTGTAATAATGATGATGATGAAGTGAAGAGGGATGAGTAGGAAGTGGGAAGGGATGAAACGGGTATGAGTAGGGATCGCGAGGTTGTTAGCTGGGATAAGAAGAGTGTGCAAAGGATATGAGGGATCAGGGAGTGAGGAGGAATGAGGAGTAAGTGAGGAGGAATGTTGAGGAGGAAGTGATGAGGGTGTGAGTAGGGATCAGGGGGTGTGAGGAAGGATAAGGAGGAAGTGAGGAGTTGTGGAGAGGATATGAGGAAGTATGGATGAGGGTGTGCAACGTGTGAGTAGGGATGAGGAGGAAGTTACAATTGGTGAGAAGGGTGGGAGGAGGGATAAGGATGTGAGGAGGGTTCAAGAGGCGGTGAGAAGTGACATGTTATTTGTGTTGTACTGTAATGGAGGGTACAGGTTTATTTTTTTCGACAGTAAGGCTGGTATGATAATGTTGTCAGTAAGGAAAAGGACGGTATGAGGAAGGATAGAGGGTTTGAGGAGGGATGAGGAGGCTTTTAGTAGGGATGAGGAGGGCATGAAAAGGATATGAGGTGGGATAAAAAAGAAGTGAGGACTGATAAGGAGAAAAGTGATAAGAGATGAGTAGAAAGTCAGCAGGATGTGAGGAGGAAGTGAGGATTGATGAGTGTGTGAGTAGGGATGAGGGGGGGTGAGACGAATGTGTAGAGAAATGAGGATGTGAGGGGGGTCTAGAGTATGAGGAGGGTTAAAAAAGCCTTGAGGAGTGACATTATGTAATTTGCAAGCAGCCTTGTTAAAGGGTCTAGATTTTTTTTTTTTTTTTTACAGTAAAGCTAGTACAATTATGTTGTGCATATCAAAGAGCAGGGTATGAGGAAGGATGAAGACGTGTGAGAAGACAAGAGTTAAGTGCAAGTAGTGATGAGGATAGTGTGGGGAGACATAAGAGCGTGAGAAGAGTTGACGAGTGTGAGCAGGAATAAGAAGGGTGTGAGGAGTGATGAGGAGAGTGTGAGCAGTGATGAGGAGGGTGTGATGAGTGTGAGTAGTGATGAACAGAGTGGTAGGAGTGTTGAAGAGAGTGTGAATAGTGATGAGGAGGGTGTGAGTAGTGTTGGGGAGAGTGGGAGTAGTGATGAAGAGAGTGTGGGGAGTGTTGAGGAGAGTGTGAGGAATGATGAAGAAGACATGAGTAGACTAAGGGTGTGAGGTTAAAGAGGCAACAATTGGTTTAAATGCCTCTTCAGCCCTCCTTCCAGCCTACCCATGTCCTCTTAATCCCTTTTCACACCATCCTCATTCCTCCTGACACCCTCTTCGTTCCCCCTCACACTCTCCTCATCACTACTTACACACTTCTTATAACTACTTAAACACTCCTCATCACTACAAACACACTCCTCATCACTCCTCACAAACATACACACACCCTCCTCAGCTCTCACTTCTCCCCATCCCTCCTCACTTCCTCCCCAACCCTCCTCACTTCCTCCTCATCCCTCCATTTCAACTTCCTCACTTCCACTTCACCCATTCCCCACAACCTTCTCACCCCTCCTCACAACCTCCACACCCCTTATCAATCCACCTCACTTCCTTCTTATCCCTCATATCCTGTTCACAACCTTGTCATCCCTACTCACAACCTCGTCATCCTTACTCACACCCATCTCATCCCTCCCCACTTCCTACTCTTCCCTCCTCACTTCATCATCATCATCATTACACCTCCTACCTAGAATTACAAATACAGTAAATGCAAGAAAGTATTCTGTATCTGTTAGTGATATGTCGAATTCCGATAGCCGTCATCTGTTTCACATGTTTATCTCTTGATGGTTTTAGGACCATATTCACAATTATCTGTAATTGTTCTTTTAAACAGACATATTCCAAATAAATGTTAAAATAATATTTTATTTAATTAACTTTAAAAATTATTTAGCACATTTTTTCGAAATCAAGTTAGTGGTCTCCAAAAAAAAACATAGACAAAGATGCCTTAATAACCATATACGGGCAAAATGCTTTTAATAAATCAAAATTATTTCAAGGAATTTGGTAAAGGGTCACAAAAGGAACAATTCTGTGAAAACTATTTTAAAATCCAGTCAGTGGTTTAAAAAAAATATTTTTTTAAGTTTGCATTCACATCAACTACTGCCTGTAGGACAGCACAATGAGCACTGCAGTTATTAACCGTAGGTTTGCAACTGCATGCTCTGCAAGTACTGCCCACTGCATCGCAATTGAGTGTCAACAGTTACTGCCAGTAAGGCAAAAGCTGTGTGCAGTGAAAAACCTGCATTTGGAAAGCAACTTAAACATGTTCAGTTGGGAAAGCTGACCTGTGACATTTGCATTTCAAGGGCAGTTGTTTTCATTGCCCACATTTGATGTCTTACAGAACAGCAACTGCTCACACAGCAACTACTGCCTGTAGTACAGTACTATGAGCACTGCAATAATTAACCGTAGGTTAGCAACCGCATGCTCTGCAAGAACTAACCACAGGACCGCAATTGTGTGCAAACAGTTACTGCCTGTAAGACAGAAACTGTGTGCGATGAAAATAATTGCCTGTCTAACTGAAACTTAGTGGACAAGTGTTATAGAAGGGTCTTGCCAACAGAAAATGATTAGCAATGAAATTGTTCAGGCCAGCACAACAAACAGAAGATACCTTGCAAAAGATGGGTTTTTGAGCAGATCTAGGCAAAGTCAGAGTTGTTTGACACCAATAACTTGCACTGTAACTACATCCTGCAATACAGTTATTGCTTGCTCTGTTATTACTGACTGCAGAACAGCAACTGTGATTACTGCAGTTACTAATAGCAGAATACAATTTGTGTGCTCTGCAAGTAATTCTTGCAGGACAGCAAATGAGTGCAATGCTAAAACTGTATATTGGACAGCAATTTTAAGGGCATGTGTGGCTGGCCAGCAGTGTGATCAGAACATGACTAGCAGGCAAAGTTATTCATGCCGTAACAGAAAAAAAAGGATGGAAGGGCAAGTGTCAAATGATAGCACAACCAACAGAATAAGGGGGGGGGGGCAGGAAAAGTTTCGCAACCCAAGGTCACAAGGGCATAGACAGCAGGGAAAGTATTGCAGTTCAGGCCCATTCACAGAAGACAATATGACTTTCTGGGCAATTTCAGAGAGAGAGTCTGAGCTGTATGACATCAATGATTTGCTCTTCCACTAATGTACTGGACTGCATCATTTTCCCTGCTTCACTTGGCAGTGCTGGCCTGAGACATTTGTCCTCCTGGTTGCTGCATAAAAAGGCAGTTTTTCATTCCACACAGCTGATGTCTTACAGAACAGTACTGCTCACACTGCAACTACTGCCTGTAGGACAGCACCATGAGCCCTGCAATTAGGTTAGCTACTGCATGCTCTGCAAGTACAGACCACAGTACCGCAATTGTGTGCAAACAGTTACTGCCGGTAAGACAAAACTGTGTGCAATGAAAAAAACTACCTGTTGGACAGCAACTTTGAGGGCAGTGTCACAGGCCATCTTTGCCAACAAATCATGGCTAGTTAGATAAGTGATGCAGGCCAGAAATATAAACAGGATATGGCTAGGAAGGAAGGTGTTGCAGCTGTGTTGCAGCTGAACACTATTGACAGAAATGACTTTCTGGTCAAGTGTGTGTGTCAGCCCATCGAACAGAACATTGCCATCGATGCATGCAGGAGGAGCTCTGCACAAAAGAAGGAAGCATCTGCAAAGGCAACAGAGCAAAATATTAACGTATTCACTGTCAATATCAATGAAAGTCTGAGAAACAGACAACAGCAGATGAAACCAATGTCTTCAGATTTAGAACAGAATTCCTTTTTGCATGTCAAATTCATGTTCCAAAGATGATTATTAAATTTTATATTTGACCTTTGACCCCATTAGAGTGACTTAGGCCTCTAAACTTAGGCCTCATGTTTGCGTGCAACATACCTGCTCATGATAGTGATCATTTCTATGTCTAAGCTATTGAAAATTTCCCACCATGGCAGAAAAAGTATGCTCTAGACAAACGTTTACCTTTGAACTTGAAGTGTGACCTTGACCTTTGACAATCATGTGTCATTTAGGCAACACACCATCTGCAGAGAATAATAATCAAAAGTATTATAAATATCCTTACAGGCAGGGAAAGTGTTGCAGCTGAGCACTATTAACAAATATATTATGGATTTTTGGGTGAGTGTGGGCAGAATCAGAGCAGTGTGACACCACAGATTTGCACTTACGGAATTAATCTGGGTTGCATCACTTCCCTTGCTAGCCATGTCATTTGGCAGAGTTGGGATGTGATATTTGCATTAGAAGGGCAGTGGTTTTCATTGCACACAGTTGATGTCTTACAGAACAGCAACTGATTTCACAGAAACTACTGCCTGTAGGACAGCACCATGAGCCCTGCAATTTATTAGCCGTAGGTTAGCAACTGCATGCTCTGCAAGTACTTTTACCTTTGAACTTGAAGTGTGACTAGACCTTTGACAATCATGTGACATTAGGCAACACACCATCTGCGGAGATTAATAATCAATCCTTACAGGCAGGGAAAGTGTTGCAGCTGAGCACTATTAACAGAAATTACATGGATTTTGGGGCAAGTGTGGGCAGAGCCAGGGCAGTGTGACACCACAGATTTGTACTTGCAGTATTGTGCTGGCCTGTATCACTTCCATTGCTAGCCATGTCAGTTGGCAGTGTTGGCCTCTGATATTTGCATTAGACGGGCAGTGGTTTTCATTGCACACAGTTGATGTCTTACAGAACAGCAACTGATTTCACAGCAACTACTGCCTGTAGGACAGCACTATGAGCACTGCAATTTATTAACCGTAGGTTAGCAAATGCATGCTCTGAAAGTACTGACCACAGGACCGCAATTGTGTGCAAATAATTAATGCATGTAAGACAGAAACTGTGTGCAATGAAAATAACTGCCTGTTTGACTGCAACTTAGAGGGCAAGTGTTATAGGAGGGCCTTGCCAACAGAAAATGATTAGCAATGGAAATTATTCAGGCCAGCAGAACAAACCGAAGATAGATTGAAGGGCAAGTGTTGCAGCTGAGCACAATTAACAGAAATAATTTGGGTTTCTGAGCAGGTCTGGGCAAAGTCAGAGTTGTTTGACATCAATAACTTGCACTGTAACTACATCCCACAGAACAGTAATTGCTTGCTCTGTTACTACTGACTGCTGGGCAGCAACTGCGATGACTGCACTAACTAATCGCAGAACACCAACTGTATGCTCAGCAAGTAATGCCTGCAGGACAGCAAATGAGTGCAATGCAAAAACTGTCTAGTGAACAGCAATTTCAAGAGAACGTGTGGCAGGCCAGCACTGCGATCAGAACATGACTAGCAGGCAAAGTTATTGAAAATTTCCCACCATGGCAGAAAGAGTATGCTCTCGACAAACATTTACCTTTGAACTTGAAGTGTGACCTTGACCTTTGACAATCATGTGTCATTTAGGCAACACACCATCTGCGGAGAATAATAATCAAAAGTATTATAAATATCCTTACAGGCAGGGAAAGTGTTGCAGCTGAGCACTATTAACAAATATAATATGGATTTTTGGGTGAGCATGGGCAGAATCAGAGCAGTGTGACACCACAGATTTGCACTTACAGAATTGATCTGGGTTGCATCACTTCCCCTGCTAGCCATGTCATTTGGCAGAGTTGGCCTGTGATATTTGCATTAGAAGGGCAGTGGTTTTCATTGCACACAGTTGATGTCTTACAGAACAGCAACTGATTTCACAGCAACTACTGCCTGTAGGACATCACCATGAGCCCTGCAATTTATTAGCCGTAGGTTAGCAACCGCATGCTCTGCAAGTACTGACTACAGGACCGCAATTGTGTGCTAACCATTACTGCCTGTAAGACAAAAACTGTGTGCAATGAAAATAATGGCCTGTTGGACTGCAACTTAGAGGGCAAGTGTCATAGGAAGGCCTTGCCAACAGAAAATGATTAGCAATGGAAATCATTCCGGCCAGAACAACAAACAGAAGATAGCTTGCAGGGCAAGTGATGCAGCTGAGCACAATTAGCACAAATAATATGGGTTTCTGAGCAGGTCTGAGCAAAATCAGAGTTGTTTGACATCAATAACTTGCAGTGTAACTACATCCAACATAACAGTAATTGCTTGCTCTGTTACTACTGATTGCAAGACTGCAACTGCGATTACTGCACTAACTAATCACAGAATACCAACTGTGAACTCTGTAAGTAATGCCTGCAGGACAGCAAATAAGTGGAATGCAAAAACTGTCTATTGGACAGCAATTTGAAGAGAACGTGTGGCAGGCCAGCACTGTGATCAGAACATGACTAGCAGGCAAAGTTACTCATGCCATCACTGAAAACAGACGATGGATGGAAGGGCAAGTGTGAAATAATGGCCAAACCAACAGGACAAGGGGAGCAGAAAACTTTTGCAACCCAAGGTCACAAGGGCATGGACAGCAGGGCAAGCATTACAGTTCTGGCCCATTCACAAAAAACAATATGCCTTTCTGGGCAATATCGGAGAGTGTCAGAGCTGCATGACATCAATGATTTGCTCTTCCACTAATGTGCTGGCCTGCACCACTTCCCCTGCTAGCCATGTTCAGTTGGCAGTGCTGGCCTGAGACATTTGTCCTAATAGTTGCTGAATAAAAAGGCAGTTTTTTTTCATTCCACACAGATGATGTCTTACAGAACAGAACTGCTCACACCATAACTACTGCCTGCAGGACAGCACCATCAGCCCTGCAATTATTAACCAAAGGTTAGCAACTGCATGCTCTGCAAGTACTGACTACAGGACCGCAATTGTGTGCAAACAGTTACTGTCGGTGAGACAAAACTGTGTGCAATTGAAAAAAAATCCCTGTTGGACAGCAACTTTGAGGGCAGTGTCACAGGCCATCTTTGCCAACAAATCATGGCTAGTTAGGGAAGTGATGCAGGCCAGCACTACAAACAGAATATGGCTAGGAAGGAAGGTGTTGCAGCTGTGTTGCAGCTGAACACTATTGACAGAAATGGCTTTCTGGTTAAGTGTTTAAGTATAAGCAGCAAGCCCAACAAACAGAACATAACCATGAAGGGGGAGCACTGCACAAAAGAAGGAAGCATCTGCGCAGGCAACAGGGCAAAATATTAACGTATTCACTGTCAAAATCAATGAAAGTATGAGAGACAGACAACAGCAGATGAAAACAATTTCCTCAGATTTAGAACAGATTTACTTTTTGCATATAGAATTCATGTTCCAAAGATGATTATTAAATCTTATATTTGACCTTTTACCACATTAGAGTGACTTAGGCCTCTAAACTTAAGACCTTGTTTTTGCGTGCAACACACCTGCTCATGATAGTGATCATTTCTATTTCTAAGTTATTGAAAATTTTCCACCATGGCAGAAAAATTATGCTCCAGACAAAACTTTTACCTTTGAACTTGAAGTGTGACTAGAACTTTGACAATCATGTGACATTTAGGCAACACACCATCTGCGGAGAATAATAATTAAAAGTATTATAAATATCCTTGCAGGCAGGGAAAGTGTTGCAGCTGAGCACCATTAACAGAAATTATATCGATTTTGGGGCAAGTGTGGGCCGAATCAGGGCAGTGTGACACCACAGATTTGTACTTGCAGTATTGTGCTGGCCTGTCTCACTTCCCTTGCTAGCCATGTCAGTTGGCAGTGTTGGCCTCTGATATTTGCATTAGACGGGCAGTGGTTTTCATTGCACACAGTTGATGTCTTACAGAACAGCAACTGATTTCACAGCAATTACTGCCTGTAGGACAGCACTATGAGCCCTGCAATTAGTTAACCGTAGGTTAGCAAACGCATGCTCTGCAAGTACTGACCACAGGACCACAATTGTGTGCAAATAATTAATGCCTGTAAAACAGAAACTGTGTGCAATGAAAATAACTGCCTGTTTGACTGCAACTTAGAGGGCAAGTGTCATAGGAGGGCCTTGCCAACAGAAAATGATTAGCAATGGAAATTATTCAGGCCAGCAGAACAAACCGAAGATAGCTTGAAGGGCAAGTGTTGCAGCTGAGCACAATGAACAGAAATAATTTGGGTTTCTGAGCAGGTCTGGGCCAAGTCAGAGTTGTTTGACATCAATAACTTGCACTGTAACTACATCCCACAGAACAGTAATTGCTTGCTCTGTTACTACTGACTGCTGGGCAGCAACTGCGATTACTGCACTAACTAATCGCAGAATACCAACTGTATGCTCTGCAAGTAACGCCTGCAGGACAGCAAATGAATGCAATACAAAAACTGTCTACTGGACAGCAATTTCAAGAGAACGTGTGGCAGGCCAGCACTGTGATCAGAACATGACTAGCAGGCCAAGTCATTGAAAATTTCCCACCATGGCAGAAAAAGTATGCTCTAGACAAACGTTTACCTTTGAACTTGAAGTGTGACCTTGACCTTTGACAATCACGTGTCATTTAGGCAACACACCATCTGCGGAGAATAATAATCAAAAGTATTATAATATCCTTACAGGCAGGGAAAGTGTTGCAGCTGAGCACTATTAACAAATATAATATGGATTTTTGGGTGAGCGTGGGCAGAATCAGAGCAGTGTGACACCACAGATTTGCACTTACAGAATTGATCTGGGTTGCATCACTTCCCCTGCTAGCCATGTCATTTGGCAGAGTTGGCCTGTGATATTTGCATTAGAAGGGCAGTGGTTTTCATTGCACACAGTTGATGTCTTACAGAACAGCAACTGATTTCACAGCAACTACTGCCTGTAGGACAGCACCATGAGCCCTGCAATTTATTAGCCGTAGGTTAGCAAACGCATGCTCTGCAAGTACTGACTACAGGACCACAATTGTGTGCCAACCATTACTGCCTGTAAGACAAAAACTGTGTGCAATGAAAATAATGGCCTGTTGGACTGCAACTTAGAGGGCAAGTGTCCTTGCCAACAGAAAATGATTAGCAATGGAAATCATTCCGGCCAGCACAACAAACAGAAGATAGCTTGCAGGGCAAGTGTTGCAGCTGAGCACAATTAACACAAATAATATGGGTTTCTGAGCAGGTCTGAGCAAAATCAGAGTTGTTTGACATCAATAACTTGCAGTGTAACTACATCCAACATAACAGTAATTGCTTGCTCTGTTACTACTGATTGCAGGACTGCAACTGCGATTACTGCACTAACTAATCACAGAATACCAACTGTGAACTCTGTAAGTAATGCCTGCAGGACAGCAAATAAGTGGAATGCAAAAACTGTCTATTGGACAGCAATTTGAAGAGAACGTGTGGCAGGCCAGCACTGTGATCAGAACATGACTAGCAGGCAAAGTTACTCATGCCATCACTGAAAACAGACGATGGATGGAAGGGCAAGTGTGAAATAATGGCCAAACCAACAGGACAAGGGGAGCAGAAAACTTTTGCAACCCAAGGTCACAAGGGCATGGACAGCAGGGCAAGCATTACAGTTCTGGCCCATTCACAAAAAACAATATGCCTTTCTGGGCAATATCGGAGAGTGTCAGAGCTGCATGACATCAATGATTTGCTCTTCCACTAATGTGCTGGCCTGCACCACTTCCCCTGCTAGCCATGTTCAGTTGGCAGTGCTGGCCTGAGACATTTGTCCTAATAGTTGCTGAATAAAAAGGCAGTTTTTTTTCATTCCACACAGATGATGTCTTACAGAACAGAACTGCTCACACCATAACTACTGCCTGCAGGACAGCACCATCAGCCCTGCAATTATTAACCAAAGGTTAGCAACTGCATGCTCTGCAAGTACTGACTACAGGACCGCAATTGTGTGCAAACAGTTACTGTCGGTGAGACAAAACTGTGTGCAATTGAAAAAAAATCCCTGTTGGACAGCAACTTTGAGGGCAGTGTCACAGGCCATCTTTGCCAACAAATCATGGCTAGTTAGGGAAGTGATGCAGGCCAGCACTACAAACAGAATATGGCTAGGAAGGAAGGTGTTGCAGCTGTGTTGCAGCTGAACACTATTGACAGAAATGGCTTTCTGGTTAAGTGTTTAAGTATAAGCAGCAAGCCCAACAAACAGAACATAACCATGAAGGGGGAGCACTGCACAAAAGAAGGAAGCATCTGCGCAGGCAACAGGGCAAAATATTAACGTATTCACTGTCAAAATCAATGAAAGTATGAGAGACAGACAACAGCAGATGAAAACGATTTCCTCAGATTTAGAACAGATTTACTTTTTGCATATAGAATTCATGTTCCAAAGATGATTATTAAATCTTATATTTGACCTTTTACCACATTAGATTGACTTAGGCCTCTAAACTTAAGACCTTGTTTTTGCGTGCAACACACCTGCTCATGATAGTGATCATTTCTATTTCTAAGTTATTGAAAATTTTCCACCATGGCAGAAAAATTATGCTCCAGACAAATCTTTTACCTTTGAACTTGAAGTGTGACCTTTACCTATGCCAATCATGTGTGTTTTAGGCAACACAGGATCTGCGAGGATCAGATCAAAATAATGTAATATAAATACAACAGCACAGTTAAGTTAAGCTATTAAGAGGAAAATGTTTTTCTATTTTTATCAATGTGACAGCAAAATTGATCCCGACCATCATTCTAAGAAAGGTATTGGTATTAGGTATCTGTTTATTTATTTGGATTATTCACCGTTTTTAACAGTATTTCAGTCATATCACAGTGGTCAGTTAACGTACAAACACTTTTCCTACTCAAAAGCTTAGTCGACCTAAGTGGTTTACCAGTACAAAGTGCACATACCTATGCCAGTAACTGACAACTGCCCTACTTGAATCAGACTTAAAGTGAGAATGGCCGTAGAAATAATTTCATGACCAATCCCCACATGTCATGTGGCCGTGCTGGGGAGTGAACTCACGAACCCCGGGTTGACAGTCCAGCGCTCTACCAACTGAGCTAGCCAAGCATGGCTATTATGGATCTACATGTGAAGTTTCATTACAATAGCTCAATACGTTCTCAAGTTATTGAGCATAAACCCGTTTTTTGTTTTTATTAATGGCGACCTTGACCTTAAATCCATCCCCCTCATATGCAACCAAAAGCGAGGTCTCAATATAATGAAAATATACATGAAGTTTTATAACGGTCTCTGAATTGTTTTCAGTTATTGAGCAGAAAAACCTTTTTTTTATATTTTTCGTAACAGTAACCTTGACCCCACCAACTCCATATGCAATCCCATGTGTGTTATTGATATGCAGTATACATATATGAAGTTTCATTACAATATCTCAATTTGTTCCAGACTTACTGAACCTAAACTTTTCTTTCTATTTTTAGTAAAATTGACCTTCACCCCCACCAGCCCCATGTTTAATCTCAAGCTAGGTCTCGGTATGAGGTACTGTAAGTTTCATTACAATGGCCCAATTTGTTCTTGAAATAAGAGAGCAGAATGCAACACTGACACACCACTGGAAAAATGACATACCCCAATCTAATAACCAAAATTTTTCTTTGAAAAATGTGGATAAGAACTACAGATTATACTACGTTTCGTATGTATTTATTTAGAAATTTGTGGAGTTTTTGTGATTTTAAATATTCTTCATTTGTTGTGTGTCAGAACTGTTTGTGGAGATGTCTTTTTTTTCTAATTTTGTTTTCAATGTTATTTGTTCTAACTTGAATAAGAAAACACGACAATAAAAAGGCATCATGAAGTAGTGTGATGAAACGGGGGATGCTTTCAGCAGCTGGTGGCTGTGAGTTTGTAACCATAACATGAGTTTCAACCATCTGGAACAAGTTGAAGGAGCTGTTACCTGTCCTCTCATCACGCCACCTCTCTCACCCCACCTCTTCTAAAAGACACACGGCCATGTGTACAGTAACAGTGTGCGAAGCGCAATGCTCGACGCCAGCGAGACCTGACACGTGACCAAGCCCAACCCCCAGCGCCTGAATCTTAATGACCGAGCCATGATCAGACAGATCTGCAACATCAAGCCAGAGAACGCGAACAGTATCCGATCAAATTAACTACTGGAACAGCTTGGTTTCAAGGACCTTGACCGCATCCTAAAGGAGAGAAGGTGCGATGGTCATGTGAAACGCTCCAGCAGTGCTGTCAATTGCAGCTGGGATTTACAAGTGTCTGGAAGCGGTGGGCCTGGGCGGCCAAAGATGTCATGGAGGGAGTTAGTAGAGAGAGATCGTAGGGAGTGGAGGCTCTAAGCCATCAACCCTCATGACAAGAGACACTTGGAGATCTGCCATGTGTGCAGCTAGCCAGCTGTGTGGAAGGGAGCCCACGGGTGTGGTTAAATGCTTCTACACCTGCACGTTCATAAAAAAATAACCATTAATGATCAGAACAGAACAGAACATTTTATTTTGAATTAAGCATATACAGCTGATCCTCAATGACCATGATGACGATGATGAATTCTGTGGCATCTGCTTAGTTATGTGCAGTTTGAGAGCACATGATTATGCTTTGGATCTGAACCAGTAGTGTATGCATTAGGAACACCAGCTGCTTATAAGGTTGTAAGTAATCTTTGAAATATCCAGATGGTGTGAACTGTTGGAAAGCGGAAACAGCAAAAAAAAGCTAATTAGAGATAAATCAAATGCCATAACTCCACAGTTTGTAGGTTGATTTAGTTGATCATCAAATTTGCCTGAAGTATTTTGAGAACACACATTTTTACAAATTTTCATCAAGTTTGGTGAAAATCAGATGAAAACCATTGGCCTTAGAGAAAAGAAACGAACATGGTATACTGGACGACCAACCTAGCAACATTAACAAACCAATATACCCTGACATTAGTGGAGGGAAGATTAAAAAGAACAATATCCGTATCATCAACAACCAGCAATAACAACTCTATACAGCAGATTACATTACTACTTACCATAATCCATTACATCTATCATCAACAATCTGAAATAACTTATTATCCTAGAACAGAACGAACATCCATCATTTATTAATAAGCAAAATATCTGTCAATCAGCTGTCATTAGCCGAAAAATTAATTTTATTCTTAGCTTCAATTAGTATAGTACCAATACCGTAAATGTCCTTTTTGATGCGCAGGACATAAACTGTAAGCAATAAAAATAACTGCCTGCTGGACTGCAACTTAGAGGGCAAGTGTCAAAGAGGGCCTTGCCAACAGAAAATGATAAGCAATGGAAATTATTCAGGCCAGCACAACAAACAGAAGATAGCTTGCAGGGCAAATGTTGCAGCTGAGCACAATTAATATAAATTATATGGGTTTTTGAGCAAGTTTGGGCAAAAGTCACAGTTGTTTGACATCAATAACTTGCACTATAAACTACATCCCACAGTAGAGTAATTGCTTGCTCTGTTACTACTGACTGCAGGACAGCAACTGCGATTATTGCAGTTACTAATTGCAGAATACCAAATGTGTGCTCTGCAAGTAATGCCTGCAGGACAGCCAATGAGTGCGATGCTAAAACTGTCTATTGGTCAGCAAATTAAAGAGCATATGGGGCCTCTGTGGTCTAGTGGTAAAACACTGGACTTGAGAGCGGAAGGTCCGGGGTTCAATTCCTGGTCCGAAACCTGGTCCCCACTTTCATCCTTCACTTTCTTCACCAATCATTACACACATTTATCATCAATAATAAAACACCCTGGACTGTCAGAAATGCCTAGCACTAAATTCCTGAGTAACACGTTGCTGACCTGTGACAAGGTTTGTCAAGCAGGCTGCATAAGATCAAAGTGGTTACAAAGCATATGCAAAAAAAAGCTAGTGAACTTGAAAGTAACCCCAGACTCTGCATCCGATTGTTGTGAGGTATAAACTGGTAGTACCTGGAAGCATCCTGACCGCTGCAGGAATATTAAAAATGACAAACATGTGCCCAAATGACATACCACAATAAATCATACTGAACACAAGGAAGTGTTAAAAGTGTTAAAAGTTCCCATGTCCAATTATGTGACTTACAGTTATCAGTGTGCATGTAAAGTGGATGTAAAATGGACAAAACATAAGTAGTCTATGTGGAGCTGTGGCTAGGGACTGCTAGCGAAAACAGTGCAACACCAGAAACAACTAGGATGCTGAATAATGGCCCGAAATCATAAGTATCTACGGATGAAGATATGCAAGTACTACAGATAAATACAGGTGCAGTGCCATACCAGCGGAGGCCAGAATAAGTCAAAGGACATGAAAGATAGGCAAGGAAGGCGATCGGGGCCAAAAAAAAAAAAAAAAAAAAAAAAAAAAAAAAAAAAAAAAAAGAGCATATGTGCAAGGCCAGCATGGTGATCAGAACATGACTAGCGGGCAAAGTTATTCATGCCATTACAGAAAACAGAAGAAGACAGATGGAAGGGCGAGTGTCAAATAATAGAAAAACCAACAGAACAAGGGAAGCAGGAAAATTTCGCAACCCAAGGCCACAAGGGCATGGACAGCAGGGCAAGCATTGCAGTTCTGGCACATTCACAAAAAACAATATGGCTTTCTGGGCAATTTCGGAGAGTGTCAGAGCTGTATGACATTAATGATTTGCTCTTCCACCAATGTGCTGGCCTGCATCACTTCCCCTGCTAGCCATGTTCAGTTGGCAGTGCTGGTCTGAGACATTTGTGTTCCGAGTTGCTGCATAAAAAGGAAGATTTTTTTATTCTACACAGTTGATGTCTTACACAACAGAACTGCTCACACAGCAACTACTGCCTGTAGGACAGCACCATGAGCCCTGCAATTATTAACCATAGGTAAGCAACTGCATGCTCTGAAAGTACTGCCTACTGGACCGCAATTGTGTGCAAACAGTTACTGCCGGTAAGACAAAACTGTGTGAAATGAAAAAAACTCCCTGTTGGACAGCAACTTTGAGGGTAGTGTCACAGGCCATCTTTGCCAACAAATCATGGTTAGTTAGTAGAGATGGCAAAACTATTCGAATATTCTATTCAATGATTGCCATTCGAATAGTTAAAACGCCATTCGAATATTCACATTTTTTTATTTTTGCTTTAAAAGAATAATCATTTCCTGATTTTATCAAGTGTTTTTCTGTCAACATAGTGGCGCTATATCACCAATATATGCATGAACTTAATAGCGTGTTATCAATACAATCTGGTTGTGTCACGTGTCAGACCGAGTGATATTGAATACACGGGTCAGTGTCAGAGGCCACTCTTCTTATTGCAAGTTATAAACAATAACATCAGACAGTATAATCAATAACTGTTTATCGGTAATTATAACTCTCGTTTAGACATGTTAAAATAATAACAAAGAATAACTTACGTTGTGCAATCCACACATTTAGCAGTCAGTATAATTGAGAAATTCGTTGATAAACTACATGTATTGTTTTTCGGCACGTTTCCATACTGCAGTATTAATACAAACGTCTGGTTTATTGAAAAGTTGTTTATTAAAAGACCAATTAACGTGGGGCCTTCAATCGTTATAATACCCTGTAATGTATGCATAGATTGGAAAGTGCAATGAAAATAAAACGGTAGATATACCCGCTAATCAGTACTAAAACGTCGAGCAAAATAATGATTTATGATGAGGTTAAAAAGCTTAAAGTACTTAATAAGAATTTATGTGAATATTCAAATATTCAATTGAATGAAAAGGTGAATATTCGAATACCAATTTTGGTATTCGATGCCATCCCTACTAGTTAGGAAAGTGATGCAGGCCAGCACCACAAACAGAATATGGCTAGGAAGGCAGGTGTTGCAGCTGAGCACTATTAACAGAAATGGCTTTCTGGTCAAGTGTGTTTGTATAAGCAGCAAGCCCAACCAACAGAATAATACCATCGATGCATGGATGGGGAGCTCTGCACGAAAGAAGGAAGCATCTGCACAGACAACAGAGCAAAATGTTAATGTATTCACTGTCAATATCAATGAAAGTCTGAGAGACAGACAACAGCAGATGAAACTAATTTCCTCAGATTTAGAACAAAATTCCTTTTTGCATGTAGAGTTCATGTTCCAAACATGATTATTAAATCGTATATTTCACCTATGACCTCGTTAGAGAGACTTAGGCCAATAAACTTAAGGCCTCGGTTTTGCGTGCAACATACCTGCTCATTTCTAAGTAATTAAAAATTTCCCACCATGGCAGAAAAATTATGCTCGAGAGAAATCTTTTACCTTTGAACTTGAAGTGTGACCTTGACCTTTGACAATAATGTGTCATTTAGGCAACACAACATCTGCAGGATAATAATAATCAAAAGTATTATAAATATTCTTACAGACAGGGAAAGTGTTGCAGCTGAGCACTATTAAGAGAAATAATATGGAGTTTTGGGCAGATGTGGGAAGAATCAGGGCAGACTGTGTGACAACTGAGATTTGCACTTACAGTATTGTGCTGGCCTGCATCACTTCCCTTGCTAGCCATGTTAGTTGACATTTGCATTAGAAGGGCAGTGGTTTTCATTGCACACAGTTGATGTCTTACAGAACAGCAAGTGATTTCACAGCAACAACTGCCTGTAGGACAGCACCATGGGCCCTGCAATTTATTAGCCGTAGGTAAGCAACCACATGCTCTGCAAGTACTGACAGCAATTTTGTGCAAACAGTTACTGCCTGTATGACAGAAACTGTGTGCAATGAAAATAACTGCCTCTTGGACTGCAACTTAGAGAGAAAGTGTCATAGGAGGGCCTTGCCAACAGAAAATGATAAGCAATGGAAATTATTCAGGCCAGCACAACAAACAGAAGATAGCTTGCAGGGCAAGTGTTGCAGCTGAGCACAATTAACAGAAATAATATGGGTTTTTAAGCAGGTCTGGGCAAAGTCAGAGTTGTTTGACATCAATAACTTGCACTGTAACTACATTCCACAGTACAGTAATTGCTTGCTCTGTTACTACTGACTGCAGGACAGCAACTGCGATTACTGCAGTTACTAATCGCAGAATACCAGGCCAGCACTGTGATCAGAACATGACAAGCAGGCAAAATTATTCATGCCATCACAGCAAACAGAAGACTGATGGAAGGGCGAGTGTCAAAGGATAGCAAAACCAACAGAACAAGGGCAGCGGGCAAAGTTTTGCAACCCAAGGTCGCAACGGCATGGACTACAGGGAAAGCATTGCAGTTCTGGCCCATTTGCAGAAAACAATAATGCTTTCTGGGAAATTTCGGACAGTGACAGAGCTTTATAACATCAATGATTTGCTCTTTCACTAATATGCTGGCCTGCATCACTTCCCCTGCTGCCACGTTCAGTTGTCAGTGCTGGCCTGTGACATTTGTCCTCCTAGTTGCTGCATAACAGATTTTTTGCATTGCACACAGTTATGTCTTACAGAACAACTGCTCACACAGCAACTACTGCCTGTAGGACAGCACCATGAGCCCTGCAATTATTAACCATAGGTTAGCAACCGCATGCTCTGCAAGTACTGCCTACTGGACTGCAATTGTGTGAAAAGTTACTTCCTGTAAGAAAGAAACTGCGTGCAATGAAAAAACTCCCAGTTGGACAGCAACTTTGAGGGCAGTGTCACAGGCCATCTTTGCCAACAAATCAGGGCTAGTAAGGCAAGTGATGCAGGCCAGCACTACAAACAGAATATGGCTAGGATTTGTTTGTCGATAATTTAGGTGTCGAGCTGAGCATCATTAACAGACATGGCTTTCTGGTCAAGTGTGTGTGTGTAAGCAGCCAGCCTAACAAACAGAACATTACCATTGATGCATGCAGGGGGAGCACTGTACCAAAGAAGGAAGCATCTGCACAGTCAACAGAGCAACATGTTAATATATTCACTGTCAATATCGATTAAAGACTGTGGGACAGACAACAGCAGATGAAATCTCAGACTTCCTCAGATTTAGAATGGAATTCATCTTTCCATGTAGAAAGCATGTTCCAAAGATAAATATTAAATCTTATATTTGACCTTTGACATCTTCAGAGTGACATAGGCCTCTAAACTGAAGGCCTGGTTTTTGCGTGCAACATACCTGCTCATAAAAGTGATCATTTCTATTTCTAAGCTACTGGAATAGGGCCATGGCAGAAAAATTATGCTCCAGACAAATCTTTTACCTTTGAACTTGAAGTGTGACCTTGAACTGTTCCAATCATGTGTGTTTTAGGCAACATAGGATCTGCGAGGATCAGATCAAAATAATGTAATATAAATACAACAGCACAGTAAGTTCATAAGCTATTAAGAGGAAAATGTTTTTCTATTTTTATCAATGTGACAGTAAAATTGATCCCGACCATCCCGTATGCAGTTCTAAGCAAGGCATTGGTATTTGGTATCTGTTTGTTTATTTGGATTATTCACTGTTTTTAACAGTATTTCAGTCATATCACAGTGGTCAGTTAATTTCATGACCAATCCCCACAAATGTCATGTGGCCGGGCTGGGGAGTGAACTCACGAACCCCGGATTGACAGTCCAGCGCTCTACCAACTGAGCTAGCCAAGCATGGCTATAATGGATCTACATGTGAAGTTTCATTTACAATAGCTCAATACGTTCTCAAGTTATTGAGCATAAACCGGTTTTCTGTTTTTAGTAATGGCGACCTTGACCTTAAATCCACCCCCCTCATATGCAACCAAAAGTGAGGTCTCAATATAAGGAAAATATATATGAAGCTTGATTACGGTATCTGAATTATTTTCAATTATTGAGCGGAAAACTTTTTTTCTATTTTTCGTAACAGTAACCTTGACCCCACCAACTCCATATGCAATCCCAAGTGTGATATGAGGTATACACATATGAAGTTTCATTACAATATCTCAAATAATTCCAGAGTTACTGAGCCTAAACTTTTCTTTCTCTTTTTTGTAAAATTGACCTTGACCCCCACCAACCCCATGTTCAATCTCAAGCTAGGTCTCGATATGAGGTACTGTAAGTTTCATTACAATAGCTCAATTTGTTCTTGAAATAAGAGAACAGAATGCAACGCTGCCACACCAATAGAAAATCTAATAACCAAAGTTTTTCTTTGAAAAATGTGGACAAGAACTACAGATTATACTATGTTTTGTATGTATTTATTTAGAAATTTGTGGAGTTTGTGTTGTTATAAATATTCTTCATTTGTTGTGTGTCAGAACTGTATGTGGAGATGTCTTTTTTTCTAATTTTGTTTTGAATGTTATTTGTTCTAACTTGAAAAAGAAAACATGACAATAAAAAGGCATCATGAAGCAGTATGATGAAATGGGGAATGCTCTCAGCTGGTGGTTGTGAGTTTGCTACCATGACACGAGTTTCAACCGTCTGGAAGAAGTTGAAGGAGCTGCTACCTGTCCTCTCATCATGCCACCTCTCTCACCCCACCTGTTCTACAAGACACTCGGCCACGTGTACAGTAACAGCGTGCTAAGCGCAATGCTCCATGCCAGCGAGACATTACACGTGACCAAGCCAAACCTCCAGCGCATCTAAATGACAGAGCCATGATCAGACAGATCTGCAACATCAAGCCAAAGAACGCGAACTGTGTCCGATCAAATTAACTACTGGAACAGCTTGGTTTCAAGGACCTTGACCGCATCCTAAAGGAGAGAAGGCTCCGCTGCTATGGTCATGTGAAACGCTCCAGCAGTGTTGTCAATTGCAGCTGGGACTTACAAGTGTCTGGAAACAGTGTGCCTGGGCGGCCAAAGATGTCGTCGAGGGAGTTAGTAGAGAGAGATTGTAGGGAGTGGAGGCTCTAAGCCATCGACCCTCATGACAGAGACACTTTGTGATCTGGTGTGAGATCTGCCATTTGTTCAGCTAGCCAGCTGTCTGGAAGGGAGCCCATGGGTGTGGTCATATGCTTCTACACCTGCACGTTGATCAAAAATAACCATTAATGATCAGAACAGAACAGAACATTTTATTTTGAATTAAGCATATACAGCTGATCCTCAATGAACATGATGACGATGATGAATTCTGTGGCATCTGCTTAGTTATGTGCAGTTTGAGAGCACATGATTATGCTTTGGATCTGAACCAGTAGTGTATGCATTAGGAACACCAGCTGTTTGTAAGGTTGTAAGTAATCTTTGAAATATCCAAATGGCGTGAACTGTTGGAAAGCTAATTTAAGATAAATCAAATGCCATAACTCCACAGTTTGTAGGTTGATTTAGTTGATCATCATATTTGGCTGAGGTATTATGAGAACACACATTTTTACACAATTTCATCAAGTTTGGTGAAAATCAGATGAAACCATTGGCCTTAGAGAAAAGAAACGAACATGGTATATTGGACGACCAACCTAGCAACATTAACAAACCAATATACCCTGACATTAGTGGAGGGAAGATTAAAAAGAACAATATCCGTATCATCAACAACCAGCAACAACAACTCTATACAGCAGACTACATTACTGCTTACCATAATCCATTACATCTATCATCAACAATCTGAAATAACTTATTATCCTTGAACAGAACGAACATCCATCTATCATCAACAATCTGAAACAACTTATTATCCTAGAACAGAACGAACATCCATCATTTATTAATAAGCAAAATATCTGTCAATCAGCTGTTATTAGCCGAAATATTAATGTTATTCTTAGCTTCAATTAGTATAGTACCAATATGTTATTTTTACAATAGCAGTTAAAAGGACCCTCAACTCGGTCATATTTTCTTTCTATAGTTTCTTAAAAATGTTAAATATAAACTTATCATTAAACAATCACAGACTCTATTTTCAACAGACTGTATTTTCCTGACCCTTCATTGTTAAAATGTCAATTACAAAACCTGAAGATGCATATTAATCATCAATTAACCATAAACTACACATTGACATTTGGGTATTTTTACTGAAATGGGGGAAAAGGTTATGGGGTCATATAAACGAAATATTGATTGAGCTTTGTATACTGTTTGCTTCTTCTTAAAATATGCCAAACAAAATGTAGAAAATTATAAAAAAAAATTAAGCCCTATTTAGCAACAACATTGCTACCAACCATGGTACACAGCATGTAATTAGCCGAAACAAATTAGCCACTATGAGACAATAATATGCATATTGTAGTCAAAACAGCAGTCTTTGCATTAAAATTCTAAAGACACTTAACAGAAACACTACACTGCATTAATAAGCTTTACTTTTGCACTTGCAGTATAAAGATTTCCAAATGTACTTTGTCATTACCTTTAGGCATGTGTGAAGAACATAACAAAACAAAAAAATATATAAATCTATAAATCTATCCAAGAATGTCCATGGATCACATCATGTGTGAAGCAATATCTCATCTTAGTATCTACCAAACCTTGGTGATGCCAGCTAACCAGAACATGTAGATGCAGGTTGGTAAAGTTGTCCACCAAACATGTAGATGCGGTCTGGGCGAAATGTCCCCGAACATGTGTAGATGTGGAATAGACAAACATTTCCACAAGATCAGTACAGGTTGATCTATTTGGAATGGGCAGAATGTCCACCAGAATGTGTAGATGGGTGCTTGTGTAGACTAGCAGACCACAGTAGACCAAATCTTTAACAAAAATAAATTAAATTATTTTTTTCTAGAAGTGATGCACAAAATGTACTTCTCAGATACAGATTAAATTGATTTTTTTAATTGTTGAGTGTGGCTGGGCCCATTGGAAGGGGATATAATCCAACTTTAGAAATAAGTGCTGTCACTATCAGGTGACACACCGTATTCGTTCTAATATACACACCACAGCGTGATCATTTTACCTAGGGTGCGCGGCAATTGGGACTAAATTTTGACAAACGTAATATTTAAACAAGAGCACCGCCTACGGGTGCTGGATGCTCGACTTTCTTGTATTTGATAGTACTCAAGGCTTTTGTTTATAGAATAGGTTCATCACTGTTATTAAGTATGTTGAATTTCAAGTCAATACCTCTTATAGATATTGAGAAATTTGAGCGAGAGCAAAAATTCTAAGATGAAAAGGGTAATAACTCCACAAAAATCCTTGATATAGTTACCTCATCTTGTCTATAGAACAGGTTCATAACTGTGAACAAGTATTTTGAGTTTCAAGTCAATACCTGTTATAGATATTGTGAAATATAACCTAAATCAAAAATCCTCAGTTGAAAAAAGGGAAATAACTCAAGCAAAATCCTTAACTGAGTTACCCTCTCTTGTCTAAAGAGTAAGTTCATCACTGTGATGAAGTACTTTTGAGTTTCAAGTCAATACCTCATATAGGTATTAATAAATTGGACCTAAAAGAAAATTGTAAGTTGAACTAGAACTCCGCAAGTCTGATGTGTCGCCTGACGCCTGATAGCTTACGTGAATCCAAATGAAGAAGCACTTAAGGTTAATGCTCAAATACTTTTTTAACAGCTTTATTGAAATCTTCCAAAGCACTGCACTCTAGCTAATTGCAAAGAAAAGACTTATTAAAACGAAAAATGCGACACAAAAATAAGTATGAAAATTTACATAACTCCGAAAATATGAGGTGCAGAGTAACGGTTCTTGTGCAATGAACTTCTCCTCAATGAGATCCATCTACGAATGAAGTTTCAAGTTAATAGCTTTCATAGTATTAGAGTTATGCTCCAGACAAAAATTAAGTATGAAAATAAACAAAGGGCAATAACTCCAAAAGTATGAGGTGCAGAGTAACGGTTCTTGTGCACTACACTTTCCTTCAATGAGATCTATCTACCTATGAAGTTTCGTGTTGATAGCTTTAATAGTCTAAGAGTTATGCTCCGGACAAGCGAAAGGTGACGCCGCCGCCGTGGCCACCGCTGACGACAATAGTAACCCCTATATGTCGCCTAGTCAGGCGACACAAAAAGGGTAATAACTCCAACAAATTCCTTAAAAGAATTATCTCCTCTTGTCTGCATAATGGGGTCAACACCATAAACAAGTTTCAATTTAATGTCTTTGATAGTTATTGAGATATGTTTACCAAAAAATTGTCAAAATATGCTAAGTTCAACCAAGGGCAGATACAGTGCTCCAGCCAGGATTTAAAAAAGGGCAGGGTGCTTATTGCTAAAAAGGGCACGCGCGCTCATATTTTTTCAAGGTTATATATGAATACATATGTATAAAAAACACATAGGTTATATAATATAATTTCTTTCTTTATTTGTTTTGCTTATTGTTTGCTTACCGTTATTTTTTCACATATATATACTTTACATTTTTCTTGTAATATATTTATACCAAATTATAAAATGTACTAAGCAAAATTATATAACTTAAACTTTTCATTCTATATAATATAACCCCAAATAAGTGGTTTATTTAATATAATGTTTTTGTAATGCTACATATAATCATATTTTCAGCACCTCTATCAGTTTTTTGTGGTAACTTCAACTGCATTATAAGTAGCATTTAAATATAACAATTTAAACTATAGTCTATAGCTTGCATAAATATGATCAAATGCATTATCTTGTATTTGCTATATATATTATATTTATATATAAACGTATGTCCGAAATGTAACGGCCGAAAATATGTACAGTTTATGAAATAATCAAGATGTCCTGCATGTTGGTATTTCAACAATTAACTTAAATATGTAATTGAAAACTTATTAAATATTTGTGAATAAAATGGAAACCATTTATATTTATTACATAAAACAGCGTCTGACTTTTTAAGTAGTTGAATGATAGTAATATACAGTGGAAGAAGAGATAGCTTAGTAACAATGAACAAAAAGTAACAATTTATCAAATTAGAAACATGTTTAAACGTTATTAGAATTAGGTTAATTGATTTTAATACGAATTCGCGGGTATACACCACATACCGCCGTAAAGTAAAAACGTCATGTATTATCTTACGAGAAATGTATGCACTCCTTGCGCGAGCTTCATTAAATAGATTTCAGAATGCAAACTTTCTAATAACATCACGCTTTTTTAGCTGATATTTATATTGGCATTACGACACATTTTACGGCAATTTTTAATGCGATCTTTTTTTGTACAGGACACGGCTGTGGTAAAAAATATACATGAAACACTGCGTCTAACGGCAGCTGTACACGCATGCTTCCCACGAGCATTTCATGACGTCGCTGGCATTAACAAAAAGTTCGCGCGTTTTGTTTTAGCACAACACGATTTGATCATGGAGATATGTAATTAATATTAAAGTGCAACGTAATAATTTTTTGGTCAAAATAATTTGCAGTCACGCTTTGACTATCAATGTGAGAATCTTACATACATAACGCCTATTTAGGTATATAAATATAAAAAATACCTTGAGTTGCATTAAAATCAAATTTGATTTCTTACTTAACGCATGAAATACAACTGTTAAAACTTTGATGATTTATTACAATCAGACTTTGGCATTGGCATTTACTCTCCGACACACTATCTGAATAATGCCAAAATTTCTTGGACGCGGTTTCAATTAAACGGAACGTTTGAGCGTCGAAGTGCAAACACACGCACTTGATGTGATGCCGACATCCGTTCAACGACTTACTGCTCAAAACTGTAAATTGTGTTGTCCGCAAACATTAAAATTACATAAAAAAGTTTCAGTGTTTGTGTGCCATAAATTGGAAACTACACATGTATGCAATTGCGATTTGATGCATTGCGTTTAATGTTGGAATACTTGTGATTTTCTATGGGTGGATAATTAAAATTGGATTAACAAATATTATTATATAAATATATTATAATATGGTAAGTGTTTAACTTATGGTTATTAGCGTAAGAACGATATGTGTGTTCGACATGCTTTATTCGTAAACGATATCTTTAATTGCTCATTGTCGATTTAAGTTATACTTTCTAATGACGCTAACAATACGTTACATTGGTGACATGCATTAAATTTTCCATGAGAAAAACGTGTTTTGCTAGAAATTTGCATCAAATTCTGCAAGGTTACAGACACCTCATGGGAAACGTGCGTGTATTCGCCAGGTGCAGAAGCTGCATATACATTGACTAATTTGTGCACAGATATATCAAGTGATGAAATGTTGAATCAATAGCCAAGATCGGCAAAATCAGCGAGTGCTTTATTCTGATCAAAGACGAGATAAGTGACGTAATACACATGTATACATGGGTTTCATCAGGCGGTGATTACACGGGGGATTAAATGGGCGCAGCGTGTATCCGTATCCACAGCGTAGTACATGTTTACAGACATATACAGCAAGGCCGAGATTAAAGGGGGCAGGGCGGGATCAAAGCCAGCAGGGCGCGGGTCGAGGGCGGAAGGGCGGGGCAAGAGCGTCAGGGCGCTACGCCCTGTCATTTAGGCCTAGCTGAAGCACTGGGCAGAAAAAATCAAAGGGTAACCTGCCTTGTTGTAATGGCGTACCCTTTTGATGGTGAACAAGTATTGAAGTTTCAAATGGATACCTTTGAAAGTTTTTGAGAAATGACAACAGCTTGACTTTTTTTCTTCGAATATTCGAGCTAACAAGAGCTGTCAGAAGACAGCGCGCTCGACTATTCGAAGTATTTCAGTTGGTACATATTTTGGATAGTGAAAGGAGCATAAATTTGTTAAAATACAATATTTTTATGTGAAGCCTTGTACAGTTTGTAAATTTTTGGAACAAAAACTTTAACCACAAAGTCTATGTAAAAAGTGGGGTAACTCTGTCAAAATACAAAACAGAGTTATGGGTAATGTTATCCCTGGTACTAGAGTTGATGATAATGGTTAGTTCCAAGTTTCAAGTGAATAACTTATGTAGTTTTGAAGTTACAAACCTTTTGAATATTAACTTTAACCAGAAAATCTATGTGAAAAAGGGGCATAACTCTGTCAAATACAGAACAGAGTTATGGGGAATGTTGCCCCTGACACTGGAGTTGATGACAAAGGTTAGTTCCAAGTTTCAAGTGAATAACTTATGTAGTTTTGAAGTTACAAAACTTTTGAATATAAACTTTAACCA
Source organism: Congeria kusceri (assembly GCA_027627225.1). Taxonomy (NCBI): domain Eukaryota; kingdom Metazoa; phylum Mollusca; class Bivalvia; order Myida; family Dreissenidae; genus Congeria; species Congeria kusceri. Next base: position 32,112,395 of record CM051039.1, on the reverse strand, counting down.
GAAAATCTAAGTGAAAAAGGGGCATAACTCTGTTGAAATACAAAACAGAGTTATACGGAATGTTGCCCTTGATACTGGAGTTAATGACAAAGGTTAGTTACAAGTTTCAATTGAATAGTTTTGAAGTTACAAAACTTTTGAATATAACTTTAACCAGAAAATCTAAGTGTACAAGACCTGTCGGGGGACTGTGCGCTAGACTTTTCTTGTGCTTGTCAGAGTTTCTGGCATTTTATTTCTAAAACAAGAAATATGGAAATTCCACAAAAACCAAATTTTTCTAACGAAATGCATTAAAGTCAGCACATCAATAAAAATTTTACTAAAAGTGACCTTGACCCCACCCACCCCATATGCAATCCCAAGCGAGGTCTCGATATAAGGTATCTATGTATGAAGTTTCATTAAAATATCTTGATGCATTCTCAAGTTATTGATCTGAAAACGTTTTTAGTAACAAGTTACTGATCGGAAACCGTTTTTCTAGTTTTTAGTAACAGTGACCTTGACCTTGACTCCATCCACCCCCTATGCAATCCCAAGCGAGGTCTTGATATAAGGTATCTGTGTATGAATTTTCATTAAAATATCTTAATGCATTCTCCAGTTATTGAGCAGAAACAGCTTTTCTATTTAAGTAACAGTGACCATGACCTTGACCCTATATGCAATCCAATGAGAGGTCTCGATATAAGGTATGCATGTATTAAGTTTCATTAAAATATCTCAATTCGTTCTCAAATTATTGAGCGGAAACCGTTTATCTATTTTTAGTAACAGTGACCTTGACCCCACCCACCCCATATGCAATCCCAAGCGAGGTCTCGATATATGGTATGCATGTATAAAGTTTCATTAAAATATCTCAATGCGTTCTCAGGTTATTGAGCGGAACCCGTTTTTCTATTTTGAGTAACAGGGACCTTGACCCCACCCACCCCATATGCAATCCCAAGCGAGGTCTCGATATAAGGTTTGCATGTATAAAGTTTCATTAAAATATCTCAATGCGTTCTCAAGTTATTGAGCGGAAACCGTTTTTCTATTTATAGTAACAGTGACATTGAAGCCATCCACCCAATACACGGTGCATATGGTCACCGCATACTGCTGAAATAAAATTGGAATGCACAGTATACTTTGTGGAAAGTCGTTTAACAGGCACGATATATGTGTATCTAAATTCAAATATTTAACAATCCATATACTCTATGATAAAACCACAAGTTGCAGGGAACAAAATAATTATGATTTAAGCCACACATAAACGTTCAATTTTAGTAAAATAATGCTAGCACGGTGAAGATCTCGGTAAAAAACAAGTACCTGTATTGAATGATATGCATAATTCGCATTTAAATCTTAAGTTTCAATATAAAGTTTATAGTTCCAAACATATTTTTTCACCAAAAACACAGTGATACGATCAAAGAAACCTAAATGAGCTTTTATCATACGAATTATAGCCACAATGGAATAGAAATCTGAATATATATCTGAAAATTCACTTCATGAATAAGACATGGACACTTTTTCACTTCGTCTATGACGAAGGAAGAATTGCAGGAAAATATGTTGTAAGAATATTTAGTAGCGATAGCCACTGTGTTCCGTAGGACTAAAATTATTGTCATATAATGATGAAAACCCGGAGAAATTAACATTTTCTTGCCCTGCACTATGTTTTTTTTGTCCATAAGTATGCAGTGCCCATCCATTAATTATAAAAGTAACGTAGTTGTATTTCATCAGTATACGGCGACTATATACACCGTGCCATATGCAAACCCAAGTGAGGTCTTGAGATAAAGTATCTATGTATTAAGTTTTATTAAAATATCTCCATTTGTTCTCAAGTTATTGAGCGGAAACAGTTTTTCTATTTTTAGTACCAGTGACCTTTACCCCACCCACCCCATGTGCAATCCCTATTAAGGTCTTGCTATAAAGTATCTATGTTAGCATTTTCATAACAATAGCTCAATCCGTTCTTGAGTTAGGGAGTGGAAACGAAAAGTTGAGAAACTAGCTTACCTAAAAACTTTAACCTGTCCATATAGCTTATATGTAAAATTTCTAAGTGTAAAAAGGCCCATAATTTTGACAAATTTCAAACTAGAGTTATTAAAATTGGCCCATGAGTTCATTTTAATATAGGGAATAAGTATTCTAAGTTTGAATGAAATCCCTTAAGCCATTCGTGAGAAACCAGCTTACCGAAAAACTTTATCCTGTCCTCAATAGCCAGTAGATGTGGAATGACTGGAAATCCTGGACAGACAGTAGATGTGGAGTGACTGAAAATCGTGGACAGCCAGTAGATGTGGAGTGGCTGGAAATCCTCAACAGCCAGTAGATGTGGAGTGACTGGAAATCCTGGACAGCCAGTAGATGTGGAGTGACTGGAAATCCTGGACAGCCAGTAGATGTGGAGTGACTGGAAACCCTCAACAGCCAGTAGATGTGGAGTGACTGGAAATCCTGGACAGCCAGTAGATGTGGAGTGACTGGAAATCCTTGACAGCCAGTAGATGTGGAGTGACTGGAAATCCTTGACAGCCAGTAGATGTGGAGTGACTGGAAATCCTCAACAGCCAGTAGATGTGGAGTGACTGGAAATCCTGGACAGCCAGTAGATGTGGAGTGACTGGAAATCCTTGACAGCCAGTAGATGTGGAGTGACTGGAAATCCTCAATAGCCAGTAGATGTGGGCTGACTGGAAATCCTCGATAGCCAGTAGATGTGGAGTGACTGGAAATTCTGGACAGCCACTAGATGTGGAGTGACTGGAAATCCTCAACAGCCAGTAGATGTGGAGTGACTGGAAACCCTGGACAGCCAGTAGATGTGGAGTGACTGGAAATCCTTGACAGCCAGTAGATGTGGAGTGACTGGAAATCCTGGACAGCCAGTAGATGTGGAGTGACTGGAAATCCTTGACAGCCAGTAGATGTGGGCTGACTGGAAATCCTGGACAGCCAATAGATGTGGGTTGACTGGAAATCCTCGAAAGCCAGTAGATGTGGGCTGACTGGAAATCCTCGATAGCCAGTAGATGTGAAGTGACTAGAAATCCTTGACAGCCAGTAGATATGGAGTGACTGGAAATCCTCTATAGCCAGTAGATGTGGGGTGACTGGAAATCCTCGATAGCCAGTAGATGTGGAGTGACTGGAAATCCTCAATAGCCAGTAGATGTGGAGTGACTGGAAATCCTTGACAGCCAGTAGATGTGGAGTGACTGGAAATCCTTGACAGCCAGTAGATGTGGAGGGACTGGAAATCCTCTATAGCCAGTAGATGTGGAGTGACTGGAAATCCTCGATAGCCAGTAGATGTGGAGTGACTGGAAATCCTCGATAGCCAGTAGATGTGGAGTGACTGGAAATCCTCGATAGCCAGTAGATGTGGAGTGACTGGAAATCCTCGATAGCCAGTAGATGTGGAGTGACTAGAAATCCTGGAAGCCAGTAGATGTGGAGTGACTGGAAATCCTGGACAGCCAGTAGATGTGGAGTGACTGGAAATCCTGGACAGCCAGTAGATGTGGAGTGACTGGAAATCCTCGATAGCCAGTAGATGTGGAGTGACTGGAAATCCTGGACAGCCAGTAGATGTGGGCTGACTGGAAATCCTGGACAGCCAGTAGATGTGCAGTGACTGGAAATCCTCGATATCCAGTAGATGTGGAGTAACTGGAAATCCTCGACAGCCAGTAGACGTCGGCTGACCAGAACTGTACAAACACCTCTGACAGTTCAGCAAATCCATGCCTGTAAATGAAAATTCCATTTGTTTTATTGATTCTGATATATTCAGTCAATTAAATATTTGACTCCAATCACAGCTTAACAACTTTGCTTTAATTTCACAACAATTGTTCTTTGTGTTTGCATTACTCATTTCAACATGTCAGTCCAATTTTTATTGAGAACCAAGTCAAAATTCTGGTTGTTGTTTCCAATTAATAGTCAGTCTGACTTTGGCTGTTTTTCAACCATAATTGTATTGTTGAAACATTTAGGTATCAATCACACAAGCGTACCATATGAAATATCGAATCTCTACAATATTGTAGCAGCTGCTTTTGCGACTTCATAATTCAATTTAATTTAGAACAGAAAAAAATACAGACTCATGATAGGAAAAATCCAAATGAGATTTGTATTCCTCAACAGTCTGAAATGTTCTTAACCGAGTCGGAATCAGCTGAAATCACAAACTGCAAAAACTTAAAATTTATAGTATAACCATCAACAGTTAACTTAGCTTCAAAATTGTCAGACCAAATTCCATTGTAGATACTGGATTATGCAATCACAACCACAAATTGAGTGGATTTACCATCAGGTCGTGGTCTGCCATTTTCTTAATGCCTTAAGAAGGTAAGGATGACACTGTGTGTATAATTTTTCTGAGCGGAAGACATAGAATGAAAAATCCTGGGGTAAGATCACTTATAGGGGAAAACTGCATGATTTGAAAGAATTTTTCTGAGCGGACGACGTTGAAAATTAAAAATCCAGGGCAAGATCAGTTTTAGGGGAAAATGGCATGATTTGAAAGAATTTTTCTGAGGGGATGAAAGCCCCTACTATAGAACTATTAGAAGGAAAAAAAGCCCTGGACTTACGTGACCAAAACAGGCAGAATGAATAACAAAATTTCAATAAATATTTCAATCTGGGCGCACAAAATTTCATTGAGGACCAAAAGCACAACAATTTCAGAATCCCTGGACTCAAGTTTTGGCTGGAGAATTTGCATTTGCTAATGTGTTGCAAGACCAGGCAGTGTCCTGTTTTCTTTATGTATGCTGCAGTTGCAAGCACATGATTGGGGTGACCCAGTGTTTACTTACCAGTGTATACTCATTGGCTGTGTTGTGTATCATAGCTGACCAAATTTCTGCTGTGGTGTGAGGACTTTTCCAAATGAGGGCTTATCTAGAGTACATGGGCACCGAACCATTCACCTCTGGATGCCGAATTCCACACCGTATCTGATGACTGAAGGAATCCAAGTCTGTTTATTTTCTAAAAAATAAATATTTCTTTCATACATGATAGTGAAACTAAAATGACACAAAAATCTACGATCGTTACTTGCTTAGGTTTTTCAGTAAGTTAATTTTGCAAAGACAACAACATCACGTTTCTTTTTATGTATGTTTAATGTAGTTTTATCTCTAACAAGAGAAGTTTACAATGAAACAAAATTTGAGTGAGTGAATTCCTCAATTGCTTATGTGTCACTACATACGAGGCGTGTCGTGGGAAAACCAGGCTTAATGCATATGCGTAAGGTGTTGTCCCGGATCAGCCTGTCGTCCGGGATGACACTTTCCGCCTACAGCGGATTTATGTTTAGAAGAGACTTCCTTGAAACAGAAAATACCATAAAAGCGGAAAGTGCCGTCCTGGAAAGGCCTGTGCGGACTGCACAGGCTGATCCGGGATGACATTACGCACATACGTTACGCCCGGTTTTCCTACGACATGCCTCATTTTAATTTTTTATTTTAACTAAAATGTAACCATGTGTTTTTCTTTCCTTTAGGCACACAATAGTTTCGTCATCTCTAACATGTACAAGCCTGGGGCAAGCCAGTGTATACTCACCTAATACTGGTACAGGTACTGCATTATGCACTAGGGTTGCTCATGGGTGACTTCTTACTGAACCTTATTATGGGCTGATCAGAAACAATACCCTAACATTGCTGGATTTCAGGTCAATAAATCCATGCCTGTAAAAGAAAATTCCATTTTACCATATTTTTGTTTGCATAAATATATACATCTAAATGGAAAAACCTTTTATGTTACAAAGATGTGGACCTTTTAGAATGTTGGCGGAAGCCAACTGTCTTTTGAGAGGGTAATTTCCAAAACAGGTATCACGGAAAACTACTTTTTCCTTTGCAGGCTACAAGCCAGTAAATCGAAACATGTATGGCTCTTTCTTAAAAACAGCAAAAATTCACACCTGTTTTCTTACCTTTTAATTATTTAAGATAATGTATGTCATGTGATTTATTAGAATTACATATTCTAACAAATGTCAATTTATTTAAAAAATTTACGTCAAACTAACGACACCCCTATTTTCGCTATTTACTTGTATGTAGACGAGGCTGTCCTGGAATGAGACCACTAAATTAATGTGCTACATCGGTTATTTTTGACTTGTGACAACAAATTACTGCAATGTATTAATTTTAAACTGTAGAATGGAAAATCGAGAGCACGCATAATATGACCTACTTTTGACTCAGGCGTAAAAAAAACTTGTTTGCTTCCTCTAAGGCTTAAAAAAAACAAAAATGCTTGTTTCAGGTAACATGCCCAAAAAAATTAGGGTAGGTAGGTCGGGATTTTTTTGTTTTTATTTTTTTATTTGGCAAATGGTAAACTTGAAGATTCTAAAACTGAATAAATATTCAAAACGTATCAGTAATATCCTTAAACATTGTTTGTAAGTGGATACTATCAAAACAAAACACTTATTTATCCCAAAACACATTTAATTATTAAAAAAGGTAAATAAACCAAAAATCAATCTGACAAACCCAATAAAATGTTCGACGGCATTTTTTAGGGTAGGTCGGGTTACCTGAAACAAATATTTTTTTTTTACGCCTAACCCGACCGACCATAAAAGTTTTTTTTGCAGTTTGGAAATGTTTCTTTTAAATATTAGAGTGTTTTTGAATAATATTGAACGTTTTGTTATGAAGGTAGTAACAAGACTGGGATCCGGCCTCTAGACATATTTTTTTAATATTCTATTACAACCGTGGAACTAGTCTAGGCAGCAACGCCAATAGTATTGGTGTTGTTTAACCATTTGTATACAGTAGTTGTCGCCCTTTGTTTCAACTTTGCCATAGTTTGCTTCAGAAAAAAAATCGCATTTTGCAAAGTTCGTCTGAGATTTCCTCCTAAATACTGACATTAAAAAAATTTATCATTTGGGCGCACATTAAACAATAACAAGCGTCTATGCCTTAATAAAGTCTGATAGTGTGCAGGTGCTTATGAATAATAAATGGCGAAAAAGCGTCTATTGATGCAGAACCGTGTACTTATCTCCAAGAGGTATTGTGACCAGTAACCAATTGTGAAAACGCGTGCAGGCCTCCTAGCAGACCTAAATGAAATTAAAGGTTTTTATAAAGGTTCCAATTTTGCAAAATAAAGGCTTTTTAGGGTAAAGTTTGTTAAAATTAAAGAGCAAATAAAGGTTAATTTGTACCTACTAAATTGATGGAAATTAAACGAAATATACCTTTTATTTAAATTAATGTACTTCAATTGTAAAAAAATGGTAGTGACAACAAAATAAAGATTGCACACTTATTTTACATAGAAACAGCAATAGTCGGACTGTCCATATGGAAAAGAGCACATTGAGGAAAAGATCAAGAACAACGTAGTCGAGCGTTGCGTATTTCCACCTTTTTAGAGGTTCAATATATGTTTAAGTCACTATCTTTAGCAATGTAAATATTATTTGCAGGAAAAGTAACATGTTCTCTGGCAAGTAATAGGCATGAAATAATGACAGATATTTTTGAAAACTACAAATCACTATGAATACAATACCAAATCTTGTCAAATTGTCAAAACTGTACTAGAGCACGAAATTGAAATGCAGATGATGCAAAATTGTACAAGAAATCAAAAGCCCTTCACTGTAGGAACAATTACTTAGTTGGAACATCATTGTAAAAGGTCATCTGATCCATGTATTTTAGCTTCTGTTATCATAAGATCTCACATAGTACAATACAATATGAGGTTCTTCAAAAAGTAGAAAATTATTCGTAAAATGTAGTTGAAATGCGCACTTCAACAGCAGCTTCAAGTATGCTAGACTAGCACCTTAAAATTTCAATAAGCAAGAATAATCTCTGCATATACAACTTGAATGGCAGTCCTCAGATTTTGTATATTGCACATGAAAAGTTAATAATTATTTTTATAAATATGAAAATTAAAAATAGCAATGAAACTACACTGTATTAACTCATTTAAGGCTTTAATTAAGCATCAAGGTAGTTTAGGGAATTGAAAAATTATTTGACAATTCTTTGACAATCTATGATCTTGCCTATATCACAATCTAAATACTGTCACTTTCAAAGCAAAGAGTTTCTAACTTTCTTGGTCAGAGTGCAAAGCTGCAATTATTCATTTTGCTGGACATCATTACAAACTTGCAAAATCAACAAGAGACTTCTGTTGACTATAATTTCAGTCATTTGTACTTCAATTGTTTCAATTTTTTGAAGAACAGACAATATTAAGCATTCCTGTTGGACATCCCCGAAAGGCAGCAGTGGGAAATAAAAGAAGGAGCAGTTTGCAGCAACCAGCTATTTTGTTCTGGACCTTGGAAAGTGTTCATATGATTAAGTCTAGGGTCTTCCATGACCAATTTTGGACTATTGAACTATCCAACAAGTAATGAATGTATCCTCAATGTCTAGTATTGTCAATAATTATCAGGCGAGTTACAGAGATATTATTGTCAGGGTTCGATCTAAACGCGTGTCCGTCGGTCCGTGACCTGTAATTTTTCACTTAGACCAGGTGTCTTTGAAGGATGACCGGTCCAGTGACCAGTTGTGTTTGGACTGGTTCCTGTGTAATTCATGAATTATCATTTGTGATTAAGAATACAGGGAACCATCCCAGCTAATATTGTTTATTAGCATTTTACCACAAGCTTTCGTGTATAAATCACACCTTTTCTGATTCTTTAACTTGCCAAACATTATGTTATAACAGCGTGTAATGCGTTGCAAAATCAATACCATTTTGACGTAAGAAATTATACATGAAGGGCATTGTAGTCGCTTTTTACAGAAGCAATTTCCATTTATAACAATTAACTACAGTCATTTAATAACCTTGTATTATTTTAATACAAATTTAATCAAACAACAGTTATTGTATAAAATAATGAGTTACTAAAAGCTTCTATTCAAACTAGAATTGTCACATGATCGACTGATATACCCCCACAATATAGCCTTGTCACAAAACTATGGCATATTTTCGAAAGAAATGGACGGAGAGAATGCTTTAATTTGTGAAAGGTCAACAGGGTATTTGGAAAAATTTAATTTAAATAGGAGCCTTAACTGTCAACATTTAGTGGTTTGTAACCAGTTGAGCTTGATCTGTATTTTATGATTTTACACCTATGTACCAAAAATAATTTAAATATGTGAAGCCTTTCATGAGTTATAGTCCATGTTATAGTCCATGTTTTTCGGGAATTTAAGTCAAATAGGGGGGCCGTAACTGTGTCAAAATTTAGTGGTTTGTAACCAAAGTTGAAACTGACCTGTATTTTATGATGCTACACAAGTGTACCAATAAATATTTAAATATATGTCAAGTCATTGTTGAGTTATCGTCAGGAAACCATATGTTTAGGGAATTTAAGTCAAATTAAAGGACATAACTCTGTCAAAATTTAGTGGTGTGTAACCAAAGTCGAACTTGACCCATATTTTATGATGGTACACATGTATCAGTGAATTTTTTTGCCTATTTTTACTGCTGAATTGCGGCAGTTTCCCCTTACCAATAAACCTTCATTTTTCCCCTAAAATGACCCAATTTTTCCCCAAAATAAGAAACATTTTCCCCTCACACTGGGTTGGTATTTCAATAACAAATTGACGAAACTTTATTGCTTCTTTACACACGATATTAGGTTGCAAATAGACCTGGTGTTCGAAACATTGATAAAAACAATTTTAGAAGCAAAATTTGAGGGTTAAAAAGTGGTAACCATTTGCAGCTGATTTTGCCATGTCTGTTGATGTTATATTGCACTTTTTTTGTCTGCGTTTGTTTAATGTTGAAATTCTGTAATATTAAACTAAATTTTTTTTTATCAAAATGCAATTTACAGTACTGAGTAATTAAATTTTAAATACGCACACAAAATTACCTTATGCATGAAACATGTATTTATCCCAATATAATGAAATCCTCTAAAAAATCCAGACGATGTATAGTACGTCACCCTGAAATTAAATATCCAATTTATCCAAGGCAACAAAACAACCATTTGAATTTTAAAATCCTTGGTATTTCCCTTTGAACGCTAATGCATCTATTGACAGCACTTGCTTTGTTCAGGTACAGTACTTAGTAGCATCAATCAATGCTTTTTGACACCTACCACGTGCTCAGCGTGTCCTATCAGGTACAAACTGCTAGACGAGGCCTAAAATAAAATATTGTTTGTTTCCCCTCCCGCGACCGACCCAGCAAAATCGCCGCGACCCAAAAAAATTTATAGACAAAAGAAAACAATATTTTATTTTATTGGTGTGTGAAAATGCAGGGTGCGAATCCTTTAAAAGAAACCAATAGCATGTACAAATCTTACTTTCAAGACGCTTATAAAATGACTTTAAACGGACAGTTCTCGGTATCGCGTAATTCGGCGTATTTGACGCATGCTTTTATAAAAAGGACGCCATAACATTCAGTGTCAGATTGTATGACGCAACCATTTTCGCTGATATATGCATGTTTTTTGAAGACAAAGAACGCCCACCAGCAATTAACAAACTCGCCGTTATGCACCAAGTGTTCAGTATCGATAAAATTTTGACGCAGGAGGAGTCAGCTTAACAAGAGCCAAACAGTCAGCCAATGAGAACGCATAAAATTTCCAACATGCAAATGTGCGTCATCGTTAGAAAGTTTATCACGCCCTCATTCTAATTTTAATTGGTAAAGGTGCAAGTCATTTGTAACACATTTGCTTTAGGTATGTCTTTTGTTATCGATATGCGTGTTTTTAACAGGCGTGTTTGTAATAAATTACTACAAATTAAAATAGTAAATAAATAATTATAAATAAATAGAATAATTTTTGTGAATTTTGGCGAGAGGAACTGTTTGCTAAGAATATGAATTACGTCATGTAACTCGACAAACTGATCGCGTCAAACGTCTTATGTTGTTAAAAAAAAAAAAAATAACGATTTAGTAATAATTAACAAAAGTGTTATTCAAACTCATCACTGCACACGGATTAGAATTATGCAAAAACTTTGGCGGAGGCAACATTTGAAAGAAAGTTAGCGGAATTAAAGTCGTTGTCAAAAATGAAAGCAAATAAACTTCAGCGCCTTTTCGTTTTATTTTAATTTATCAAAACTGTTCTGTTGCTTTCTTTTTATTAATGAACAAAGTCCTTTTTTTTTTATTTCCTTAGAATGCTAATTCATTAATGCTCTAGCATATGCGTTGTTCAGATACAGTATTACAGATTGATGCTTTCAAACACTATTCACATGCTAAGCGTGTAATACGCTTTTCAGCTACAAACTGCTAGCCGAAGTTTGACAGTCACTGTTGCTATGGCTGTTGCTAACAGCGTTCTGTTTTGGATGCCCTGCAAACTGCAACGTCACGCTATTACTCCTTAGTTTTAAGAGGTTTTTATTATTAACGCTCTTGTTTTTAACGTATGTTATAGTTTGTTCAATATTGATAAATTATTGTCATAATACATAGTATTACGTAAATAAACAGAACGTTATTAATCTACTACAACGAAAATATTAAGAATTTATACTATAACGTAACATTTCGAACATAAGGAAAACATTAATGAAAATGACTTATTGTGTATAAAAATAAAATATTTTTCCGACCTACCGACCCACCCTTTATTAGCATGGGTCGCGGGAGGGGAAACAAACAATATTTTATTTTCGGCCCGATAGCCGCAAATTTGGCTGTCACATCAAAGCCATTTGAAGTAAAACCGACACCGTTGCTATGGGTGTTGCTAATGGCTTGCAGATTTGGAAGGCCGGTTAATTGATGACGTCACGCTGTCATTCTTTAGTTTTTTATGGGTTATGTTATTCAAATCGCATTTGTAAAGGATTTTATTGTTTGTTCTAATTGGAAATATTTTTGCAATTTATTATAATGCAGTGTTTTTGCGTTAAAAACATTATGAATTAATTACGAACAAAATATGATGAATAAATTACGATTTTTTTTAGAAATTTTTTCACTGTTACCATGTATAATGTGCACCACATTTTCACAGCCAAATTCTAGGGTAAAAAGTTTCTCTCTAATGGCCACCATAGATACTAAGAAGAGAAACAGGCTAACCCAAGGTCATCTAGATGCCACTATGAGGATTTGCCACCACCTAAGACACCTCACAGATGAAGATCTTGAACTATTGGTTGACAAATTCAAGGGCCATAAAACAAGACAACTAGCATTTCGACTCAGCAATTGCCCTCAGAAATCTGACTCTTGTGATCATCATTCAGATATTGTAAAATTTAAATGAACATTTGCTGTTACAATCAAGTAACTCGAATTGATATCAGTTTTACATTTTTTGGTTCAACTTTAATATAGGAATAATAAAACTCCAGAGACATCATCAGGAGAAAAAACACTTATTACCATACCTTTATTTGAGGCAAATTTTACCAATTGCCTATACAGGAATTATGTAACTTTAAGAATCATATCATCTGATGATCACGTGTTAAAGGTGTGCACACAGTAACTGCAGTATAAAAAGTTAAATATATCAGTAGAAAAAATAAAAAAATAATATGTTCACAGTGGACAATTAAGAAAATAAAAAAAACTTCACTATTTTCCCCTTTTCGAGGTTTGTCGCGCTAAAATCACTGTGTATGCCAAGCATTATTTGAATATGTCAAGCCATTCTTGAGTTATTGTCTGAAAATCATGTTTTTAGGGAATTTTAAGTCAAAAAGGGGCCATAACTCTGTCAAAATTTAGTGGTTTGTAACCACCATCAAACTTGACCTGTATTGTATATGTAAAACCAAAAACCAACAGACCAACAAGCTCACTTCTATATACCCCCCCTAAACTTCCTTTGTGGGGGTATAATTATTACGTGCAACACTAGCAGGGTCAATTAAGTTTGTTCACGTTCCTTTGACCAAAAACCGAACTTCCAAAGTTTTGCTAAATACTTTGTACGTGGATATCGTTAATATTACCCCTGCTTCAATACTAGATGAACAACATATTCTCATTTCGATACAGCAATAATTTTTTTTTTTAACAACATGCCGTTTTAAATTGTATCTCTATTAAATTACAATCGAAGTAAAAACAATCAGGTCTAGGATTCCGCATTGTGGGAATTATTGCAAAACATTAAGGAACAGCTGGCCCAATCATATAATGATAAATAATTATCTGTGTAATTGCTCTAATATCATTTTGATTGCTCAGCACACAAAAAGGCATGGATATCAAATTTATGTAAAGTTCAAGACGTTGATATCCCATCTTTAAGCAACAATGTTCATACAACATTTTGAGCGAAAATATATTATATAATGAATAATAGATGTTCATATGTGCTCAATATATTTTCCGATTCCAATTCTGAGAATCATTTTTTTAACTATTGTATGCACTATGCAGTTGCATTTTGATTATCGGGACCAGTTCATACAGTATCGGACCAGTAGACTTTGAAGGTAGCCGGTCCTGTGGACCACCACTTCCCAAAAGTTAAGGTCAAACCCTGTATTGTTGATAACTATTAAGAGTTATTGCTCCAATGTTGTATTTACAAGGTTTTGTCTTCAAGCCTTGTAAATTTTAAGCTCCACACATAGATGAGAACAGTTTGTTAGAACATTTGCATGATTAATGTATGTGCCTGTTTTAATATTCATTCCTACAAAAAAGATGCTGCAAACTGATTAACAACAAATAAATGTTTTGATAGTGAATAACAGGTTTTTACAGGTTTTCCAGGTAAAATAAAGGTTTTACAGTGGGTTTTTTAGGGCCAATTTAATTCAGGCCCATTCCCCTGCTAAAAAAGTTTATATTTTTCCCCTATATTTGCCTTAAAATTTCCCTCAGAATGTAAGCATTAATAGGAAACAAGAGGGCCATAATGGCCCAAAGCGCTCACCTGAGAACTGGTATAGATGAAGACCATACTGTTGTGACAGGTTTGAAAATTAAGGTATCAGAACAATACACAGTGGGGGTAGGATCAATTTTGATTTAAAACATCGGTTAGTGCAATGGGCTAACTAAAGTATGAGTTGGGTAGTGGATGTGCGTTTTTTTTAAGGGATGGGACCGAATACTGAAATCAATATTCGAATAATCGTTTTAGGTATTCGAATATATTCGAATATTCGTTTTGTAAATACTACTATATGCGGCACTCTGACGGAATATTTACCTATCCGAAATATGTATACTACGTGTACGTAGTTTTTTACCTTGTTTCAGTGGTAAATGAGCGATATTACTTTGTGAGTGTTAGGCGAATATAAAGAAATGTAATATATTGATTAATGTTAATTAATTTGTTACTCGTTCCACACACAAATTTCTCATTACATAGATTACACATTGCCTGGATTTTATCTAATGACGTAAAGAACTTTCCATGCACATGATGGTGGCATTGTTTATTAATCAAGACTCTTGTATAATATACCGTGTTGAACACTGTTGATATAATGGAGAATAATTTACAAGTGACGTATATTAAGATTGACCAGATCATGCTAATTTTGTTGAAGAAATTGATTGGCTGATAATGGATTCATTTTGATTGGTTTACTTAGAGAGTAATTGTAATTTACTGTAAACAAGTTAACCGTATAGATGTCACTTAATGACAATAAACAACAATGTACGCCTTGTGCAAACTGTGAAACCGTGATCACAACATGGCCCAGTTTTGTTATTTGTGGATACAATGCGTCATTTTCGCGCCTCCTACAAACCGTTAATTCGCGGCCTTTGTAAAGACGTGACCCCCTGCCAATTATCAATTGTCGTTAATTGGACATGTTTGGCATGTGTTGTAAAAACGTTACACTGCCCCCGCCCACCTGCTAGGCAGGAAATACGACTGGAATTCATGTTTACTTTGCAATCAAACTAGAAAAAAAACATTATATTTTTAAGGAAACTTTGTTCTTGAAATAAATTTGAAAATTGAATATTCTTATTCGCTTTTTTATATTTGAATATTATCCGATATTCGAATATTCGGTCCCATCCCTAGTTTTTTTGCTAATGGTTCTAAATCTATATTCTTACCTGACCCTTTTTCATTAAGTCATCGACAATTCTGGAAAATGCACAAACAGTAGATTTTGATGTCTTTTTCGCAAACAGTTTTGGAAAACTAGTTGCAATGCGATAATAGCGATGGCTGTGCTATAAGGTAAAGTTTAGCTTTTTCTTTGATAATTTTCTTTCCAATGATGATAAATGATGTTAATGCAGGCTCTGAAGACATCAAAGCTGCATGTACAAATAACTGCATGCAAGTCTTGCAACTGTTGGAAATCAAATTTTATCCATCCATTTTTATGGTCATGCGCAAACTGTGTAAGTTTGGTCGACATTGAATCAAAAATCGTGTGTGCAAGCCAATCATTGATAACTTGTTGAAGTTTTTTTCCAAAAACAAGGGGCAATAGCTCTGGTGTTTCTGGCCTGATCATGCTTATATTTGACTTCACCTGTAGTCTTACGTTCATAGACAAACTGTACATGATTGGTGAAGATTGGATGAAAAATTAAGTCTCTATCCCGAATAATGTCAATTTTTGCATATTTTTTCACAAACAAGTGGCAATAACTCTGGTATTTCTGATCTAATCTTGCTTATATTCGACTTCACCTTTAATCTTATGGTCCTAGACAAACTGTGCAAGATTGGTGAAGATTGGGTGAAAAATGAAGTCTCTATCCTGTATAATGTCCATTTTTGCATTTGTTTTTTCACAAACAAAGGGCAATAACTCTGGTGTTTCTGGTCCGATCTTGCTTATATTCGACTTCAACTGTAATCTCGTGGTAATAGACAAACTGTGCAAGAATGGTGAAGATTAGATGAAAAATGTCTCCCTCTATCCTGAATAATGTCCATTTTTGTATATTTTTTTAATAAAAAAAGGGCAATAACTCTGGTTTTTGAAACACAATCTGGCCCAGTTTTGGCGTCTACTGAGATCTGATGGTCATACACAAACTACGAAAGTTTGGTTAAGATTGGATGGAAAATAAAGTCTGTATGTTGCAAAAGGGCACTTTTGCACTTCTTTTGCATGAAAAAGGGGCAATAACTCTGGTGTTACTGGTCCGATTGGGCCCATTATCGAGCTCGTACAACATTTTATGGTCATACACAAACTGTGCAATTTTGGTAAAGATTGAATAAAAAATGTAGTCTTAATCGTGATAACGGTCCAAATTGTTGACGGCACCTTGACAACGGAAGGACGGACGACGCCGGAGAGGTCCCCTATACCAATAGCTCACCGAGCACTCACTTTGTGCTCAGGTGAGCTAAAAAAAATGGACCAAAATCAGACAATCATTTTCGTAAACAATCCCAGCAATTTTTCTTCAAACCATGTAAATGGATAATCTAAGTTATAATTTGTAGCAAAGCAATTAATGTTTTATGACAAAGTATAATATAAACATCTAATAATGCTTTCACCCTTAAGGTGAAAAAAATCACTATTTTAAAGGATTTTCCACAAAATAACAGTTTTTAAAGGCTTTAAAGGTTTCACTATGAGACCTGCGTGTGTGTGTAGTACATTTTTATTGAGTGCACTGGGATTCTCTCCCATATGGCCATCGCCCCCAGAAGAGTTACCGAGAAGGTGCAAGATACAAAAGACGCCCCGTTCCAGATGCGTCCCTTTGTATTTTAGTGCTTGGTGTGAAGCACTTACAGTATGTGCCGCGCAAAAGCCACAAAGTTCGCAAAATGCGACGAGCCAATTTGATCGCAAAGACCAGATCGCTCACTCACGATGTCACGAATTTTCACTAATTCCCGCGATGAAAATTCACGCTTGTTCGTGAACTTTCGTGGCGAATAGTATTGTCCCGCCATGAATCGTGACGAAAAAATAATCAGTAAAATGCACACCTGTACGCAATATTTTCACTTAATGGTGAATAAATAATTTGTGTTAGAAAACTTTGCATAATTCATTAATTGATATTTGAATGTATTAGTTTGGATTACATTAGCTAAATATGAATAATTACATGTACTTAAAGGGAACATTAATTACTGATCGTCATTAATAACATTCATTATAAATGTACAAACTGTACTACATGTATGACTTAGAGCGACTTTTTATGGAAAGTTATTGGTAAGAATAATTAAGTTATATCTCAATGTATCGGGTCATAATTTACAAACATTATAAAACGAAACAGTAATAAAAATTAATACAATACTACGATATATATTTTAGTTCGTTGATAAAAGGCGTTAAATGGATGCTCGTTTTTAGTGCCTACATTATATCAACAACAACATTTAAAGTTTAGTTTATTATCGAGATAAATGAAAGCGCAAATATAATATGGGCTTATTGACAAGAATATGTTGTAACTCATAGTTTCACTGTTTGTCTTTTTATGCAACTAATTAAAACCAATACAGCCAATAGAACCAATACAGCGTTCATTGAAAAACAAACAGGTGTTTGCACCCTTTAGGCTTTCACGACCCCTGCCATTTTAAACAATTAAGAACCGCTATCGCAAATCAGTCCACTGTCGCACTACATGTGCCTCCGGGTCAGTAACTGACACTGATTAGCGATAAGATACTGCGGATTAGCGACACAGGAAGACTTTTTGAATCTATATTTTGTTCAACAAACACCCGCGTTGTGAACGCGAATAATCGAATATTCAATGTATTACCAGTTAACCGCCTTAATAATCGAAGAACTGGTTATTCATTGCCATCTTAAAAAACTTAATAGTATTATGATATAAAAACTGAATAAACTATTGCTATATACTGCTATCTTATGTAGGCTATATGTAGCTTCATTATCATTTGGGATGTGAACTGGAATTTTAAATGACTATTAGAAAAATGGGAGATAAATCCCAAAATACATAAAAATGAATTAACAGAATTTCGATGCCACAATCAGTTTGTTTGCTATATTGATACGGCAGTCAATACATTGGTGGCCTGTATACACCACATGTGAAAACACTAAAAGGTAGCTTTGGTCAACACACGCTCACCCAAACCCCTCATCAGGAACCGGTAGTCTGTAGAACAAATGATGTTTTCTTTAGCAAACACAAAATTTAGGAGAGGCTACAATAACCGTTGTGATGGATTTCGTTTGATATACATTTGTATTTACATTTATTTTGTTTACCGATGAGTAAACAATAAGTAAATTTTATAAATTATAATTATATGTACAAGTATACAAATAAACTGAATGGATATTCTAAAAGAAGGAATGTTTGAAATAATCACGCCCATGAAGAATAAGATAATTCGTTTTTATAATCATCACAAGAACCCCGTACACACATTCACGTAACAATCAAAACAATTAATTAACGAATAACTAATAAATCATTTAAATGGACATCAGTTCATATTATTGTAAAAGTGACATCAAATTCAAATTAAGCGCATTAGTCAACTGTGGCATGTACGTAAAAGGAGTGATTTTTTGTAGTGAACAAAAGAACTATCAGTGATTTACAATTTTAAGTTGATTTTAATGTCTATTGTCCGAATTGAAAATGTAAACTTAAACTTATATACACATGGTATTAATTCGTCGTGACTTTTATATGTGTTTTCACAGTTTTTTTTAATTAATACTGTCAAATAATTCTGCGGGTTTCGCGTGGCACGTACTGTAGTACACTGCAACCTCGGTTTAATGTCTCATCCGAAAAACGAGATAGTATATTAGAGTGTGGTGGGGGATTGAACGCGAGACCCCTGGATTGTGAAGCCAGTGCGTTACCACTAGACCAAGGAACCACCTACAAAAATTGTGAAAACCTTATTGAAACATGTTTTTATACCTGTAAATGTAATTCAACTTCAAGGAAGGATGTTTGTGGCCATTGTGGCTTCCCTGGTGCAAGTGTTAAAATCACACTACAGAAGAATTACTAATTCGTACAGTGTCACTGTGTGTTTAAATTGGGGAAAAAACAAGAACAATGCACCCGCATGAGAAAAGGAAATAGGAACTCATGTCAGAGTGAAGATTGTGAACTTTAAAACTTTGGCTTTGGTTTTCAAATTGTTTTACATAAACTGCCTATTAAATATCAAGTGTATCTTTGTTTTACTACTAGTTTTAATCAGTTACAAAAATTAAGTTATAACCAATTACTAAAAAACAGGGTTTCCCCCAGGCCAATATGGCGTGTCGCTAGCGACACTCACGCTTTCCATGCGGATGACGGGACGTTTTACATTTCAGCATAATTTTCGCGCATGTACAAGTGTATTTTAACTGTAAATAAAATCTGTGTTTATGATGTGTGAACAGTAAAATTCGGATAGGCGTTTCGCATTTCGATTCAGTATATGTGTTGTGATAACTGATTTAAAATTAATTACAAGGAACTATATAATTTTATTTTTATATACAAATAGATTATTTTACGTACGGATATGCCACATTATGGATGTTAACAACAATTAAAAGGTGATTTAATTACATTTACTTTTTGAGATAGTGAAAATAGGCTTGTGTTTACATGTATATGCACATGAATGACCTGACAAGTTATATCGCGATTGCGATCCATGGACCCCGTGAATCGCGATATAATGGAGTTTTAGTGTATTTCCATTTTCTGTCTTCTAAATGAATACATTAAATTAATTAATAATTTAAAAAGCGGGACTGCAAATTACTTTTACAAAAAAATATGTGTTGCATATTGAATTATATTAGTTTCATATCTCCATTATAAAATCGTGCTGGGCTAGTAAAACGCGCAAACTATTTATTAATGTCGGCGAAATCAGGAAAAAACTCGTGGAAATGACACGTGTATAGCTGCAATGTTACATGTATACCGCAGCCTAGTCAAAACTTTAAGCTGTATCGGTATATTCTGAGCTATGGTTTTTTGTGCTAAAGAATAATCAAAGTTATATTTATAGGAGTTTCATTTGCTGTATAGATTACACGACGTTTTTACCAAACGACAATTAGACGCAAGTTTGTTCGGGTTGAGTTACTTTTAAAATCAGCTAATCTGTAAAAACTTCCATATTAAAATATTCCCTCGGTCAGTCAAAATTCCCCCTCCAGAGGGCAGTGGGCCCCTTCCCCCAAAACTGATTGAGGGCCCTGCCTACATACCATACTTTTTTCCAAGACGTTAGCGGAAACCAACAACTTTTTTTTGGCCTCATTAGGCTACAATCACTAACAATGGATGGTCCTAACTACGCTTCATCAGTCATTCTGCATGGCTCATTGCAGACCGACTTGTTAACTGGCAGGTGTACATAATTTTGTTTGCATTAGATAATTAGTTTGACAAATTATTTGTTGGTTACTTACAAATGAATTTTTATTATGATGTCGTACAATATTGAATGAGAAGCCATATTATCAAGTTGAAAGGCGAGAAATGGAACTTCATTCCAACAAATGATTCATTTTTTGCAAAAATATACTCATAATTAACACGCTTTTAGTGTGTTTTGTCGCCAACAGTCATTTTGATTTAGTTTTTGTAATGTTTGCTATAATTTCATCACCACCTTTCCCATGCACAAGCTCCAAGGCGTAACCCAGTGCATACATTCATTTCTATAGGTTACACAAACAACGGAAAAGCTCCATGGCATAATGCGCCTACAAAGCTCCATGGCATAATGCACCTATCAATATTTTGCCCCGGGGGGGGGGGGGGGACTCGCAGGCATATACGGGACTTGTACAAAAATTAAAGCAATTCCCAACCGACAGAATTTGACTGGACTTTACATCCCAGTAATATTGGCCCCCCCCCCCCCCCCCCGGGCCATTCGATACACAAATTTGTATGGTTGAAAGAGCTAGCTCTAGAACCACAACAAGTTCACATGTTTACTTGGACCATGTTGGATATACCTGTATACACCGACAAAATACTTCTACGGCCAATAGGCAAAGTCTGATACGATTTCAATTTTCATAACGAGCACGTGCATTTGAGAATACAATTTGAAAATAATCCCGAGCTGTTTAGGAATAAGAGAAAAACCTATCAAATACATTACATTTCACCCATGTTACCTTTGCTGACTGAAGTGCAGAATATTTTTGTTACTCATCGGAAATGTACGCAAGAAGAAAAACAGATCTGGTCCCACTGTCAATTGTCTACGCCATTTGTAGGCTAATAGAAACATCCCGCCAATAATTGTACCGAATGCTTCCGAATGACTTGACGGAGATCGCAATCACGCAGGCGCGGACACGCCAGGGAATCACTGCAACCATTGCAAAATAGAGCACTCGACAACATTTTGATAATGTACAGTGTATCTTTTTGTAGCTTTACTGGACTATCAAATAAACCCTACGTACATTGCAGTAATCTGATTAAAAGTGACATGTTCCTTTGGAAACACCGGTGCAATTGTTTTTATTTATTTATTATTTTATCGGAAGGACATTATGTACATTATGTTTATTGTTAAGAGTTGTAACTTAACATATTGTTTTCTGAATCTCCACTCTCATGCAAATTTAAACTTCATGTAAATATCAATTTCTTCACATCCTGTAATCAAAAGAAAAGTGATTAACAACCCTGCATATGCTGCCTGAAAAATTATATAGTGTTAATATGAGAGACTTGTATTTATATATGACAATGATATGACGAGGATATTTGAGACAACCCGTATATACATGCATGCACACTATCGTTTTCATTACCAGTATTGCTTTGAATGGAATTTTAGACTTTATTATAAATACGTCTTATTTATAGGCTCACAATCCACTTAGAGCATAACATAATATAGCAGATAATACACTGTTACTAATGTGACTCACTGTTTGACTGTTCCTGACATGTTGTGTTTCATGGCGTGTAAGTTGAATACGTATCGATAACAGGGTCGGTTCCAGACATAACCTTCCTGAGAGAGGGCACAAGTCAGAGGGGATGGGGAACGAACCTAGCAGCCATTTAACGCCTAGTCATTCATTCGTTCGTCCGTCCGTCCGTCCGTCTGTTCGTTCGTTCCCGTAAAAACAATTCATTTCGGTATTTTTTTTTCAAATATACGCCCGTCTGTACATATACCACTATTTTCTCTTCATTCTCCTTAACACCCTTGGTGCCTTAGAAAATTGTTTTTGATAAAACGGGCGAATCATGTGGAATTGTTGGCGGCTGCATGGATAGCATACTCCACCTGGGTGACCCATGTTCGATTCCCGACCAGTGCATTTGGGTTTGTTAGTGGTCACCATACAGGACATTTGGATTTCCACTGTCACTACTGTCTCAACCCGCCCCCTCGTCAGTAGACCACACACACATTCAACAATTTAGAAATTATGTTCGATGCGTCTGAAAAGTAAACAAAAAAGGACATAAGATGCATCTACAAAACTAAGTGTTTGAGCGGAATGACCTGGTGCGCTACGAAATAGACACATATGAAATAGTTGAATAAAACGTATCATTGTGATAAGATGTACCATATGGTCAAAGTGAAACTTCCGAAAGTCTTGTTTAGGCATATATCCCATTATGCATGGCAGTTAGTTTCAAAGATATAAATTGAGAAATAGATGATTTCCCGATATCAAATCAAACACATTCAAATTCACAAAGTTTAAGATTTAAGCGATATATTGATTTTAATATTTAGTTCGAAATATGTTAGAAGTAACTAGAATCTCAAAGCTCTGAGTGGACACATGACACAAGCACCAGTGCTACAATGTTACTACAGCAGTGTTATGAATACACGATAAGGATCTATTTGGGGTCAGCTGAGCTGCCTACTGCGGCTGTCTTATGCCCCAGTCACACATAAGGAACTGCCGCCAGACGTTGTGTCCAAAATCGGACCGCGCCCGCCCGGCAACAATTGCAATCGGGCTGAAAATTGTGTGTTTAACTTTCAACAGAATGTACGTTCAAACTTGTGTGCCCCGAGACCAGACCCGCGCTATCAAACGAGCTCTCCGAGAAGACGGCGCCTGCCGGCCCGCTTTCGGGCATGTCCCCGAGACCAACTCGAACACATTGTTCTAAGATTACATGTTCTTTTAAAAACGAATTAACTTTGTGCTGACTATAAAAAAATATATAAATCTTTACAAAAGCTGTAAATGTATTGAACTTGACCACTAATTACGAGCATCATGTAGGTTTGTCCATATATTTATTTTGGTACTGAATTAGTTTCCTCTAAGGCCGCTTTTCCATACACGCACGCGCTTTTCCATTAATCTGCATATAAACATAAACTATTTTAGTTTTCCTCTTATTTTAAAATAACAATGTATGAGCAAGAAGCTTCTAAATATTTTTAATTATGTCGGCTGCAAACATTTATGCCAGTATGCGAAACCATTCACATGTGGTGGATTTTAAACAGTATAAAGCATCCAACAAGCATATCTTCAGCGTCAGCAATGACTCGTTTAAAGGTTACACGTTATTACCGAGGTTTTGTACTCGGTGAGTCTTAGGTTGAATTATCCAGGTGTATCTAGACTATTTCTTCTATTTTTCCAATGTTTTATGTACAACAGCCCTTTGTTTATCATTCTAAGTTAGATACCATGTCGTCCGCATCCGCATAAAATCGGTCACCGAGCGATTTCTAGCGGACGTACGGCGTTTGCGGATGCGCTTTGCGGATACGGACTACGGACATATGGAAACGGTCCAACTGTTTGTTCGATTTTTTTTGGCGGATGCGGATTTGCGCAATGCGGAGGCGGAGGCGGACATGTGGAAAAGCGCCCTAAAGCGAAGCCTTAAATGAGAGTGACGGGCCGGGGGTGACTCGACATTAAACTTTTAATGAAGAATGATTATTTTACCGTTTGCAAATAATACATAACAAACATGTGTGTATATATATAATACAATATTACGCACTACGGATATATGCACAGGCGGATACGTTCACTGATACGGATACTGCTAACGGACCACGCGTCCATATAAAGGCCGCTTTTCCATGTGCGCCTGATCCGTCATCCGTGATCCGCTTCCGTGTCCGTAAAATAAAAAATATCGCTCTAGTTGAACTACGCTGGGTCATTTCCAGTTGTCCGTATCCGTGTCCGTATACGTCCGCATCCGTGACGAATCGCGCAGGGAGCGATTTTTTACGGACACGGACACATTTACAGACGAGTTGACAAGTATCCAGAGCCAATATTAATGAACGGACACGGAAACAGATAACGGATCACTCGCACATGGAAAAGCGAGTGATCTGTGTAACAATTTATCGGTATGTTGACAATGTATAGTTGTCTGTAACCTGTATCGAGCGCACTTTTCCTCCCAGGTTTACTTTACCGTAATACAGAGTAGGAAACGACCAAGGAAACGCATACTGTAATCATTAAATTATACTAATATATTTAATATATTTAATTTAATTTAAACAATAATACACTATTGGATTTTCGATAAATACAGTATTTTATGAAATGTTAAATTGACAAAACAGTTAGTGAAAAAAATATATAGCTGTCAGTCAAGATTTTAAATCACCTGAGTTAGCTATTACGAATATGCTACTGTACTTGTTCGATTTGACCGTAATTTTATATGCCCTTCGTGTTTTTTTTTGACGATTTATTTTTTGTTAAGTTATAATTAATTGTAATTAAAATAATGTGTATTTAATTATACAATACTGTTGTTCAGTTACAGACGACAAGTTGTAACCTAGACCAAAGTCACTTCCGCCAGAAGTGTCATGGCGAACTTCCGCTGCATGGTTGAACTTAATCATTTTACCTCAAAACGAATTGCGCAAAACGTAATCAGGAAAAAAACATGTATTGTCCCTCAATGTGCTGTTCTAGCAGCCAATGGTTTGATTACTTGATTTTGTCAGTACTTTATGTATTTAACTCAAATTATCGAGATACTGTCAATATATGCACGAGACGAATTTGTTTGTCCGAATTTCGTGCATTTTAATGCCAGTTGTCAGCCCATTTCAGGGGTTTTAGGGGCATGCAGCCAGTCCTTTCAAGAGGGGAATTTAAAGGTAAAAGGGAAATTTTCGGGAATTTCGTAAAGTCATTCTTATACTTGATTATACATTTATACATTTAATATGGGCAATAATGGTGGGCCTAAGGGGGAAAAGACCAATTCTGTGGTTGAAATTTTTCCCTACTGGTCATGAACGTAATTCGGGCCACTTTGGGGGTTGTTTTTTTTTTAATCTCACGTTGTACACAACTGATCAAAATTAAACTTCACATCAATAATCCTGGGTTCAAAACTCATATAACGTGTAAGTTAAAATAAAAATGGACGAGTGTAAGGAAACTAAATAAACGGAAATAAACTACGTATAAAATGCCCATTTTCCTAGCTCAAATGTACATAAAAAATCGGCCACTTTTTAGTATCCTCTGCAATGTTTATAACAAAATAGTTTTTTTTAAATAACTATCCTCTAAAGAGTAACAATCAAGGTTTACAAAAATTAAAATTTTGACTAAAATATCCCACCTAAACGACTTTCTTTCACCGGTACACCCCCCCCCCCTCCCCTTAAATTCTGTATAATTTAAACCAATGTTGGCAATGGTGAACTGCAAATGGTTTCGTTTCTTTCTTTTGCTTGTTTATATCGTGTTTGTTTCGTTTAAACATCATTTTTATGTTTTTTAAATCTGAAGCCAAGGGTGACATGAGCTATAGATAACTTTAAACTTCATTTAATTTTATTCAAGGGAGATAATTCAATTTGTAGGTCACCAGGCCAAATTGAAAAAAAAAGTTTGTGAACACTCTAGCGGCCACATTTTTTGCAGAAAATCTTAATGAAACTTGCTCAAAACAGTAGTTCCTCAGCTCCTCAGTTGAGCCACCTAGGGCATTTATGGCTCTCTTGTTAGCTCACCTGAGCACAACATTAATCGTTTATCGTTAATTGTTCGTCATTAATCATTGGTCGTCAACATTTACCTTGTGAACACTCTATAGACCACATTTATTGCCCAATCTTAATGAATATTTATTTCAATGATTTCTTGGACGAATTTGAAACTTGGTCATGTGGTGTCAAAAACTAGGTCACTAGGGCAAATTGATGAAAAAGGTTGTGAACACTATAGAGGCTACATTTTTTGTCCAATCAACATGAAACTTGCCCAGAACATTTGTTCTTATGATACCTTGGTCAATTTGAAAACTGGGTCATGTTGGATTAAAAACAAAGTCACCAGCGCAAATTAAAGCAAAAGCTTGTGAACACTCTAGAGGCTACATTTGTTGCCTAATCAACATGAAACTTGCTTAGCCCATCAGGTGAGCGACCTAGGGCCTTATGACATTCTTGTTGTTTGAAAAACATATGCCCAAGTCTGTGAGGCTAATGTATGAAAATAGACTCTAGAGCGATTTTGTTCACAGCTTTGGGAATGGGTCTGGTATCGATCAAATTGGGAATTTCATGTCATGAAATCTTGCTAAGTGTGACACATTTAAGAAAGTTATTTAATTAATGAACTGCTTAATTTTGTGTTATATTGGTTGAATTTGGTATTTTGATGATGTTTATCTATAACCTTACAAGTAATTTCCATGATTTACAACTTTTCACGTCTTACGTATTCAGGATTTATCACTTCTGATTTGGAAATTTGTATGCTTCCCAACGGGAGGAATATATCTGTGACACTTTTTATCTCCGTCCAAATTCTAATTCAACTGTCATTCAGTTTTTCCGGGTGTCAAAATGCTCTTCCCTGGAGATTTCATCCATCATACCCCATGTCAATTCGTTCAGTATTTTGTATGATCTCAGGAACCAATGTCTTGAATTAATTAAAACTTTATGCAGCAACCCTACCAAGCGGACTTGTGCATATTGTCCTGTCTGATGATTTTTAGGGAGTTATTGCTCTTTGACTATAAAATTACATTTTTATAGATTTAGTTTGTGTGCGAGATGTCGGGAACTAACAACTCACATTCAATGAAAATTTATATGCAGCATCCATATTAAGAGGAAATGTACATATTGCCATGGACTGTCAATCCAGGTATTGTGAGTTCGAACCCCAGCCTGGGCGCATAACTTGTGTTGGGATTGGTCATGAAATTATTTTCACGGCCATTCTCCCCCTACCTCTGATTCAAGTAGGGCAGTTTTCAGTTACTGACATAAGTACTAGTATGTGCACTTAGTACTGGTAAACTGCTTAGATCGGCTAAGCTTGCCGAGGAAAAGTGTGAGTAGCTTTATGGACCGCCGTGATATGACTGAAAAACTGTTAAAAACGGCAAAAGTCCAAATAAACAAACAAAAAAATCCGGTCATTCTGTTCTGATGATTTTTCTTGAAGTAATTGACCAGTAGATATTTGTCAAACAATGATCAAGTTGACCAATTATGGGTTTAAATTGCAGTGGTAAATAATAGCAGATGGTTGCATAATCCAATCAATTTGCTTCAAATCCTTAGACAAACAACCTTAGACAAACAGAAAGGCAGAGCTTGTTTTTGCTACTGGTTAATTGCCCTGTGATTAGAAAGTGACATTTTGCTTGTCCAGACTTTTGTATCTTGGCCATAGGTGAAGGGTTTTAAAATTACTTGACACAAGTTGTTGCTGCAGAGAGATGGTGTGTAGTGCTCATGAATCAGGTCAAAGGTCAATGTCACACATAGAGGTCAATGGTCAAAATTAGAAATTGCTTGTACAAGCTGTATCTTGCCACATACTTTTAATATACTTGGCACAAATATTTACCGCTATGAGACAGCGTGAAGCGCTCATGAAACAGGTCTGTAGGTCAAAGGTCAAGGTTAAGGTCACTCTTAGTGATCAAAATTGGCTTTTTGCTTGTCCAAACTATAACTTGTTCATGGATTGAGGGATTTTCAAATATCTTGGTGCAAATGTTTTTCTAAATGAGATGGCATTTCACAAGCATTAACCAGGCCTATAGATCAAAGGTAAAGGTCATACTTAAAGGTCAGATGTTGAAATGGCTTTTTGCTTGTCTGGATTTATAACTTGGCCATTAATGGATGGATTTTAAAATCATTTTTCTCAAATGTTGTCTCAACTAGACAGCCTGTTGATGTGTTAATCAGGGCCATAGATTAAAGGTAAAGGCTGCAATTACAGGTCAAAGCAGCAATGGGGAGCAAATATCAGTTCTACCAATATTCTTATTATTCCTGTTGGGGAATATATTCTTGTTTCATTCCTCTTTGGAAAATAAACCAATTTTGCATTGGGAGTGTGCCTTTTTACTGGACCTTGTTAAATATAGTAAAAATCCTGCTCTAAGGGTAGTAAAACCACTTTGTAGTTAGTTATTTTTGACCACAATCTCATTAAAATCAAGTCCTAACATAGTTAGGATCTGAAGACATCGCAAAGCAGGTCACGTTTAGATGACCTCCGAACAATAAAGTATCAGCCCTGCTGCGCCAAATGAAATTGCTTTTTGCACAGCAAAGTTTCTCCATGATTTTTGAAAAGTGATGCATTTCCAGCTGATCCTCAGGAATAAATCATTTACCGTTAATTTTGACGGGGATAACAATAGGTCCTAACGCCTAACCACACAAAAACAAACACGTCTTGCGATGGGCAAGACTTACATAGAGCTTTACAAAGGTTAGTGGGTACATTCAAATTCGAAATACAATCGATATTGCATCGCTAATAAATAAACGTTTACTTTACAATGATAATTGTTGTGACACAAACAACCTTTTTTCAATTGAATCTTCAATGTATGAATCTTTCGAACTATCTGACTTCCATCTACCATGCCTTTTTATACAGTTCTGTATACATCTGTTTTGCTTTTTCTCAAAAAAATGCAAAACTATATGGTTTTGAAAAAATGAAACGTCATTACACCTCAATTCGCTAACATCACTGTATCGTAGAAAACCGGCATAAGACAAAAGAATCATACATAAATCTCGTAAATCAATCACGTCTGTGGAATCTTGATACATGTCGCACAAAGATACAATCATTTCTTTTGATAAAATGTCTCTCCGAACAACTGGCTTTGAGCACAACCTTTTTGCACACTCTAAAATGTTCTTTACAACTGAATTATCTGTTGGATCTGAACAGCCATTTATATCATGTAACCATTTGACGGCATAATATGCAGACAAAATCACTGGTGTTGATTTTCTTGAGTCAATTAAGTGTGACAAATACATTGCTACATGTATAGAATGAGCAGGACATGTAGGAAACCGTTTGTCTGCGCAATATTCTTTAAATGATTTAACCTGATAGTAATACTTTGTGACCGTACTGTCAGCTCGTGATGCTAGAATGTGCGTTGCCATGCGTCCTACTATCGCATCCTCGTTGTCAATGCCCACGCCTGCTTCGTAGAATTTTCTCTTTAGAGATTTTCTTAGGTCAAGACCTGAGAAATAAAATACATCAATATGTTACACGTCCCTAAAATCGCACAGTAGTGCTAACATATCGAAAGACGCTTTGTTATTACTGAACATACCATTGTTTCCTTTGCCGGCTATAATTCTGTCTAAAACTCTAAAACTAAACTGGTTCTTAATAAATCTTTTGAACTGACCGTCACGGTCGATAAGCATTGGCCAAAAAGGGGCTCATTGCCAGCGGGGAACGATAAGCGTTCCAGTACATCTCTCTTTCATCATTTTATTTATACAAAGGGACACTATTCTTGGAGGCGGAACAATCCAATTAGTCTCCCCTGACCAGGATTGTTTCATGCTATCAATTCCTTCCGTTCCTGGAACCCACCACTTTGAATTGAATCTCTTACATTTATTATTGTAATTTGTTGCGAACCTGTCAACGGAATGTGGACCCCTGCTCAAATGATCTGCTCTAGTATTTTGACTCCTTGGAATCCAACCAACAGAGAATGTTATATTATTCGTTTCACAAAATTCGTGAATTTTTAAACTGAGCTCATGCAAAGTATTATTGTTACTGCCAGACTCTATGATAAAAATAATATTTTTATTGTCTGTCCAAAACTGTACAGATTTACCTACAAATTTACATGGAAAACTCTTTAAAACTCTATGAAGTGCCTCAAGTTCTCTCCACGTAGAACTGCGTGATTTTTCTAAGTCTGTCCAACTGCCTGTCATTTCTGAACTATACAAGGATTCATTCCAACCGGAGATAAAATATTTACCCCCATACACTGGAACTTCTTGCTTGCCTGAACGTGAATCTATTTTCGGAATTTCGCTTGAACCTACTTCCATGTTAAATCCTACCGAACCCTCTACTGGGGTCAGTCCGATTGAACTCATTTCAGCAATTATACTACTGAAACCAACTCCCGTGGTTAGTCTACCTGAACGCGCTTCCGGGGGTAATCTACCTGAACCCGCTTCCGGGGGTAATCTATCTGAACCCGCTTACGGGGGTAATCTATCTGAACCCGCTTCCGGGGGTAATCTGTCTGAACCCGCTTCCGGGGGTAATCTATCTGAACCCGCTTCCGGGATTAAACTATTTGAACCCACTTCTGGTGGTAATCTACACGAACTCACTTCTGGGGTTAACATATTAATATTTTTGATTATTCTGTATTTATCAGACGCGCTCGTTTCTGTAATCAACTCAGTTGTTTTTAACCACGCATAATCTAACTTTCTATCATCTATTTCTGGAGACATTAAAACAGCATAAATATCTTCCCCGAGCCATCCATCTACAAAGCTATCGAGTTCTGAGCCATTTAAATGCTCCAATGTGCTATAAACTTTGTCTGCGTACGCTCTATACACGACGCGTGTCTTATCAAAAACATCATAATTAGCAGATCTATCAATATTCCGCTTCGCAATGGATCGACCGGATCCGCACATAACCTCGTTTTTGCCTAAATCATTGCTTATGTAACCGCCATATCCGTCACCACTAGCGTCCGTGAAAACTTTTATTGGCACACCATTGTCTCGTGTCAAAGATCTGCCTATTTCATTTAGTTTTCTAATGTGACCTTTCCAAAATTCGAGTTCTTGTATTGCTTTAGCCGAAATGAACACTCTACCGTTCCAACCTATTCTTGATGAAATGCTTGTGTGCAGATATCTGGTCTTTAAACAAACCTTCTTTCCAAAAACACTCATCAAAGAGGTTATTTGACCCACCACTGATGCTAGAAATCTCACTGCAATTACGTTGCATTTATCCTTTTCTATTTGCTCTAAAAGCGAATCGATTGATAACTCTATTTTCCGTATTCTTTGCTCTGTAATATGCAATCGATTTACTTCAAAATCAAAATAATGTCCTAACCATGAGCCCTTTTTGGATGGAAACCAACTGCATTTCTCCTCTGCTGTGAGAAATCCTAAATCCTGCAAGCCTGTTTTAATGAAATCAATAGCTTCGCAAGCTTTACGAAAATCAGTGTCTCCACAGATACCATCATCTAGAAACATAATCACTCTGTATCCCTTAGACCGCCAAAATTTAATCGCAACGCGTAATAGCTTGGAAAATATATGACCGGCCACGGATACACCAAAAGGCAAAGAATTGTATACGTAATATCGGATAACGTTATCTGATCCTGTCCAGGAGTATCCCAAATATTGCTTGTGTGAATTGTTAATATCTATATGATGATAAGCGCTTTTTAAATCAAACGTAAAAATGTAAGATGAACAATCAAGCATTGCTTCTGCAACCTTGATATCTTCGAACTTGATTTTGAACAAATGCAAACATGGGTTGATATGTCTACAATCTAGAACCATCCTAGGCTTCCCAGACTTGCCAATTGCTACTGTCAATGGATTGACTACTATTGGCTTTTCTACAATCTTAGAAATAACACCATTTTTCAATAAATTTCTTATCTCTGAATAAACAAAATCTCCCTTCTGCCTTGCCGATCTATATTTTTCAGGCAAATTGAAGCTGGAATATTTTTTAAAGGTAATTTGTAACCATTTTCTATTACATCAAGTATGTATGAATCATTTGAAATTTCTCTTCATTTGGCAATATTCTCTTTCAAACGCCCTACCGGCGTCCTATTTATCTCAACTACAGATTTTCTAGATACATCGATATCTGTGATATTTTTATCGGTATGTTTTGCAATAGGCCTACTTTCGGGATTATCCTTACTTCTATTATTGTCTACACTATTACAATTTGTGAATAATACATGTTCCTTTAACAATCTAGTATTGACACTTATCTTGTTATTTGATGACCTCCCCTGAGAACATTCAGCTTTCCAGTGGCCTGCCCCGCCACAAATGAAACACAGACCCGGACGCTGTAACTGAGTGATGCCCGGTTGCTGTCTCATAGATTGACCGGCTGTTGGCGGTGCCCTCGGCCTCCTCTGAGGATACGGCCATACGCGCCACTTTGTCGACTCTTCCCCTTTTCGACCTTCGCTTTGCGAGATGCCCTGGCTCCGGCCTTGAGTATCCGCTTTTCATCCTCGCTGTCTGATGATATGGGATTGGTTTCGTACTCGGATACTACTCGCCACCCAAGCTCCGAAGAATCGGCCAACTGAATGCTTCTGCCTTCGCTTGAATAAATTTTTTGCTGAAACAAGAACATTCACAACGCAGAAAACTTCAAAGTATTTATATGCGTTTGATACACATTTATAGGCGATTGTTATATAAATTATTTGTATTATATACCTATACGACTGTTATCCCGACCTGCAACGTCATTTTGAATGTACCTCATCATGGTATACCAAACATACAGATATGTATTTATGTGTTGAAACTCGAGACAAATCCGTAAACATTTGTAAACACATTTCTATTCCAGTCGAATTATATCGCCCGTGTTTATTAAGCCGAAACGCTCTATTGACTTTCCTCGTGCTAACAATTAACTATCTTAAAGGGGCAATGCCTGCTTTTGCATTGAAAAACTTATTTATTTTGTTTTTGAATATGCTCTTATAAATATGTATAAATACCATCTAGGAGTGATTCTCTCGCTTGTGCGATGTCTGAGTTGATATTGGCTTCCGTTTCCTCTATCTTGTCAAGTACTTTACTATTTATCTTAAACTGCTCCTCGTTGCTTTTCCGTTTGAATTTTTGTGTTTCGGCTGTTCTGCTCGTCGGCATGCTGATTTTGCCTATCATTCCTGCAATGTTTTTCAATAGTTCCTCGTTATTGATTCCTAACGCTTCTTTAACTTTTCCTTCTACTAATCTTTCCATTCCCTCCATTTCAGTGAATATATGACCGCACTGTGTGAAGACAAGCCTAGAACTGGTTTCTATCCACCCGTTTATTCCCGCTTTAACACAGTCATGTGACTGACACGGTTGAGCACACCGCTCTTTGTATTCCTACGCGTTAGGACAATCGTTCTACCCTATACTGCGTAACGTGTAGAACTTGTAAATATAGTGGTACCTTCGGTGACTAAACATCCAAAGTTCACGTTAATTTTGTGCATAGGTTTTGTGGTTTATATTTAAAGTTATACCACAACATTTTGAAGGCAACAATTTTATTGGCTTCTTAATAGGTCATCTGAACGTGACCCCTAATGCAAAGTCATCAGATCCAGTCAGCGGACAATATAGTAGCGTCAGACTGAAGATGATTTTAATGAGATTGTTTTGACCAGTAAGAACCTTCTTTATCATCCAGTTATATCTAAATGTTTGTATTTATTAATTAAATGATTTTATTAAATTTACGACTGAATTGTATTGATTAATTAATGAGTTTAAACCATATTAAATGTTCTTGCAATTTATCGATTATATATCATATTTGTATATTGAATTAATTTATCTTTTGTTTGCCACCCACTTTATCAATCCATTTTGCAGTAAGTATTTTGGGGGATATCTAAGATAAGTTTTGTGTAGCAGATTAAAATAGTTAGTGATTGTGTACATACTAGTGTATTTAGTTGTGCTAGACCAGTAGTGTATTTAGTTTTTGTAGAACAGTAGTGTATTTAGTTGTGGTAGTTCATTAGTGTATTTAGTTGTGGTAGTTCATTAGTGTATTTAGTTGTGGTAGTTCATTAGTGTATTTAGTTGTAGTAGTTCAGTAGTTTATTTAGTTGTGGTAGTTCAATATAGTCGGTAGATCATCTCACCCTGTCAGCTGGCTGACCATTCAGATGGTCTGCTTGTTGATTGTCCATTGGTAAGAATAGACCTTCACTTAGCCAGTCTTTGTGTTGGTCAGTCCAGATCAGTAGGTCTAAATAGACCTTTCACATGGTCTGTCATCTGTTTGGCTGGTGCCGTTCAGGTGTTGGATCATAGGACCACAGTTCTACTAGAACAGTGTACTTAATTGTGATAGTTCAGTAGTGAAGTTGTGGTAGTTCAGTAGTGTATTTAGTTGTGGTTGTTCAGCAGTGATTTTTTTTACAATTTCACAGCCATGAGTCCTAAGAATCGCTGGACTAAAAATCTATGAGTCCCAAAGTTTAATGTGTGAGTTCAGAAATTTTCATTTATTCAAATGGGAATATAAGCAGTCAGTTAATAAGATGAGTAAGGCAATAATGCAATTAACTCTTTATTATATATATATTAACACAAGTAATTTTACCTTTTTTTTTTTTTAGAAGCACGTCTAGCTAGAGTAAGTAGAATGTTGAAAATTTGTGCAGTGTGCATTTTTTACCATACCATTGCACCTTTTAGCCACCGTACACAAAGTGCAGTACATGTTATTAAATTGTGTAGTTCCATTGTACATGCTCACCAACTAAACAATCTTTATTCTATTAACATATTTTTTTCGGACGATTTTTGGTAGAACCTGACCAGAGTTAACTTCAGGAGTATAGCTTTCAGTCATGTGTCATTTTTCTTTTCGGACAGGGTTGTCATTATCAAATGAAACAAGCGATTTGTATCTAAATCTAAGAGATTTGGCTAGGGGTCTAGGGGGCCCCCTTGTGATATTACCTATTGCAATATTTAAGTTCCTGAAAAAAAAAAAAAAACGATTTTCTCATGATTTGAAACGATGAATTTGATCGGCTATCGGTTAATAATGACACCCCTGTTCGGACCCATGTTGCAGATGAACTTTAAAAAAACTTTCCCAAAAAATTAAATATTACTTTACCTTAACACCATTGTGTTTAGAAACGTTATGACTATTGCCATTGGTTATTCGCAAATCGATTATCCAATAAAAATAGACGGAACGGTGCGATGGTAAATTTTACCTTCTATTATGACAGTACTCGTGCACAAAACGCTTCAAAACTGCCGGACAGGACTCGCCATTTACAAAATGTATGCATCCCGCGAATGCACATAAACTGCAACTTTGAGTCTACGGCAATAATACTGCGATTCAGGACGCAGAGGTAAAAAAATCACTGGTTCAGTAGTGTATTAAGTTGTGGTAGTTAAGTACAGTAGTGTAGTTGTGGTAGTTCAGTAGTGTATTTAGCTGTGGTAGTTCAGTACAGTAGTGTAGTTGTGGTAGTTCAGTTCTGTACTTAGTTGTGGTAGTTCAGTTCTGTACTTAGTTGTGGTAGTTCAGTAGTGTATTTAGTTGTGGCTGTAAGTGTACATATTTAGTTGTGGAAGTTCAGTGTAGTCAGTAGATCATCTCACCCTGTCAGCTGGCTGATGGTCTGCTTGTTGATTGCCAAGTGGTGAGTAGAGAGACCTTCACTCAGCCTGTGATGGCCTATACCTTGTAGTAGTTTTAGCAGACCTGTAAACAGACCTTTCACATGGTCTGTCAGTTGATGGGCAAAGGCCAGTCAGCCAGTCGATCATTGAACCCAATGTCTGTGGTTTGAATCATTGACAGGTAAATCCTATCAGCTGGTCAAACATTTTGAATTGATTGAATCTGTCAGTTGAATGGTGAGTATACCAGTCAGATGATCGATCATTAAAGCACATGATATTGTCCATTATTTTAGTAGTTAAAGGCATATAATCATACTGTTGAAGGTCCATTTTCTGGTAGTGTAGTTTTAGTTAGTTATTTTCGTATATTCTTTGTTTTGCTATTGTTTTAATGACTGATCAATGACTTGATAATCTGGTTGACAAACAGTTTTGTCCAGTTCTTTAACTGGAATCATGTTGGAATAAGTGAACACTGAATTGAATTAGTTCTTAATCATCTTTTGTTAAACTTTTTCAATGAAAAACCACCTCCTGGATGGACATATGTAAAAGGTATTACCAAATTTTGCCTTCGTTAAAGCTGGTCAAAAGCTTTTTTAACCATTGTTTCTACACTGAATTGTGGTAAAGTACCACAATTTTCAGATATAAAAAGATTGTTTTTACATTATTAGTGAGTTTTCATTTTTGTTAGAATACTTGTTTATGTATCAGTAACTCATCGTAATTGTCCATGATTTATCAAGAATAATTTTAATTAGCCATATATTCCCAGGGCTTTTTTTACCATTTTGGGAATATGACCTATACCCATACAATTGGGCAATTTAGCATCAATTGGGGTCCTTGGGTCAAAGGTCAAGGTCAAACTGACCAAAAGAATAAAAAAAATAAATAATTGGAAGAGCTTGTCCAGGCAATAACTTTCCAACCCTTGGGCCTAGGTTCGTTCAGTCCTTGGGTCAAACGTCAAGGTCAAACTGACTGAAAGGAACCCTTAGGCTTGGGTTCGTACAGTTTGGTAGGAAGGTGGGTTATGACTACAAGTACCGTAAATTCTTGCGTATAAGCCGCACTTTTTTTCATCCGAAAATTATATAATTTTTTCGGTGCGTCTTATACGCGGATATAAGCAAAAACTCCTAGCGTTTCTGTTATAAATATCATCCGTAGTATTTTGGCCATCATTTTCAATAGATGCTCGATCGACGTCACTAAGACGCTTACACATTGATAAGCAAATATTGGTACCCGATACGTTTCGTGATGTTTTATATTGGGATTGTTTAAAAATATAATATATAGTTCTAATTTTGTGTGTTTTATATTTTATTTCTTAATTTTACGCAATTAAAATATATGTGCAATAATACAGAATGCATAAGAAATAAGAACCAGGGTCAAACGAACCGTAGTGTAAACACCACTTGACAAACTACTTCACACCTTTTGTATTACTCTGCAAACAATAACCATGGTGTCATTGATGATACTTGCAGAACTCTCCATGTTTGTCAAACAAACAATTAGCGCTTATGGTGTAATTAAAGGTGTTGACACTGAGACTTCTCAACACCTCTCAAATACAGCGAAAATACATTTAGTGTAATGTATCCACGTTTGTAGATCACGAAAAAATATTTTCGGTGTTGATAAACAATGGACGCACAATTTAAGATTTTGATGTGTTACGAAGCATTCAGAAGCTTTTTAATCGCAGATTTTTTTTTCCACAAACTACGACTTGAATTTTTAGGTGCGTCTTATATGCGGGGGCGTCTTATACGCGAGAATTTACGGTAGATCCCTATTGATTTTATTGAGTCATTTGGTAAAAGGTAGAAGTCAAATTGACCAGAAGTTGAAAAAAAACTTGGATCTTTTTATTTTTTATCCTTGCAATTTTGTACAGAGATTGTTATGGACCTAAAATGCCCAGAGTTCAAACAATATTACACTAGTTAAGTAATTTATTAATTGAATTATTATTTTTTACATGTTTCCCAAATAGCAAGATTTCACATGGCAAAATTCTCCATTAACAGATCTGTTTTAAAGTAGTGTAAAAAAATAACAGATCTCACAACACACAATTCTTCATCTGGTACTAGATCTGTTGAACAGAACTGAAAAAAACAAACTCCCTGATTTTAATGAATAACGTAGGTCTGAAATATTTAGGCTTTGATTGGAAAATAATAACACTTCATTTTACAGGACGTAGTTTTTGCAGTTTTTAATGTGAGTTGCATTTAGTCTTTAAGACTAAAAAAATTTAATGAATTGTTTCTCAGGCACTTTTTCCAACAAATTAGGAGGGAGGGTGATTTTTTTTAATTGAAGTATTTATTTATTTCTCCTACTCTTTTCTATTGGCACTATGTAATGGCTTATTTAAATAAGTAAATAAGTACAGATTATATACAATTTTAAGTTTAAATAACAACATAAGCATCCCTTTTTATATAATTCTAAATAAAGATTTATTAATCACAAATGGTCATTTATGCAAGCTGACGTAAAAAGACAATCAATTTGAATGTTTATAATTAGCATAAGTGCCTTCAAATTGATATAACCATCAGCATTAAAGTCCTTCTGTTTGTAGAATTGAACTTTTCGTAATTCATATTTTTATAACTGTCAAAAATAGGAATTATTTTTGCAATAAATCACCAATAATTTTTGGAAAGGAAAATCAACACTTGTCAATGCAGCTGGCATTTTGGTTTGTTTCCATAGGACTTATATTGACACAGATTTTCTTGAAAAAATATGGAATGCTGTTACACAAGCAAAAGCATCTATGAAACAAACACAACAAATAGACTATATTTATAAAGGTTCCCAATCGAATATGACTTTTTTTTTCAAACTTTACACAGTATTTCACAATTAGTGTATATCCGATTTATAAAATCAGACAGGAAGAAATTTCCTGGGAATACCGAAATCTCTACTGGGTTACTCTTCTTCTGCTATGTTAAAATGGGGATTCGTTTAATTTTAAGCCGCTGTCCATGGGATCTAATTCAATACTGGGTAATTGTAGTAATAGTTCTTATGAACGTTTATGTTGTTTATTCGTCCCAAATCTGTTTCTTATTTATGAAAGGCATTGTTCAAAACCACTTTTGATTTTGTATTTTGTTCGGTTACATGCCCATTAAAAACACTTTCTGCAAAGTTTTATTTTTATTAACAAATTTCTGGACTGCTCTTTTAAAATCTGGGCTCAATCGTCAAAAAATAGTTAATAAAACAATTTTGGCAGGCTATAAAAAAACGTTGCGGCGCTGCATGAGAAACAAATGATTATGTTTTGTTAGCCTAATGCAAACAACTCTTGGTTCATAGTACCTTATATTGTGATGGAAACTACTATTGAATTTTTACATTCAAATAATACACAGTTTCATGTTCTACTAGTTTCTTTTAAGTGTTATTATCAAATGAGCATGAAGTATCTACAGTGAAGTTTAATTGGTCAGCAGTGTGTAGGTTAGCAAGTACCTTTGAAGAACTAATATTTTATAACGCTTTTGATACATCTGTGCTATCCAGAAATACCAGTATTTTAAGAAAGCAGTATATTCTAATAATTAGGCAGACATTTTTCATGGACAATCCTTTACCAAATTTTTAGAAACCATTTTCATGCATCATAGGCAGGTTTTTTTTTCACCATTTTGGGAATATGACCTATACCCATGAAATTCGGACTTTTAGTATCAATTTACCTAAAACTCGGAAAAATTATAATTGTTTGATTAATAAAATTTGAATAATTATAGATAAACTACAAAAAATAGAACAAAAACAAATCAGTAAAACAGTTATTACAACTTGAACAATCTTTATTTCTACACAGAACACCTCTGATTTCCAAACATCTGAAAGTCAACCTGTCAGTTGGGACTTTTGAGACTGGTGTTGGGGAAAAAAATATACTTTTCACCATTGGAAATATGACACAATAATAGCTAACAAATTGGCCAAAAAATGACCTGATAGCTATAAGAGGGTGGGGCCTGTTTTTGTTCCACCCCCAAATCCACAGGACTAGTTTTAAAATAGTTTGACAGAACTTTTGGAATTCTTAAGAAGATTCCATCAAACCGTCTTCATTCACCAAAACCCATCCTACCACCAAATGGGGATTAGTGTTTCCTGTGGCTACAAGTATATGGAAAAGTTTAACATTCGTTAAGATATGCTGGATGGGTAAGTTAATTCTGTCATGATACTCGCTTATTTTTCTATAGACAAAGAACAAACTTATCGTTGTTAAACTACCCAATAAACAACGTAAAAATAGTCCCGAATCTGAGCGGAGCATAGTAAAAAGTAGTTCATATTGCAATAATATTATTGCAAAAATATATGTCAAATCATGTTAAAATCAAAATAATTTTTGCATTATCATTGTTTATCGTCCAGTAAACAACTTTTTGTCGTTATGATGCATTGCTATGAAACAACTTGGACTAACTCCCTCATGGTTTAATTCCTACGCATCAGAACTCCAATTCGTTGTTTATTGTCCAATAAACAACAATAAATCGAAAATTATATCTTAATTTAACAATTTATTCATCAACACTGGACTTGTGTCAACCATCTTTTTTCATCAACACAAAAGTGTCTGTCAGAAAATGGTGTTTTTTCGCTCACCTGAGCATGAACAGTTTTCATCCAGTCTTCAACAAGCTTGATGAAAATGTTTGGGGGCATATTATCTTAGCCAAGTTTGATGATCAACCAAATTTCCTCAGTAACTGCAGAGTAATTGCCCTTGATTTTTCAAAAATTGACTTTTTTATCAGTTTCCGCTCTCTGTATCCGTTTTGAGCCCATCTTCACCAAACTTAATACTTTCAAGATTGCTTTTAATCTAGAGGGGGGCATAACTGTTTTATAAACAGCTCTTGTTCACTTAAGATTTTCAGGATACATTTTAGAGTAAAAAGTCCATTATTGCAAAAACTACATAAGGTTTTCATTTGAAACTTCGAATATAACACTGTCGTCAGCTTTAGCTTCTGGTGAAATAATTGCCATAAATCAGTTTTGTATTGTGACAGATTTATGCCCTGCTGCTTTTTAAAACAAGGCACCAACTGAAATACTTTGAATAGTCAGTAGTGCTGTCCTCAGAAAGCTCTTGTTATTAGGGATGGGACTGAATACTCAAATATTCGAATACATAAAAACGAATACGAATATTCGATTTTCTCATTTATTTAAAGAACAAAATTTCTTTAAAAAATCATGTTTTTTTCCAGTTTGATTGCAAAGTTAACATGAATTCCAGTCGTATTTCCTGCCTAGCAGGTGGGCGGGGGCAGTGTAACGTTTTTACAACACATGCCAAACATGTCCATTTAACGATAATTGATAATTGGCAGGGGGGCCACGTCTGTACAAGGGCCGCAAGTAAACGGTTTGTAGGAGGCGCGAATATGACGCATTGTATCCACAAATAACAAAACTGGGCCATTTTGTGATAACAGTTTCACAGTTTGCACAAGGCGTACATTGTTGTTTATTATCCTTAAGTGACATCTATACGGTTAACTTGTTTACAGTAAATTACAATTACTCTCTAAGTAAACCAATCAAAATGAATCCATTATCAGCCAATCAATTTCTTTAACAAAATTAGCATGATCTGGTCAATCTTACTATATGTCACTTGTAAATTATTCTCCATTATATCAACACCGTATATTATACAAGAGTCTTTATTATTAAACAATGCCACCATCACGTGCTTGGAAGTACTTTATGCGGTCATTAGACAAAACCCAGGCAATGTGTAATCTGTACAGCAGGTACAAGCTTCATGGTTCTGAAAAAAAAACGATTTAACAAATTAATTAACAATACATTTAACAATATCTTACATTTCTTTATATTTGCCTAACACTCACAAAGTTATATCGCTCATTTACCACTGAAACAAGTTATAACAACTAAGTACACGTAGTATACATATTCGGATAGGTAAATATTCGGACAGGGTGCCGTATATAGTAGTATTAACAAGACGAATATTCAAATATATTTGAATACCTAAAACGAACATTCGAATATTGATTTTAGTATTCGGTCCCATCCCTACTTGTTATATTTGTTCTGCAAAAGGCGTCATTCCCTATCACTCAAAAATTGTGTCTTTCACAGTTGAAAATAAAATAAATCCCGGATTATTATTCAGGATGTACCGGTACATGACACTGTGTGCTGTGCCAGCGGACATAGGCTACGTTGGCAATGTTGATATTTCAGGATGTACCGGTACATGACACTGTGTGCTGTGCCAGCGGACATAGGCTACGTTGGCAATGTTAATATTTCAGGATGTACCGGTACATGACACTGTGTGCTGTGCCAGCAGACATTGGCTACGTTGGTAATGTTGATATTTCAGGATGTACCGGTACATGACACTGTGTGCTGTGCCAGCGGACATTGGCTATGTTGGCAATGTTAATATTTCAGGATGTACCGGTACATGACACTGTGTGCTGTGCCAGCGGACATAGGCTACGTTGGCAATGTTAATATTTCAGGATGTACCGGTACATGACACTGTGTGCTGTGCCAGCGGACATTGGCTACGTTGGCAATGTTAATACTTCAGGATGTACCGGTACATGACACTGTGTGCTGTGCCAGCGGACATAGGCTACGTTGGCAATGTTAATATTTCAGGATGTACCGGTACTTGACACTGTGTGCTGTGCCAGCGGACATTGGCTACGTTGGCAATGTTGATATTTCAGGATGTACCGGTACATGACACTGTGTGCTGTGCCAGCGGACATTGGCTACGTTGGCAATGTTACTACTTCAGGATGTACCGGTACATGACACTGTGTGCTGTGCCAGCGGACATAGGCTACGTTGGCAATGTTAATATTTCAGGATGTACCGGTACATGACACTGTGTGCTGTGCCAGCGGACATTGGCTACGTTGGCAATGTTGATATTTCAGGATGTACCAGTACATGACACTGTGTGCTGTGCCAGCGGACATAGGCTACGTTGGCAATGTTGATATTTCAGGATGTACCGGTACATGACACTGTGTGCTGTGCCAGCGGACATAGGCTACGTTGGCAATGTTGATATTTCAGGATGTACCGGTACATGACACTGTGTGCTGTGCCAGCGGACATAGGCTACGTTGGCAATGTTGATATTTCAGGATGTACTGGTACATGACACTGTGTGCTGTGCCAGCGGACATTGGCTACGTTGGCAATGTTGATATTTCAGGATGTACCGGTACATGACACTGTGTGCTGTGCCAGCGGACATAGGCTACGTTGGCAATGTTGATATTTCAGGATGTACCGGTACTTGACACTGTGTGCTGTGCCAGCGGACATTGGCTACGTTGGCAATGTTAATACTTCAGGATGTACCGGTACATGACACTGTGTGCTGTGCCAGCGGACATAGGCTACGTTGGCTATGTTAATATTTCAGGATGTACCGGTACATGACACTGTGTGCTGTGCCAGCGGACATAGGCTACGTTGGCAATGTTGATATTTCAGGATGTACCGGTACATGACACTGTGTGCTGTGCCAGCGGACATAGGCTACGTTGGCAATGTTAATATTTCAGGATGTACCGGTACATTACACTGTGTGCTGTGCCAGCGGACATTGGCTACGTTGGCAATGTTGATATTTCAGGATGTACCGGTACATGACACTGTGTGCTGTGCCAGCGGACATAGGCTACGTTGGCAATGTTGATATTTCAGGATGTACCGGTACATGACACTGTGTGCTGTGCCAGCGGACATAGGCTACGTTGGCAATGTTGATATTTCAGGATGTACCGGTACATGACACTGTGTGCTGTGCCAGCGGACATTGGCTACGTTGGCAATGTTGATACTTCAGGATGTACCGGTACATGACACTGTGTGCTGTGCCAGCGGACATAGGCTACGTTGGCAATGTTAATATTTCAGGATGTACCGGTACATGACACTGTGTGCTGTGCCAGCGGACATAGGCTACGTTGGCAATGTTGATATTTCAGGATGTACCGGTACATGACACTGTGTGCTGTGCCAGCGGACATTGGCTACGTTGGCAATGTTAATACTTCAGGATGTACCGGTACATGACACTGTGTGCTGTGCCAGCGGACATAGGCTACGTTGGCAATGTTAATATTTCAGGATGTACCGGTACATGACACTGTGTGCTGTGCCAGCGGACATAGGCTACGTTGGCAATGTTGATACTTCAGGATGTACCGGTACATGACACTGTGTGCTGTGCCAGCGGACATTGGCTACGTTGGCAATGTTGATACTTGTACAGTATCATGAGAAGGTATTTGTTGAAATCGATGCCAGGTAGTTGTTGTTGTTGATCTGTATGTTAGAGTAAAAGCTATGCCTAAAGCCCCAGCCACACTGTCACGATTTTTGCTATGATTGCTCATGATTTACAAAATCTTGGTTAAGTGTGCAGGGCCTTCCCCAGGATTTTTTTCAGGTGCCCCGGTCCTGAGAGGGGTGGCTTAGGGAGTGGTATCCCCTCCCAACGTGGGAATTTTTTTCGCGGCATGTGTCAATGACGTTATCTTGTGCGTTTTAGCTCTTAAAATTTAGGTAAACAGCTTTCATTTTTTGTAAACGTTTAAACGAAATGAAATA
The DNA here is from genome assembly GCA_027627225.1 of Congeria kusceri. NCBI lineage: Eukaryota > Metazoa > Mollusca > Bivalvia > Myida > Dreissenidae > Congeria > Congeria kusceri. The sequence continues at coordinate 32,067,982 of CM051039.1, read as the reverse complement.
AACGAAACATCATCATTAAAATGGTATACCTCGAGCCTTTTAGAAGCATCGGGCGTCAATTTTGTTGCAATGTGTATGAAGGCCATATGAAAATGAGGTATGTTTTTGTCATGACAATACTATGTCTTATATGTCACCTTCGTAAAATAAAGTGATTATTATTATTATTATAATTATTATTATATAATATATTCTTTGCTCGTGCAAAATGGCAGAAAAATTTCCTCGTGCACTTCGTGCCTATGCGCGTCAAATGTTAGTAAAGCACATGGTCCGTACACGCACGCTTTTTCCATGCTTGGAACGTGACGTCGTGGTTGTCAGCAGACATTTCGCGCTCTTTTGTAGAAAACACGGGTTTTACATGGCATGCATGTAAAACAAGACAGCTTATTTTACGAAACTACAACAGTAACACTGGATAGGCTTTTACGATTACTATTTCATATTACGAGGGTTGAGCGTGAAACTGTTGTATCTGCTTAACATTTCTATATCAGATACAATAGTTTCATGCTCAACCCTCGACTAGTGTATTTAAGACTGATTTTTGCAGTTTATTTTTTTTTATTGTAGTTATTAAATTTAGCAAATAAATAAGTGTGGATATTATAAAATACGAAAGGGCGAGGGTTTGTTTTGACGCGAATATGAGCTTACTTGTGTGTGGATACATGCCGATTGCGCTGATTCGTCAATGATAACGTCGTTCCATAGAAGATAACCTGAGCGTTTCTATTGGCTTATATCGATTTTACTGCGTAATGAAACTTCGCCTACAGGGGCGGTGCTGCACGGTGATTGATTGCGGCTTATGAATAACAGCAAATTATTAAAATTTTCGTCGAAGTGTCACTCGCTTTGATCATTAACCGACATGGTTGAGTGGGTGTACATGTTTATAGAGTGCATATCTGCCTTTATGACGCAAGAGATTAGCTTTCACAGCAGGTACTGTCGGTCTACTAATCAGTCAGCTGATTAATTGCTAAAATACAGGCGCCCCGGGCGATGTTTATACGTGCAATACTCATTTAAGGCGCCCCGGGAATGTTCAAGTTAAAATTCAAGCGCCCCGGTCCAGGGGCGCTTAAACGGCCTGGGGAAGCCCTTGGTGTGGTATTATGCTAACACATACGTAACACATACATACTAGCATCTGTGTGAATCTTGAAGAATCTTGGGGGATCCTTATCAATCGGGAAGCACTACGACAGTTTTGAACTGAGTTTCAAAACATTTGTGGCTTTTCGTAGCGCCGCCACGATTTAAAAAAAGTGTAGGACAATCCTAGTGCCATTGTATCTCAGTATGGCTTATTCTTACAGCCATCGTAGAGGCATAAGCAGCCATCGTAGAGGCATAAGTGGCTATTCATGTTTAATCGTGATTAAGCGTGACAGATTTTGACATATTACAAGACTGTAGTATTTTATGGTATGTTTTGCTACGTATATGGTATAGATTTCTAAGCTTGCCCTACGGTTCCGTTACAATTCCAATAGGATCTTTAGCAACAACTATCGTGACTACTCTCCCCCTAACTTTGATTCAAGTAGGGCAGTTGTCAATTACGGGCATAAGTATGTGCACTTAGTACTTGTAAACCAGCTTACCCGTGAAAAGTGTGAGTAGGTTAACTGACCGCTGTTATATGACTGAAATACTGTTTAATACGGCGAAAAATCCAAATAAACAAACAAACAAAATCATGACTACTCACATATATACACAATGAACCACGACAACACGACAATTTGGTCCTGTTGGGTGTACGGTTTATCGCGATGTTACTACGCACTTACTACGTTTGCCTACGTTAGTGTCACAATTATGCACAAGGCATCGTGATGCCTTGAACTTTGAAGCGTGAGAATTATTGGCTGCTCGTAGGTTTATCGTGATGAATCTTGTTTTATCTAACTACAATCTTCAGAGAAACTTTAACAATTGCCTATAATCGTCTGTTACATTAGCATTTACCTTACTCTTAGCGTATTACAATTGTAATAGATCGCATCATATCTTGGTAAAACCATAGTGAATCGGCTGTGGAAACCTTCAAGTGTCGTGATATTTTTGTAGTCTCGTCCTACAACAACCCTAGGTATACATAGGAAGACACAATCGGGACACTGTGCATCCGACTCATCACAATTAACACATCCACGATCAATCGTGGGCTATCATATCCAAAATCGTGACAATGTGACTGGGGCTTAAATTATATATGCCTTTGAAATAATTGAGGACTATTCAGACAACATAATTTCGCACAAGCATTGGTGCATGTGCTTAATGTATATCAGTGTTCCAACAATGTTTGATATAACATATGATTATTTTACATATAAATATTAAATGCAACAGATGTCATGAAACATGAAAAATAAACATCTTTAAAGTGTACATTTTTATTCTAAATTTATTAAAATGCAGGAAAATGTTGCATGTACATTTTCAAATTAAATAAATGAAACCCTTAAAATTTAGTTGAAATGCTTCCTAGCATTGTTCATTTAAGAAATAATTTTGGATTTTGAGTTGTGTATCTGTAAATAAACAACGATATTGAGTTCTGTTGCGTAGGATTTTAACTATGAGGCGTTGGCCTGAGTGGTTTAAAATAGCCCATCACAACGAAAATCATTGTTTATTTCAGATAAATAACAATAAAGCGAAATAACGATAAATCAATAAAGCAAAAATTATTTCGATGCTAACATGACATGTTAACATCGTTTGCCATCGCAACGAAAAAGTATTTTACAGGTTCAAAACTAAATTTTTGAGTCGTTTATTAGTAATTTAACATTTTTTATTCATTTTTCTCTATAGAAAACTCTGCCTAGAATTTATAATTCAGGCGTGTCGTGGGAAACCCGGGCTTTATGTATGTGCGTAAAGTGTCCTCCCGCACAGGCTAATTTGGGACGAAATTTTCTGCATACAGTGGATTTTTGTTTATAAGATACTACATCGAAACAGAAAATACCATAAAAGCTGAAAGTGTCGTTCTGGATTAGCCCGTGCGGACTGTACAGGCTGATCTAGAATGACACTTTACGCACATGCATAATGCCTGGGTTTCCCACAACACGCCTCAAATGCATCTGTTTCATGTTGATGCGGCACACTTGTAATATTGATCAGTGTCAGCAAAAGACTATCTGGGCTCTTAATTCACAAAGCCCCTAAGGAAAATCCTAACTTAAGTTGTACTTAAGTGAAAATTTCAGATTAACTTTTCATTGTGAATTCCAATGATTTCTGTTCTCAAAAGGTAAAATATTAAAATTCTTTGCAATATCTACATTTTAATGTAAAATTACCTAAACATGAAACAGCTACACAGTTAAGGAATTTTGTGAATTGAAGAAATTTTCCTAAGTTTTCCAATAGGAGCTTTGTGAATACGGGCCCAGACGTCAGACATTGCTGGTAGAAATACTGGTCCTCGTGTCATAAAAGTTCTGTCTTGATCTACTTGATTGTATATTTACAAAATATAAAGCTCGCACCAGTATTCACTTTCCAGTTATCTGGCCACATGACCAGTAACAGATGTGGGATTTTTGTGTGTAACTGACGTGGTCTTTTTCAGATTTTGCACCAGGGCTCCATGTTTATTTTGTTACAGTGACAAGATGGCATATTCAGACAAATCCAGCACCTGTAATTGTTCACATATTCCACTGTTAGACTAGACACCTCATGAGCTGTAATGGTAAGTAGTCTTTTTGCCATATTCATGCAGTCTCAATAGACGCTTCCACAAATGTCAATCATATTCAAATTAACCTGCAATATTATCCAATTATTGCACTCGGATATCACATGTTTAGTGGTTAAACAATTTCATACAAAAGAGCACATGCATAATGTTTGGGTTATTCAAATGAGCATGTAATGTTTGTGATTTTTGATAAATGGAAATTAATCCTTTATCAAAAGCTGGGGAGGAGTTTAAACTATTTGTTGCAAAACCTGGATCAGTCTATCGTAAGGAAAACAGGCAAGAGTATACCATAATCTTTGCACAGCCAATATCAGTAGAAATGTGATACTGCAGATCGGAATACTACAAAATGACGGGATACTACGAAGAATGTGGCTTAACCTGACCGTTTCCTCATATGTTTAACTGCAATAAGCATTCATTTTTTTCGTCATATAACAGGGTCTGGTAAACGGACCCATTCCCAATGCCAAATATGGTTTATTTTTCCCAATTGGACGAAAAAAATTCCCAAATCAGATGTAACAAAATGCTAAGTACTTAGAAAATGTGATTCTAAGCTGTTAATCATGGACTTACTTGTTTGTGTATAGATAAACACCATTAAAATACCAAATTCAACCAATAAAACACAATTTTAAGTTGTTTATTTGCTTGACTATTAACTGAATAGTTTGAGCTGTACTACTCACCCATTTGTCGGTGACGGCGTAATGCTCTGGTTAAGGTTTGCGTGAAACAAGTCCACATCCCTGTAACTACTACAGATATTCAATTGAAACTTCACACATGTCTTGACTTCGGGGTCATCATGTACGGTCACTGACCAAGGCCCATAACTCTGACCTGCAATTTAGCAGAGTTATGCCCCTTATTGTACTTAGAAATTCGGTTCAAGTTTGCATTCAACAACTCCATATCTCCATAACTACTACAGATATTCAATTAAACTTCACACATGTCTTCAGGGTCATAATATAAGGTCACTGGCCAAGGCCCATAACTCTGACCAGCAATTTAGCAGAATTATTCCACTTTTTGTGTTACAAATTTCAGTTCAGGTGCTCAACGTTTATCAGCATAAAATTTAGTAAAATGACATATATTTATACAATAACAATTATATGACCCCTTAAATTATGCATTTGTGTGTTAAGTTACCCATTCAAGTTACTAATCTCATCTGTACAATGGGCTTTTCGATTTTAAAAATACTGCGGATTTCCCGTTCTAACAATATAACAAGTCATGTGATATTTCCGCGCGAAAAGAAACACACCAAATTACTAAAGACATTTTGTGTCCTAGTTTCCCGTTAAAGGAATGATGTTCCCAAGCAAAATGTTTGCACGAAGAAATCATGCCATTGTGGTCAGTAAAGTATTTTAATTTCGTGGGTCGTCTCATAAAGCTATTCTAGTGTGGTATCCAGATTGAATAAAGACATTGAGAAAACATCTGCAATTATAAACAAAGTAACATGGTTTTACTGTGCAGATTTACTTATTAGTAGTCAGAAATGAAACAAGTGATTTTGAGTTTGTAAATTGATGAATGTATTATATATTTCAAACTTCAAATAATGTAAAACATGTTTAATAGACGGCCCTCAAAATGACTTGTCCAGTTTATGACAATTGATATGACTATTCGAAGTTCAGTTATTCATGAAAAACATGGGACTTGTGCAAAATACCTCTGTGTGTTATTAATAGACTGACATTTATCTATAATAATTACCATTTGGAATTCGACACTGAAAGTACTGCGCATGCGCCAGTCATGCGTGGGATAATCACCTGATGATAGTGATAAATATATACCTATTATTTATAGTTTTACCTGGTAGACATACCCAGGTAATTTTTTTAAATGGAAAATACTGAAAATATGACAATGTGTAATCATTTTTATGCCCCCACTTTAGAGGGGGGTATATAGATTTGCCCTTGTCCATCCGTCCGTCCGTTTGTCAGATTGTTTGTCACGCATTACTCAAAAAGTATAACTGCTAGAATGATGAAACTTTATAAGCATATTCATCGGCATCAGGGCTTGTGCGACAGGGTATTTTGGTGCAGTTTTTTCTGACATGGACTTGTGTCGCGCATAACTCAAAAAGTATTGCAGCAAGAGTGATGAAACTTTATAAACATATTAATCAGCATGTGAACTTGTGCACCTGTATATTTTGGTGCAGTATTTTCCAACATCAGCAGAGTAATGGCCCCTTTTTTAGCAAAAAATGAAATTTTTGGACTTGTGTCGCGTGTAACTCGAAAAGTATAACTGCTACATTGATCAAACTTTATAAACTTATTAACCACCATGTGAAATTGTGCACCTGGGTATTATGGGCAGTTTTTTCCGACGTCAGCAAAGTTATGGCCCCTTTTTTTAGCAAAATATGACATTTTTGGACTTGTGTCGCATGTAACTCAAAGTATAACTGCTACATTGATAAAACTTTATAAACATATTAATCCGCATGTGAACTTGTGCATCTGGGTATTTTGGTGCAGTTTTTTAGACGCCAGCGGAGTTATGGCCCTTTTTAAGCAAAAAATGACATTTTCGGACTTGTGTCGCACGTAAAGTATTACTGCTAGAGTGATGAAACTTGATATACATATTAATCGACATGTGAACTGGTGCACCTGGGTATTTTGGTGCAGTTTTCTCCACCATCAGTGGAGTTATGGCCCCTTTTTAGCAAAAAATGACATTTTTGGATTTGTGTCGCCTGTAACTAAAAAAGTATAACTGCTATACTGATGAAACCTTATAAACATACTCATCAGCATGTGAACTTGTGCACCTGGGTATTTTGGTGCATTTTTTCCGACATAGCAGTGTTTTGTGACAACCAGCGGAATGTGAGGGCATTTGTGTCCTACGGACACATGTCTAGTTCAAGTGATGTAATGCATCAGAAATATTGTTTTAATCAATATAATGTACCCTAATATCAAAATTTTACAATTTTTTTAAATTTTTCTTTTTTCGTGATACTAAGTCATCTGATTGACAATCCCTTTAATTACTCGATTTAAAAGTAGTATTTTACTGGCTCTTTAGGTATAAGGTACGTCATATATTTGTCGGCACTTGAAATTGTGGTTTCATCTACCCAAGAAATCCACAAAAATTATTGTCCCATGAAATTTTTTTATTTCACAGTATTTCATTGCTAATTTGATAATTGTGCATAGATTTTATCTTTTCAGTATAGTTTTTTAGCTCATCTAAGCAGAACATACTTGGTGAGCTTTTGGTATAGGGAGAATGTCCTGCATCGTCCGTCGTCTGTTGTTTGTTATTCGTCAACAATTGGGCTTGCAGACGCAATACAGACTTCACTTTTAATAATAATAATACTTCTAGTAATTGCCCTTTTTCATGAGAAAAATTTAAAAATGGACTTTGTGCTTCAAAGAGACTTCATTTTTAGCTCGACTATTAAAAAAATAGTCCAAGCTTTTCTGCTTACCTGTTTGTCTGCATCCGCGTCGGCATAATGCTGTGGTTGATGCTTGTGTGCAACAAGTTAGTATCTCTGTAACTACTACAGATATTAAATTGAAACTTCACACGTGTTTTTGTGGTCATTATGTAACACCAAGGCCCATAACTCTGACTTGCAATTTAACATAATTATGCCCCTATATAGCTCCACTTTTCGAAGAAAAAAGCTATTGTAGTCGCTCTGTCGTCGGCATCTGCATCAGCTGCTGCGTTAGTTAATTTTTATGCCCTCAGTTTAGATTTGCCCTTGTCTGTCTGTCGTTCCGTCCTGTCTGTCCGTCAGATTTTTGTGTGGCACATAACTCAAAAAGTATAACTGCTAGAGTGATTAAACTTTATAAGCATATTAATCAGCATTGGGGCTTGTACACCTGGGTATTTTGGTGCAGTTTTTTCTGACATCATTGGAGTTATGGCCAAGGTTTGACCTTAACTTTGGGGATTTAGTGGTGCGCAGGACCTGCTACCTTCAAAACCTGCAGATCCAATACTGTATGAACTGGTCCTGATAATAAAAAAATAACACACCAAACTGCATAGTGCATAGTTAAAAAACAAAGGATTCTGATAATTGAAATCAGAAAAATATATTGAGCACCCATCGAAATATATTACTCATATAATAATGATCTAATATAACGTATTTAAGCTTAAATGTTGAATGCACATTGTTGCTTAAATAAGGATCAGATATCAAGTTCTTGAACTTGACATAAATTGGACATAAATGCTTTATCATGTGCTGAGGAATCAAAATGCAAAAATAAACAAAAAAAAACAACAAAAAACCCCCAACTAATTAAAAAGTAATTGTTATTATTTAATTTGGTTATCCTTTCCATAACCTTTTGCAATCATTCCCACAATATGGAAACTTTTACTTGAATAATGTTTACTTTGATTGTTCTTCAATAAAAATTCAATTGAATACTGCCTGTTGTAAAAAAATAATAAAAAAAACAAGGCAAAAACAACTGGTCAACGGACCTGTCGTCCTTTGAAGACAACCGGTCCGGATGCAAAATCACTGGTCACAGAACTACGGACATGCGTTAAGGTAGAACCCTGGTTATGGCCCTTTTTTCACAAAGAATATCATTTTTGGACTTGTGTCGCACATAGCTCAAACAGTGTTGCTGCTAGAGTGATGAAACTTTATAAACATATTAATCAGCATGTGAACTTGTGCACCTGGGTATTTTGGTGAATTTTTTTCTGACGCCAGAAGAATGTGGGGGCATCTGTGTCCTACATGTCTAGTTTTGTTAATTTTTTTGTCATTTCTCAAAAACATTAAAAGTATCAATTTGAAACTTGGAATTCTTTTTCACAATCAAAAAGGTAATCCACTTTGGTGGAAAAACTTTGTCCGGAGCATATCTTTGTCCAGCAGCAGTCTTTGCGAAATTGCCGGTCCGCCGGTCCTGACCGGCAAAATTTCATTTGGACCGGCATGTTTTCTGAAAATGTCGGTCCGGGCGACCGGCGAAATTTTAAATTGTTCCGAAAAATGCAATGGGAAAATACGAAATAACCAAAAACTTGATTGACATGTTTACACTCTGGAAGATGACGTCACACGTCTAACCGGTGAGTACACAACGTTTTCTCAATGTAATTACCGAAAATATCAAGGTTACATTATACTTATTTCAAACCTTAGCAAATGTGTAAAGTCGATAACATTTTGCTCGCAATGACCCCCCACCACCAAACTTAAAAATTTATTAATAAAAACATTTTACAGGTCATACGAACAAACTACATTTAGCAAACATTTAAGTAAATTAATATATCATTTTCTTCTTGAATATTCTACATGAACTTGATAAATTTAATAGTGTACCATAACCTTCAATTTTATGTTCGTTTCTTTTCTACTTTTCATCAAATTGGTTTGTCTTTTGAAAAACGCTATTTCATTGGATAGTTTATCATTCTTAGTCCAATTAGATTATCTGTAACAAATTTCTGTTGTTGTTCCAAGATGTCGTTTTTGCGATATTACCCTGGTGCAGCACCAGGTAAAAAACAAAAACTAACTGACGATGAAAAGAAAGAAAAGGCTAAAGAATACGAATCTAGAAGGGTGGGCAGGTCATTCCAGGATCGTTGGAAAAATGGCAGGGATTGGTTGGAATATGATAAAGATCAAAATAAAATGTTTTGCAAGTTCTGTAAGGCGAATCAACAGTCAGTCAAGGGCAATGCTTTTGTAGATGGATGCAATAATTTTAGGCATTCGGCGATTGTCGATCATGAGAAATCGGCTCCTCATGAAAGAGCTGAACGCATGACGTCCGTAAAAAAGCCATTGACACCTTCAGAACTGAAAGATACAGAGGCTGGAAGTGCTTTGCGCATGTTACAGGCATCTGAACGCCACAGGCTTTGCTTCCTTTTTAGGAACGCTCATGCAGTAGTCAAGAATAACAGACCAATTTCTGATTTTAAGTGGTTGTGTGAACTAGATCGTGCTAAGCAACTTGATATTGGATCAACCTATATAAATGGCCATGCTGTTGTGAACTTTATTCATCACATTGCAAAGATTGAGCTTTCAAGCACAGTAACACAGTGCAACACTGCACCTTTTGTGTCCTTCATCATGGACGGAACTACTGATATTTCAGGATCAGAGCAAGAAACGTTGTATCTCAGATATTCAATCCATGGCAATGTTACTGAAAGGTTTTTAAACATGAGTTCCCCCAAATCAACAAAATCAGAAGACCTGTATGAGCATGTTATGCATGTTTTCCAGCAAGCAGATATTGACAAAAGTAAATACAAATTAGTGTAGTAATTTTTATTAAAATTATATCCGTATGACACAGAACTATAAAAAGAATTTGCTAATTTAAAATAACTTCATTTATTAAAACTACAATAGTTAAGTTCATCTAAGTAATTTTTGATAATTTACATATTATTTAATATTAACATGTATTAACACTAAACAGTATACTCTGAATAAAAATCAGAATAAAATACTCTGAGATGATGACAATACAAGGCTTAGGCACGAATTGAATTCGTATGCCCCTAGTAACTATAGTAACTAATCACACTGTCTGTCTGTCTGTCCCAATATCTTGTCCGGTTAACTCCTCCTACTCCTCCTACATTTCTTATGCGATTTTCATCAAACTTTCACACAATGGTTATTATCAAGTGCACTAAAGCGCAAATTCTAACGCTTTTTATATTAATTTGGACATTTTTGCTAGAGTTATTGTTCTTTGCATTTTTCAACTTGAGCTTTGTCGGGAGAATATGTCATCAGATAGTGACAGCTCTTGTTTAATTTTGTTCTTCATTTTTCTTTTTTCAGACAAACTTGTGGGTATGGGGAGTGATGGTGCTTCTAACATGACCGGTTCCCAATCAGGATTGTCAACTTTATTGAAGCAAAGAATAAATTCGGAACTAGTAAATGTTCATTGCTTGTCACATAGGTTGGAATTGGCCTTCAGGGATGTAATCAAGAAAAACAAACAATATGAAAAGCTTATGACCTTGCTAATTGGCTTGCACTACTTTTACAAAAACAGCCACAAAAGCAAAACGGGACTTCTTGCAGCCATTTCTACTATCGGCAAGGGTGTGCTTCCACCTAAAGTAACAGGCACTAGGTGGCTACCGCACTTATTCAGAGCTACAACAGCTCTTATCAAGACTTTTGGGGCACTGGAAATACATCTAGCCACTGCTAGCCACAGCAACTCGAAAGCTGAAGGTCTTTATAAGCTGATGACTGATATTAATCTGCTGGCTTTCAGTGTCTTTCTTCTGGTAAGAAAATATATATGTGTATGTGATCGTTTTTGTAGTTTCAAAGTAACTTTAAGCATTTCAATGTGACATTTTGTCATGTTAATTATTATTATGAAAACCAAAATAGTTATTTAGTAATCTAGTTCTTACAGGGCTAAGAATTTTAATAATGATAAATGTATGCAAACATTTTGAACTTTATTTTCGAAATTACAATACATTACATATTAATATGATCTTGATTCTTCAGGACGCACTTGAACCTGCGATGCGACTGTCTCTCAAGCTCCAGAGGTCAGATGTGACGTTGTCAGATAGTCTTTGCTGGGTGGAGAGCACCATGGAACTCCTGCAAGAAACGAAAGGAAGGTACTGTAGTCACTGAACAAACTCATACTCAAATTGGTCACATCAGATGAGATGTTAATATAATATGTATACATTTTAATTATTACTATACAAGCAGTATTGTTTGCACAACACACTTGAAAATAATAGCTTGTGCTGGTTTGCAAGGCAACCTGAAGCTGTGGACCAGCTTCTGCAAAATCGAAAATTCGAGGGTGTGTGTCTGAGAGGTAATGCTTCTGACATGAAGTACGCAGATGCGATTATTGATGGTCTGGTAGAAGCCATTTGGACACGGTTTTCAACAGCGACAAAAGACATTCAAAATGCTACTAAGATTCTTCACTTAAAGAGTTGGCCTATGAGCAAATTGACAGGTTCAACTGTTCTGTTGATCCCAAGTTCCTGTTACTAAGACTGAAGTTGATTTTTTTTTCAGTTCGAAGTTTGAGTGTAGGCATGTTATTGTTTAAAGTTTCTCGTTGCATCTTGTTAATCATTCCTTTTTGTTTGTTGTTTGCTACTTGCTGTTGATAGTATTAGTTATTGTTCCCCGCCCAACACCGATTAAAAATCTGAAACCTTTTGAAGATAATCTGATGTTCAAAACTGAGAAGCAACATACTGTCAGTTTGTTATAAGTAAATTTAACTGCTAGCATTTCAATAAACATTTTACTGGATGGAGAGTGTTGTCCTAGTTTGACCAGTTTCGAGTTGATTTTATTCGACAAGACTGAGGAGATATTTATTCATCAACATTGCTGGGTTTTATTAATATTAAAGCTTAAACATTAATACTTTCACTAAACAAAATAAATTATATAGTTAATACATTACAATTCCTTGAATTATGCCTAAAATTCATCTGAATCATATTTATTATTGTAATTATATAATATTTAACAATATCATTTTGTACTTGAGGATGAAATCATTTACTTAAATCAAATCAATTTCAGACTTTGGTGATGAAGAGATTCGACTGGCATGTTCCCATTTCGAGCAAACCCTCCTTCGTACTAGCACGGAGTTCTCAACACAAGCATCAAGAAGTGAATGGAGACTTCTAAAGAAACTGGTACAGAAGAAGTAAGGAATTATTGGTTTAAACATTTTCATTTAATAAATTATGTTTCTTCTATACGTGTAGTAACAAGTCTAGGAAAATTTAGAACTTTTAGTTAATAAATTTTAGGCTGAAAAAATCTATAAGTCAAATATGTTTACAGACATGGCAACGAGTTAGCAGATCTCACTTGGGACCTGGTGCTACAAGGTGAAGGCCCAGGGGCTGATGATCTTCCTAACATCCGGCTGGTAATCGATCTGTTGCTGACACTGCCATCTACCAGCGTCCGGTGTGAAACAGCATTTTCTCAGCTGAAACTTGTGAAGACGTGCAGGCGGTCAAAACTATCGGAAACAGTTCTACAAGATCTGATGACGGTTAAACTGTTGTCTCCATCCATTACCTCTTTTGACCCTGAAGCTGCTATTGACTCATGGCTGGTAGGATAATTATGTACAGCTATTGTTTTGAAACCATTTCATCAGACACAGAGTTACAATTAGTTCCCTTTTATGTTCATCAGTAGAAATTGGAAATAAATGTTGGTTGTTCAGTACTACAACAATCAACAGACCAACTATTATTAAGTTTATTGAAATTCATTAATTGAAAAAATATTATAGGCTATAAAGTATGACAAAAACAAATGGTTCAACATACTTACCATTATATTAATGTTTCAACCTTGTTGATTTAAAATAATCATTCGTTTTCTTTATTTATTTCAAGGCTGAGCCGATTGGCGGAAGGCGGATATCATACACACGTAAGCGTAAACTTGAACAAGAAACAAGTGACATTGCTGCCCCATCTACATCAGCTTCAAGTGCAACAATATCGATATGTCTGGATTCAGAGTCGGAGGACGAAACAGTGCCAGTCAAGGTTGTGCCTGTGGGGCCAGTCGTAAGCTTTGAGAAACAAGTCGAAAGCCTGTGCGATGTCGATGATGAACTGGATTCTCTTGAAAATGATGACGAATGCATAGACTTTCAAAGTGAACTGTTAAATGCTGACAAACTGCTCACCTGTACTTCCAATGATTAAGCAAATATTAAGCATCACAGTCCATCAAACTCTAACACTAAAGAAAACTAACACTTTATACTATGTATAGTTAGTGTATAGTAGAAATAAGTGCTGTCAACACAATCCTGGTCAATAAATAAATGATAAAAGTTTAAAATGTACACATCTTTTTCGGTCCGGCAAGTTTTTGTTCGGACCGGCAACTTTTTACAAAATGCCTGTCCGGATGACCGGCGTTTTTTAGCCAGTTTCGCAAAGACTGCCAGCATGGATGGATTTTCAAATAACTTGGCAGAAGTGACAAGCATAGTGAGACGGAGGGTCGCATGCAAGAACCAGGTTGCTAGGTCCAAGGTCAAGGTCACAATTCAAGGTCAAAGGTCAAATTTAAGTAATCAGTCCTAAACACTTTGTCTGGAGCATATCTGTGTCCAGCATGGATGGATTTCCAAAAAACCTGCCAGAAGTGACAAGTATTCTGTGACGGAGTGTTGCACGCAAGAACCACAACCCTAGGTCCAAGGTCAAGGTCACAATTCAGGGTCATAGGTCAAATTTAAGAAATCAATCCATAACACTTTGTCCGGAGCATATCTATTTCCAGCATGGATGGATGCCAGAAGTGACAAGCATGGTGAGGTGGAGTGTCGCGCACAAGATACAGGTCCCTAGGTCCAAGGTCAAGGTCACAATTCAAGGTCAAAGGTCAAATTTAAGAAATCAATCTTAAACACTTTGTCCAGAGCATATCTTTGTCTTGCGTGGAAGGATTTCCAAATAACCTGGCAGAAGTGGCAAGCATGGTGAGACGGAGTGTCGCAAGCAAGAAACAGGTCCCTAGGTCCAAGGTTAAGGGCATAATTCACAATTCAAGGTCAAATTTAAGAAATCAATCCTAAACACTTTGTCCGGAGCATATCTTTGTCCAGCCAGGATGGATTTTCAAATAACTGGGCAGCAGTGACCAGCATGGTTAGGCGAGTGTTGTGCGCAAGAACCAGGTCCCTGTGTCCATACAGGTCACAATTCAAGGTCAATTATAAGAAATAAATCCAATTCACTAGTCTGGAGCATATCTTTGTCCAGCATGGATGAATTTTCAAATATCTAGGTCAAGTTCAATAATCAGCCAAATCGCCCCAAGAATTGTGGAGTTATTGCCCTTGAATTATCTAAAATCGGCCTTTTTAGCGGTTTTTGCTCTCCAGGTCCAACAATATTCATCCGATCGTTACCAAACTTCATGAACATCTTTGTGGGCATAATGTCTTGGCAACATTTAGTAATAAGCCAAACCATCCCAGGAATTGTGGAGTTATGGCCCTTGAATTATCTAAAATTGGCCTTTTAAGCTGTTTCCATTATTCGTTCCAGTAACTGTGGAGTTATGGCCCTTGATTATCTAAAATTAGCCTGTTAACCTGTTTTACAAACAGCTCTTGTTTAAAAACTGAAAAGTTAAGTATTTGTTGCACTGTAAATTTTACAAGAAGTTGAACAGTCTGCTGTTATTACATCTTTGTATTTTTAGGTTTGCGGTAATATGAGTGTGACATGCAACATGCTGCTGAAGAACTTGTATCTCTAAAAGCACAACAAAGACTTAATGGAATAGGTAATTTGCTATGTAATTAATAACGAGAGACATTAATTTTTAGCTCGACTTTTTGAAGAAAAGGCAAGCTATTCTACTCACCCCGGCGTCGGCGTCCAAGCTAGGTTAAAGTTGTTCGGTAAGTTAGTTTCTCAGGAATGGCTTGAGGGATTTCATTCAAACTTACCACATTTATTCCCCACATTAAAATGAGCATATAGGCTAAGTTTGGTAACTCTAGTATGAAATTTGACAAAATTATGGGCCTTTTAACCCTTGGAAATTTTGCATAAGCTATATGGACAGGTTAAAGTTTTTCGGTAAGCTGGTTTCTCAGGAATGGCTTAAGGGATTTCATTCAAACTTACAACACTTATTCCCTATATTAAAATGAACTCATGAGCCAATTTTGATAACTCTAGTTTGAAATTTGTCAAAATTATGGGCCTTTTTACACTTAGAAATTTTACATATAAGCTATATGGACAGGTTAAAGTTTTTCGGTAAGCTAGTTTCTCAACTTTTTGTTTCCACTCTCTAACTCGAGAATGGATTAAGCTATTGTTAGGAAACTGCAAACATAGATACTTTATAGCGAGACCTCGATTGGGATTGCATATGGCGTGGGTGGAGTCAAGGTCACTGTTACTAAAAATAGAAAAACGGTTTCCGCTCAATAACTTGGGAACGAATTGAGATATGTTTATGAAACTTTAAACATACATACCTTATATTGAGACCTCGCTTGGGATTGCATATGAGGTGGTTGGGATCAAGGTCACTGTTATTAAATATAGAAAAACAGTTTCCGCTCAATAACTTGAGAACGCATTGAGATATTTAAATAAAACTTAATATATACATACCTTATATTGAGACCTCTCTTGGGATTGCATATAGGGTCAAGGTCACTGTTACTAAAATAGAATAACGGTTTCTGCTCAATAACTTGAGAATGCATTGAGGTATTGTAATGAAACTTTATACATAGATACCTTATATCAAGACCTCGCTTGGTATGGCCTATGGGGTCGGTGGCATCAAGGTCAAGGTCACTGTTACTACAAATAGAAAAACGGTTTCCGATCAATAACTTGAGAATGCATTGAAATATTTTAATGAAACTTAATACATAGATACATATATCAAGACCTCGCTTGGGATTGCATATGGGGTTGGTGGGGTCACGGTCAAGGTCACTTTTACTAAAAATTTTATTGATTTGCAGACTTAAATGCATTTTGTTAGAAAAATTTGGTTTTCGTGCAATTTCCATATTTCTTGTTTTAGAAAAAAAATGTTCCCCGACAAATTTTGGGGGAGCATATAGTCGCTGCTTTGTCCACCTGTCTTTCCATAGTTCCTTCACAGTAGTTTGTTGGAGCTGTAAGAAGCCCATAGGTTGATTAAAATTAACTGGCACTATTATTTGCCTCAAAGAGATGGCATGTTGTGCACATGAACAAGGTCAAGGGTCAAAGCTCAGAATTGAAATATGCCTGTTCAGGCTATAATTTTGCCATGGATGATAGAGTTTAATATAACTTGGCACAAAGGTTTTCCTAAATAAAACGGCACATCATGCACATGAATCAGGTTCATAGGTCAAGGTCACACTTATAGTCAAAGGTTTAAATTGTCACTTTGCCTGCCTGTTTTATAACTTTGCTATGAATGGAAGGATTTAAAAGCAATTTGGCACACAAATGTATGTTAACCTCATTGAGATAATGGCTATGAATGGAAGTATTGAAAAACAATTTGGCACACAAATGTATGTTAACCTCATTGAGACAATGGCTATGAATGAAAGGATTGAAAAACAATTTGGCATACAAATGTATGTTAACCTCATTGAGACAATGGCCATGAATGAAAGGATTGAAAAACAATTTGGTGCACAAATGTATGTTAACCTCATTGAGACAATGGCCATGAATGAAAGGATTGAAAAACAATTTGGTGCACAAATGTATGTTAACCTCATTGAGACAATGGCTATGAATGAAAGGATTGAAAAACAATTTGGTGCACAAATGTATGTTAACCTCATTGAGACAATGTGATGCCTACATGAGCCGTTTTTGAATTTTCGCCGTTTTTAACATTATTTCAGTCATATCACGGTCAGTTAACCTACTCACACTTTCCTGGGCAAGCTTAGCCGATCTAAGTGGTTTACCAGTACCAAGTGCACATACCTCACAGGTAGGGGGAGAATGGCCATAGAAATAATTTCATGACCAATCCCCACACAAGTTATGTGGCCGCGCTGGGGTTTGAACTTATGATCCCCGGATTGACAGTCCAGCGCTCTACCAACTGAGCTAGCCGGGCCCGGCTACACTGTGTACCTAACTCAGTTATGTGCTTTTTTCTTTAGAAAACATCAAGACTCACTTGATACTGTCACACCAGAACTAAACATTCTATGTTTTCTTCCTGATTGATAGAATATGTAACATACATAGTCATGCTATTTTAATGTGCCATATGTTACAATGGAATAAGTCCCTTTATGCTTTTTATGCAAGTAACAGTTGAGTAGTTTTGTTAGAATTTGATATGGCAGTAAGATATTTTTCAGGTCACCAGATATCCTCCCTTCCGGCTAGTGATAGTGATGCTGATGAAGTGTTTCAAGACATACATGGTGCAGTAATATAGTGAGAAACTAGGTAAATTCTTTTGGATGGGAACACTTCATATAGTGGTAGAAGTATAATCACATGTCAACTAAGATGTACGACTTATTGAAAATTATGAATAGCAGCTTAAAAATCTCATGGCCTGTAATCGCTGGTGCCACCTCTTTTTGGGGATGCATTGACAAAAGAGCCAATTATAGTTCCAAGGTAGCGCTTATGATAGGACGAAAGGGGAAAAAGGAACCAATGATAAAAGATGAGTTGGTTATACCCCCAGTAACAAAGTTTAGGGGATTATATAGGAGTGAGCTTGTTAATTTTTCAGGATTTTTGTGGTTTCCAGACAAGAACTCGAGAAAGGTTTGACATATTATGGTGGCATAGAACTGCCATACGATAATATTGGTGTTAGTATGATAATGTGGAAGACCTCACGCACAAACTATGTGGTATCACGATTATTTACTAGTTAAGATTTGCGTTGTAAGATAATTATCATGCTAATATTGGTGTTGGATAACTGGCAACACAAATTGGTTTGCAAATAGATATGCGTTACATGAAAATTAAGTGGTAACACAAAATTTAACTAATTATGTCCCCGGGGTATATTGGTTTGCTATTGTCAGTCAGTCTGTCTATGATCTGTTTATCGGGCGGGTGACCACTTTTGTTTCCGCTCTCTTTGTAAAATAGTTTTCATCTGATCTTAACCAAACTTCGTTAAAATATTTATCGGCATAATATCTCAGCTAAGTTTGATAGTCAGCTAAATCGCTACAGGAATTGTGGAGTTATGGCACTTGAATTATCTAAAATTTGCCTTTTTTTGCTATTTCTGCTCACTAAGTCCAATAGTTTTTCATAAGATTGTCACCAAACTTGCTGAAAATGTTTGTGTGCATAATATCTCGGGCAAGTTTATTTAGCCTGCAAATCACCCCAGAAATTGTGGAGTTATGGCCCTTGAATTATCTAAAATTTTAGTGGTTTCCTCTCTCTAGTTGGACAGTTTTCATTCAATCTTCACCAAACTTCATGAACATGTTTGTGGGCATAATATCTTAG
Source organism: Congeria kusceri (assembly GCA_027627225.1). Taxonomy (NCBI): domain Eukaryota; kingdom Metazoa; phylum Mollusca; class Bivalvia; order Myida; family Dreissenidae; genus Congeria; species Congeria kusceri. The sequence continues at coordinate 32,049,183 of CM051039.1, read as the reverse complement.
TCATATTAAATTATCAACCAAATTGCCCAAGGAACTGTGGAGTTATGGCCCTTGAATTATCTAAAATTAGCCATTTTAGCTGTTTCTGCTATCTACATCCAACAGTTTTAGTCAGGTCTTCACAAAACATGTTTGAGGTTATAATATCTTAGCCAAGTTCGATGATGAACCAAAACACCCCAGAAACTGCAGAGTTATGGCCCTTTATTTATTTAAAATTGGCTTGTTTTAGCAGTCTCCGCCACATCTGTCCAACAGTTCTCATTCGATCATCACTAAACTTGATATTTTAAAGATTGATTTTAACCTAGAGGGAGAATAACTGTTTTTCAAACAGCTCTTGTTATTATTTGCTTTGTAAGATAAATATCATGATATTAATATTCGTGTTAGTATGATAGTTAGTATGATAACGCTAAAGACCTCACAACACCAAGAAAATGTATCTAATTTAAGTTCTGGGCGCATTGAGGCCATTTAGTATGATAATAAAATAACTTGCAGAAAAAATATAATGCAAATGCTATCTTAATATCCAGATTAATATCATAATAAATAAGTGGTAACACGAATCTGTTTGGGAACGATTAAGTTAACATGAATGTGTTTGCGAACCTTAAGTAGTTATCATAAGGCAGTACTATGCTACCATAACATATTCAAATAATTTTTGGTACATGTGAAACTTCATAAAATACAGCTCAAGTATGATTTTGGTTACAAACCACTAAAGTTTGACAGAGTTATGTCCCCTTTTCATCTTTAAATTCCTTAAAAACATAGTATCCAGTAGATAACTCAAGAAAGGCTTGACATATTCAAATAATTATTGGTAGTCATGTGTAACATAAAAAAACACAAGTCAATATGAATTAAGTTACAAACCACTAAATGTTGACAGAGTTATGGCCCCTTTTTGACTTAAACTTCCTAAAAACACGGTTTCCAGACAATAACTCAAGAAAGTCTTGACATATTCAAATAATTGTTGGTACATAGGTGTAACATCATTCATTAGAGGTCAAGTTTGACATTGGTTACAAACCACTAAATGTTGACAGAGTTATGGTCCCTATTGAACTTAAATTTTTCATAAAACACTTTCCAGATGAATACTCATGAAAGGCCTGACATGTTCAAATAAGTTTTACTAGGCAGGTTAAACATAATTTACAGGTGGAGTTTGACTTTGGTTACAGACACCAAATGTTGACAGAGTTGTGGCCCCTTTTTAGCTTGACTATTCGAAGAATAGGTGAACTTTCCTACTACCCCGGCGTCAGCATCTGCGTCTGAATTTGGTTAAAGTTTTTATTCAAAAGTCTTGTAACTTCAAAACTACATAAGTTATTCATTTGACACTTAAAATATACCTTTGTCATCAACTCCAGTGTCAGCAACATTTCCCATAACTCTGTTTTGTATTTTGACAGAGTTATGCCCCTTGTTTACATAGATTGTCTGGTTAATGTTTATATTCAAAAGTTTTGTGACTTCAAAACTACATAAGTTATTCACTTGAAACTTGGAACTAACCTTTGTCATCAACTCCAGTATCAAGGGCAACATTACCCATATCTCTGTTTTGCATTTTGACAGAGTTATGCCCCCCTTTTCACTTAGATTTTCTGTTTAAAGTTTATATTCAAAAGTTTTGTAACTTCAAAACTACATAAGTTATTCACTTGAAACTTGGAACTAACCTTTGTCATCAACTCTAGTATCAGGAGCATCATTACCCTTAACTCTGTTTTGTATTTTGACAGAGTTAGGCCACTTTTTACATAGACTTTGTGGTTAAAGTGTTTGTTCCAAAATTTTATAAACTATTCAAGGCTGTACTTAAAAGTTTTGTATTTTAACAAATGTATGCCCCTTCCACTATCCAAAATATTGTACCAACTGAAATACTTCGAATAGTATAGCGCGCTGTCCTCTGACAGCTCTTGTTAAACTTAAAATCCTCTAAAACATCATTTTCAGACAACATCTCATGAAAGACTTCACATATTTAAATTATTTTAGGTACATATAAAACATTCTCTTTGGGCCTATTTCTTTCAAATAGATGCCATAGTTTTGTGACAAGGCCATATTGTGGGGGTGTATTCGTCACTCTTGTGACAATTTTAGTTTTATATGTTTTTGACAATATTAAGACATGTTAAAAAAAACACGATGTACTGTGACTTGAAGAAGATTATACCTTCCAACAATGCAGAGAAATATTAAGTCAAAACACATTTCAAAATGTGAGGACTTTTACAAGTCATGAAATGATGAAAACTGAATTAGAAAATTGATGATTTTGCATTTGTTAAGACAAAATGTACACACAACAATTGTAAACTGAAACGATAAAGGAACATAGTTTTTTAGCATTATGAAATTTACTAACATTGTAAGTCAACCCGATTCACTAAGTGTTCTGAAAGGGAAGAACAATAGCTCTAGTCCGTAGATCACAAATTTAATGAAATTAATTGTAGAAATTAATCATACTCTTAAATCAATCTAGACATTCAAAAAAGACCACTACCAACAAAATCCAAGTTCATGTCAATACCGGGTGTGATAAGCCTTTGCAGAAATGGAGTATTTAGCACAAGGAAATGGAGTTTCTTAACTAAGGTGTGTTATTCTTTAACCATTAAATCGCTAGCCACAGAAATCACACTATCATATTGATCTCACATTAAAAAGTCTATAAAAAAAGAGTTTCATGCTGTAAAACACTTCAAAAATAACAAATATAGCATATTTATTATACGTTTCTTTTTCTTTTCAGTATATTATTATAGAATATGCCATCAAATAATTATGTTCAAAATGTATTATTATACCCTCACAAACGAAGTTTAGGTGGGGGGGGGGGGGTATATAGGAGTAAGCTTGTCGGTCCATCGGTCTGTTGATTTTCGGTTTCCGGATGATAACTCAAGAAAGGCTTGACATATTCAATTAATTTTTGGTATACATGTGTAACATCATAGAATAAAGGTCAAGTTCGATGTTGGTAACAAACCGCTAAATTTTGACAGAGTTATGCCCCCTTTTTGACTTAAAATTCCCTAAAAACATGGTTTCCGGATGATAACTCAAGAAAGGCTTGACATATTCAAATAATTTTTGGTACACATGTGTAACATCATAAATACAGGTCTAGTTCGATGTTGGTTACAAACCACTACACTATGACAAATTATGGCCCCTTTTTTACTCAAAATTCCCTAAAAACATGATTTCCGGACTATAACTCAAGAATGGCGAGACGTATTCAAATAATTCGTGGTATAAATGTGTAGCATCATAAAATATGGGTCAAGTTCGACTTTGGTTACAAACCACTAAATTTTTACAGAGTTATGGCCCTTTATTTGACTTATATTCCCTAAAAACATGGTTTTCTGACGATAACTCAACAATGGCTTGACATATTTAAATAATTATTGGTACACATGTGTAGCATCATAAAATACAGGTCAAGTTTGACTTTGGTTACAAACCACTATATTTTGACATAGTTATGGCCCTCCTATTTGACTTAAATTCCCGAAAAACATGGACAATTACTCATGAAAGGCTTCACATATTTAAATTATTTTTGGTACATAGGTGTAACATCCTAAAGAGTTATGGCTCCTATTGAAACTATTTTTTTCCGAATACACTGTTGACCATTCACAAATTAAAGCATTCTCTCTCTGTCCATTTCTTGCGAATGGATGCCATAGTTTTGTGATAAGGCCATATTTTGAGGGTATATCCGTCACTCATGTGACAATTCTAGTTTGCTGTGTCACAAAAAAACATTTGTTTGTGGGCGAACAAACATAAGTGAATGCACAATATTATCTCATTGTTGTTGCCAGGGTTGGTATTCACACATTTTCTATGCAAAGTCCAATGATTTCAATTAACAGTTGTGTAATATATGAAACATCTAAGCAATATTTACTACTTTACAACTTTTTAATGTAAAATGTCCTATGCATTAAACAGTCAGAGATTTAAGGAATTTTATTAATTAAGAAATTTCCTAAAGTTTTTCCTAAGGAGCTTTGTGAATACAGGCCCAGCACTAATCTCTTCTTCTATCCTTTAAATACTCACTTCTTAAAAAAGAAATAAATATGCAATACTGACAGAATATTTAGAATATAACAATTACGGATGTTAACATTTACTTTCCACTATCAAGAATAATATAATATATTACATATAGTGCAGCAAGCTGTTGTGACAAAATTTCTAAATATGAGCACAATTTCTAAATATTAATGAAACATGTCACTTTAGCAATGTCGGGATGGGGGGAGGGGGGGGGCAATAGACAGAACCGAAATCAAACCGAATGAGCATAGATAGTTTTTAACACATTTGATGTAACAGATTTATGAGTTGAAAAAACATGTTATTTAACATTAAGTATATGCTATGATACACGCTGATGACAAGTCAGGAAAATGTACAAATCAGAAAGCGACCTTTTATAGTGGAAACCTTTATAAAAATTGTAATTCCTTGCTACACAATTTGTGTAAAAATATGTTCAATATGTAATTTACGCATGCTACAAGTTTACTGAACTATTTGATTTTGTATAATATTCAATAGAAACTCAAACTTTGGAAAATGAGATGACTCTTCGTAGGAATTATGTTTATAATGTGCAAATATGTTCGATTTCTAATCATTTACAAAGCCTATTGAGTAGTACACTCTACTAGAATGTTCATACTTGTCTATTATGGATTAACTGTATACTACAAGGATACTACTTAAGTGATAGGTGTGACAATTGAAATGGTCAATATGACTAACATGCTTATGTTGTAGTCCCGAAACGTACAAAACTTATGTCAATTCTTCAAATGCAATAATGTGAATTGGCTCCTCCGGTTCTGAGTGCCACCTCAATGGCTTTGGCTCCATCTCTTATGTGTAAATGCAAAACTATTTGTTGATCGACCACAAACTGAAGTTATTGATAATGCAGCAAATAATACATTTTAAAAGCAATTATTATGCCCCCCATCGAAGACGGTAGGGTATATTGTTTTGCTAATGTTGGTTGGTTGGTCAGTAGACCAGTTTTGTTTCGTCCGATTTTCATCCGATCTTCTTCAAACTTCATAAAAATGATTGTGGGCATAATATCTTGGCCAAGTTTTACAATCAGCCAACTGGCCCCAGAAATTGTGGAGTTATGTCCCTTATGTTATCTAAAATTGGCCTTTTTTGCCAATTCCGCTCTCTTATTCAAACAGTTTTCATCTAATCTTCGCCAAACTTCATAAAGATGTTTGTAATGTTTGTATCTAGATCAAGTATGATAACCAGCCAAATGACCCTAGGAATTTTAGAGCTATGGCCCTTGAATTACTCTGAAATTGGCCTTGTTAGCCGTTTCCGCTCTCTAAGTCCAATCATTTTTATCCAATCTTCACCTTCCTTCATAAAAATGTTTGTGGGCATAAAAATGTTTGTGGGCATAATATTTCGGCCATGTTTGATAATCAGCCAGATCTACTCAGAAGTTATGGAGTGGAGTTATTGCCTTTGAATGATCTAAAATTGGTATTTTTAGCTGTTTCCATTATTTAACTTTAGTCAAACAGCTTTTATCCGATCTTCACCAAAATTTGTGGTAATCTTTGTGAGCATGATGTCTTGGTCAAACTTGATAATCAACCAAATAGTCACTGTAACTATGGAATTATAGCCCTTTAATTATCTTAAATAAGCCTTTTTAGATGTTTCGGCTCTAGTTTAACAGTTTTCATCCGTTCTTCACCAAAATTGATGTAAATCTTTGTGGTCATCATATCTTAGCCAAGTTTGATTATCAACTAAATTGCCCCAGGAAATGCACTTTTTAGCAGTTTCGGCTTAGTATGTCCAACACTTTTAATCTGATCTTCACCAAAATTGATTTTAAAGATTGCTTTTAACCTAGAGGGGGCATTACTGTTTTTGACAGCTCTAGTGTTATGTCATTTATGGTATAGTTGTTTGTAAACTATGTCTTAATATATTCATATTAATCAATTACCTGATTCAGTTTTCATAATGTCACGACTTGTAAAAGCCTTCACATTTGGAATGCATTGTAGTTTAGTGTGTATGACCCCTATAAAAAATGGTTGGGTATTGTGCGATTTTATTGATCTGGCACTCATGAACATTCCGTTTATTTTCATAAATCTGTTTTAAGCTACCAAGTCAGCAGACTTAGATGCGAATATGTATTGATTTTATTTTATTCATTTACTTAATCATTTTGCTGACGTCATGACACGAAATCGGGTCCTCAACCTCGATTCTCACACAGAAGAGATTGGCATGGATCCTGTGAGTGAAACAGAGTGTTTGTGAATGCATTTTTTATGTAGATAAATTGAATTAACTAATACAAATAAAACAAATGAAAAATATATACAATAAAGAAAAATGTGTCATTAGAATAATGTAAAAGTAAAAGAAAATGATAAAAAAAAGGATTTTGACAGGACTCGAACCACAGTCATTCAAAGTCTAAAACACTATCCACAGTGCTATTCCTATCGTCTATTTTTGATGGGTGCTTTTGTTATATAATAATGAACTCTGTTCTACAGACGCTAGATAAATGTTTAACTGATAGAAATAGAACAGTCGAACGCTACTGGAGATTTAATGAGTGCCAGGTCAATAAAATCGCACAATATATTTGTGTGCTAATGTCTGTCGGTCCATCGGTAGACCACTTTTGTTTACGCTGTCTAAGTTCAACAGTTTTCATAGGATCTGCACTAAACTTCATGATATTGTTTGTGGGCATATTATCTAGGTCAAGTTCGAATATCAGCCAACAGAGTTATTGCCCTTGATTTATCTGAAATTAGCCTTTTTAGCAGTTTCAGCTGTCTTAAGCCCAACAATTTTCATCCGATCTTCACCAAACTTAGTGAAAATCTCAGTGGGCGTATTATCTTGGTTAAGTTCGATAATTAACCAAATTGTCCCAGTAACTGTGGAGTTATGGCCCGTGATTATCTAAAATTAGCCTTTTTAGCCATTTTAACCTAGAAGGGGCATAACTGTTTTACAAACAGCTCTTGTTCTCTATATTTTTGGAAAGTATAATTGTTTCCAAATCACACTACATTGTCCAATTTTAAGTGTCTTATGTAGTGTTGACTTTTTTGCCTCACTTCCTGTCCTTAAAAGTTTAATTGGCTGCACCTCCAATAAGAGGTGGGGCCAGTGATTACAGGCAGTGAATGTTATGTAGCGTGCTGCACATTGCTAGATTGTTCAATTTTCTTTACAAGTAAGGTATAAGGTAATGATATAGTATATTGTGGTTTGACTTGTACAGTTCATTTCAGTTGATGCCATTAGTGTACGTTAAGCATGGTACAAATGGAGACTTAGCTACTTAAGCATATTCTTGTGACTTAAGTGTATTTTGTTTTACATTTTGAAATAGTCCAGTTTCATTTCCTGAGCTCGAGGGGCTCAAGAGTGAGCTATTGTGATCACTTACTGTCTGTCGTTTGTCCTCTGACAAACATGTTTCGTCCATTGATGTCCTCTACCATTCATTGTCCATCGTTTGTCTTCTGTCATTAATCGTCTGTCATTGTCCTCTGTCATTCATTGTCCATCATTTGTCCTCTGTCATTCATCGTCCATTGATATCCTCTGCCATTCAACGTCCATCGTTTGTATTTACCTTTTTAGCTCACCTGAGCACGAAGTGCTTGGTGAGCTATTGGTATAGGGGACCTTTTCCAGCGTCGTATGTAGTTTGTCGTCCGTCGTCCTTATGCCGTCAACAATTGGAACCGTTATCGCAATAAAGACTACATGTTTTATTTAATCTTGACCTAACTTGCACAGTTTGTGTATGACCATAACATCTCGGTTGGTAATGATAATGGGCCAAATTGGACCGCAAACCTTAGAGTTATGGCCCCTTGTTTGTGTGGAAAGTGCAAAAATTGCCTTTTTTGTTCATAGACTTCATTTTTCTACCTTTGACCAGACTTCCACGCTTTTTGTATTACAGTAGAAGTCAACATTGGGCCGGATTGGGCCACAAACACCAGAGTTATGCCCCCTTTTTTGTTGAAAATAGTCAAAAATTGCCATTGATTAAGACTTCTTTATTTTCCAATCTTGACCAAACTTCAACAGTGTGTGTGTGTGACCCAAAGATTTCAGCAGGAGCCAAATATGGATAAGGTTAGGCCACAGACACCGGAGTTATGGTCCCTTGTATGTGGAAAAAAAATGCAAAAATTGCCCTTTTTGTTCATAGAGACTTTATTTTTCTTCCAATCTTCACCAAATTTCCACAGTTTGTATGTGATCATACATCTGCAACAGAAGCCAACAATTGGTCAGATTGGGCAACAAACATCAGAGTTATCGCCCCTTTGTTAGTGAAAAAAATTCAAAAATTGCCTTTTTCGTGCATCTAGATTTCATTTTCATTCTATCTTGATAACACTTCCACATGTTTTGTATGGCCATAAGATCTCAACACAAGCAGCAAATGAGACAGGCCACAAACACAGCAGTTATATCCCCGTACTTGTATAAATGAATACAAAAATGAATTTGTTTCAAGACTGGGACTTCATTTTCAACCAGTCTGGACCAAACTTACAACATTTTTCTAGGACCATAAAATCTAAAGCGAATTTCAATATAGGATGGGTAAATGGCAATACACTCCACTCTTTGAAAGCAAGCAAGACATGACCTTTGCACAGCGGTTGCCATTATCTTTCAGAACTGTAGCATTAACACTATTCCTCCGAAATTGCCTGCGAAAAATTGGATACCAGTGTAGACAAAAAATATATCCAGGTTCTTACTTATTCTATGCATGAGAGTAAATCAGCTAGACAAATTATTTATCGACATTATGGCGTCCATTCCCACAAGCCTTCTCAACAGTAGGGCTTTCATCTTTGCCAGTACTTAGGTGAGCCCTTTGGGCCAGCATGGCCCTCTTGTTTAGCTCACCTGAGCACAACATGCTCATGGTGAGCTTTTGTGAACCTATTTTGTCCGTCGTCCATTGTGCGTCCTGTGTCGTCCGTCGTGTGTCGTCAACATTTACCTTGTGAACACTTTAGAGGCCACATTTATTGGCCAATCTTCATGAAACTTGGTCAGAACATTTGTCCCAATGATAAATATCACATATTTCTGAAACTGGGTCATGTGGGGTCAAAAACTAGGTCACTAGTTTATATTAGAGAAAAAGCTTGTGAACACTCTAGAAGTCACATTTTCTGCCCAATCAAGATGAAACTTGCTTAGAACATTTATTCTAATGATATCTCAGCCAAGTTCAAAAACGTTTCAGGTCCGTTAAAAAACATGGCCACCAGGGGGAGGCAGTTTTCCTTTTATGGCTATCGGAAAAGATTGTGAACTCTCTGGAAGTCACATTTTTTGCCCAATCTTCATGAAACTTAGTCAGAATATTTGCGGCCGAGTTAGAATCTGGGTCATGTGGGGTCAAAAACTAGGTCACCAGGTCAAATTGAAGAAAAAGCTTGTTAACACTCTAGAAGTCATATTTTTTGCCCAATCTTCATGAAACTTGGTCAGAACATTTGTCCCAACAGAGATCTAGTAACAAACAGAGATTATAAACATGTATACAAGCCTGCGGGAACTCGTTTTATCTCACGGCCCCAGCGTTATCACGGCGTTATCACGTGACTTAAGCGTGTACGCGCGCCAATTCTATTTTTACATTTATTTTTACCAATAAATTTGATTTTGTGAATGCGCACATTAGAGTTGAACAAGTAAATTGAAACTGTACACCAAGAAAAAAACATTTTAATTTTATCTTTAACAGTTACAGAGATATTCATAAGCGAGGCTTTAGAATTTCAGACAGAGACAGCAATCTTTTTATTGAAAAGTATATACCCAGCCTTTGCCTAATACTTTGTCATTTCTGAACGGATTTTTCTAAATGAAGTCTTATTTTAAAGGCAATTTTAAGCTGTACAGCAAGAAACAAATATTGTAATTTAATTTATAGTAGTTCCGTAGTTATTTATATTTAAAGCCAGGCTATGTTTGATTTCAGACTTAGGCAACAATATTTTTTTATTGAAAAGTAGCTAACCTGCCTTTGCCTAAAACTTTGTTATTTTTGAACGGGTTTTGCTGAATATAGTCTCATTTTGAATGACATTTAAAACTGAACAACATTAAATAAACACAGTGATTTTATCTTAAATAGTTCCAGAAATATTCTGAGCGAGGCTTTGTACGATTTCAGCAAGATTTTTTGTGAAAAGTATCTAACCTGCCTTTTCCTAATACTTTGTCATTTCTGGTCGGATTTTTCTGAATAAAGTCTTATTTTGATGGCAATTTGAAATTGTACACCACGAAGTAAATATTATTAGTTTACCTTTAATAACTCCGGAGTAATTCATATTTAAAGCGAGGCTAGGTGAGATTTTAGACTAAGGCTGCAAGATTTTTTATTGAAAAGTATCTAACCTGCCTTTGCCTAAAACTTTGTTATTTCTGAACGGATTTTGCTGACAAAAGTCCTATTTTGAAAGAAATTTAAAACTAAACAATATGAAATAAACACTGTGATTTTATCTTTAATGGTTCAAGAAATATACAGAGCGATGCTTTGTAAGATTTCAGACTGAGGCAGCAAGATTTTTATTGAAAAGCATATACCCAGTCTTTGCCTAATACTTAGTCATTTCTGGACGGATTTTTCTGAATAAAGTCTTATTTTGAAGGCAATTTGAAATTGAACACCAAGAAATTAATATTGTTATTTTACCTTTAATAATTCCGGAGTTATTCATATTTAAATCTAGGCTATGTGAGATTTCAGACTAAGGCAGCAAGATTTTTTATTGAAAAGTATATAACCTGTCTTTTCCTAAAACTTTGTTATTTCTAGACGGATTTTGCTGACTAAAGTCTCATTTTGAAGGCATTATAAAACTGAACAACATGAAATAAACATTGTGATTTTATCTTAAATAATTCCGGAAATATTCAGAGAAAGGCCTTGTAAGATTTCAGACTGAGGCAGCAAGATTTTTATTGAAATGTAAATACCCAGCCTTTGCCTAATACTTTGTCAGTTTTGGAAGGATTTTTCTGAATAAAGTCTTATTTTGAATTGAACTACAAGAAATAAATATTGTTATTTAACCTTTAATAACTCCGGAGTTATTCATATTCAAAGCGAGGCTGTGCGAGATTTCAGACAAAGGCAGCAAGATTTTTTATTGAAAAGTATCTATCCTGCCTTTGCCTAAAACTGTGTTATTTCTGGACGGATTTTATAGCATATTTATTATACGTTTCTTTTTCTTTTCAGTACATTATTATAGAATATGCCATCAAATAATTATGTTCAAAATGTATTATTATACCCTCACAAACGAAGTTTAGGTGGGGGGGGGTATATAGGAGTAAGCTTGTCGGTCCATCAGTCTGTTGGTTTTTGGTTTCCGGATGATAACTCAAGAAAGGCTTGACATATTCAATTAATTTTTGGTACACATGTGTAACATCATAGAATACAGGTCAAGTTCGATGTTGGTAACAAACCGCTAAATTTTGACAGAGTTATGGCCCCTTTTTGACTTAAAATTCCCTAAAAACATGGTTTCCAGATGATAACTCAAGAAAGGCTTGACATATTCAAATAATTTTTGGTACACATGTGTAACATCATAAATACAGGTCTAGTTCGATGTTGGTTACAAACCACTACATTATGACAAATTATGGCCCCTTTTTGACTCAAAATTCCCTAAAAACATGATTTCCGGACTATAACTCAAGAATGGCGAGACGTATTCAAATAATTCGTGGTATAAATGTGTAGCATCATAAAATATGGGTCAAGTTCGACTTTGGTTACAAACCACTAAATTTTTACAGAGTTATGGCCCTTTATTTGACTTATATTCGCTAAAAACATGGTTTTCTGACGATAACTCAACAATGGCTTGACATATTTAAATAATTATTGGTACACATGTGTAGCATCATAAAATACAGGTCAAGTTTGACTTTGGTTACAAACCACTATATTTTGACATAGTTATGGCCCTCCTATTTGACTTAAATTCCCGAAAAACATGGACAATTACTCATGAAAGGCTTCACATATTTAAATTATTTTTGGTACATAGGTGTAACATCCTAAAGAGTTATGGCTCCTATTGAAATTATTTTTTTCCGAATACACTGTTGACCATTCACAAATTAAAGCATTCTCTCTCTGTCCATTTCTTGCGAATGGATGCCATAGTTTTGTGATAAGGCCATATTTTGAGGGTATATCCGTCACTCATGTGACAATTCTAGTTTGCTGTGTCACAAAAAAACATTTGTTTGTGGGCGAACAAACATAAGTGAATGCACAATATTATCTCTTTGTTGTTGCCAGGGTTGGTATTCACACATTTTCTATGCAAAGTCCAATGATTTCAATTAACAGTTGTGTAATATATGAAACATCTAAGCAATATTTACTACTTTACAACTTTTTAATGTAAAATGTCCTATGCATTAAACAGTCAGAGATTTAAGGAATTTTATTAATTAAGAAATTTCCTAAAGTTTTTCCTAAGGAGCTTTGTGAATACAGGCCCAGCACTAATCTCTTCTTCTATCCTTTAAATACTCACTTCTTAAAAAAGAAATAAATATGCAATACTGACAGAATATTTAGAATATAACAATTACGGATGTTAACATTTACTTTCCACTATCAAGAATAATATAATATATTACATATAGTGCAGCAAGCTGTTGTGACAAAATTTCTAAATATGAGCACAATTTCTAAATATTAATGAAACATGTCACTTTAGCAATGTCGGGATGGGGGGAGCGGGGGGGGCAATAGACAGAACCGAAATCAAACCGAATGAGCATAGATGGTTTTTAACACATTTGATGTAACAGATTTATGAGTTGAAAAAACATGTTATTTAACATTAAGTATATGCTATGATACACGCTGACGACAAGTCAGGATAATGTACAGATCAGAAAGCGACCTTTTATAGTGGAAACCTTATAAAAATTGTAATTCCTTGCTACGCAATTTGTGTAAAAATATGTTCAATATGTAATTTACGCATGCTACAAGTTTATTGAACTATTTGATTTTGTATAATATTCAATAGAAACTCAAACTTTGGAAAATGAGACGACTCTTCATAGGAATTATGTTTATAATGTGCAAATATGTTCGATTTCTAATCATTTACAAAGCCTATTGAGTAGTACACTCTACTAGAATGTTCATACTTGTCTATTATGGATTAACTGTATACTACAAGGATACTACTTAAGTGATAGGTGTGACAATTGAAATGGTCAATATGATTAACATGCTTATGATGTAGTCCCGAAACGTACAAAACTTATGTCAATTCTTCAAATGCAATAATGTGAATTGGCTCCTCCGGTTCTGAGTGCCACCTCAATGGCTTTGGCTCCATCTCTTATGTGTAAATGCAAAACTATTTGTTGATCGACCACAAACTGAAGTTATTGATAATGCAGCAAATAATACATTTTAAAAGCAATTATTATGCCCCCCATCGAAGACGGTAGGGTATATTGTTTTGCTAATGTTGGTTGGTTGGTCTGGCGGTCTGTCTGTCAGTAGACCAGTTTTGTTTCATCCGATTTTCATCCGATCTTCTTCAAACTTCATAAAAATGATTGTGGGCGTAATATCTTGGCCAAGTTTTACAATCAGCCAACTGGCCCCAGAAATTGTGGAGTTATGTCCCTTATGTTATCTAAAATTGGCCTTTTTTGCCAATTCCGCTCTCTTATTTAAACAGTTTTCATCTAATCTTCGCCAAACTTCATAAAGATGTTTGTAATGTTTGTATCTAGATCAAGTATGATAACCAGCCAAATGACCCTAGGAATTTTAGAGCTATGGCCCTTGAATTACTCTGAAATTGGCCTTGTTAGCCGTTTCCGCTCTCTAAGTCCAATCATTTTTATCCAATCTTCACCTTCCTTCATAAAAATGTTTGTGGGCATAATATTTCGGCCATGTTTGATAATCAGCCAGATCAACTCAGAAGTTATGGAGTGGAGTTATTGCCTTTGAATGATCTAAAATTGGTATTTTTAGCTGTTTCCATTATTTAACTTTAGTCAAACAGCTTTTATCCGATCTTCACCAAAATTTGTGGTAATCTTTGTGAGCATGATGTCTTGGTCAAGCTTGATAATCAACCAAATAGTCACTGTAACTATGGAATTATAGCCCTTTAATTATCTTAAATAAGCCTTTTTAGATGTTTCGGCTCTAGTTTAACAGTTTTCATCCGTTCTTCACCAAAATTGATGTAAATCTTTGTGGTCATCATATCTTAGCAATGTTTGATGATCAACTAAATTGCCCCAGGAAATGCACTTTTTAGCAGTTTCGGCTTAGTATGTCCAACAGTTTTAATCTGATCTTCACCAAAATTGATTTTAAAGATTGCTTTTAACCTAGAGGGGGCATTACTGTTTTTGACAGCTCTAGTGTTATGTCATTTATGGTATAGTTGTTTGTAAACTATGTCTTAATATGTTCATATTAATCAATTATCTGATTCAGTTTTCATAATGTCACGACTTGTAAAAGCCTTCACATTTGGAATGCATTGTAGTTTAGTATTTATGACCCCTATAAAAAATGGCTGGGTATTGTGCGATTTTATTGATCTGGCACTCATGAACATTCCGTTTATTTTCATAAATCTGTTTTAAGCTACCAAGTCAGGAGACTTAGACGCGAATATGTATTGATTTTATTTTATTCATTTACTTAATCATTTTGCTGACGTCATGACACGAAATCGGGTTCTCAACCTCGATTCTCACACAGAAGAGATTGGCATGGATACTGTGAGTGAAACAGAGTGTTTGTGTAGATAAATTGAATTAACTAATACAAATAAAACAAATGAAAAATATATACAATAAAGAAAAATGTGTCATTAGAATAATGTAAAAGTAAAAGAAAATGATAAAAAAAAGGATTTTGACAGGACTCGAACCACAGTCATTCAAAGTCTAAAACACTATCCACAGTGCTATTCCTATCGTCTATTTTTGATGGGTGCTTTTGTTATATAATAATGAACTCTGTTCTACAGACGCTAGATAAATGTTTAACTGATAGAAATAGAACAGTCGAACGCTACTGGAGATTTAATGAGTGCCAGGTCAATAAAATCGCACAATATATTTGTGTGCTAATGTCTGTCGGTCCATCGGTAGACCACTTTTGTTTACGCTGTCTAAGTTCAACAGTTTTCATAGGATCTGCACTAAACTTCATGATATTGTTTGTGGGCATATTATCTAGGTCAAGTTCGAATATCAGCCAACAGAGTTATTGCCCTTGATTTATCTGAAATTAGCCTTTTTAGCAGTTTCAGCTGTCTTAAGCCCAACAATTTTCATCCGATCTTCACCAAACTTAGTGAAAATCTCAGTGGGCGTATTATCTTGGTTAAGTTCGATAATTAACCAAATTGTCCCAGTAACTGTGGAGTTATGGCCCGTGATTATCTAAAATTAGCCTTTTTAGCCATTTTAACCTAGAAGGGGCATAACTGTTTTACAAACAGCTCTTGTTCTCTATATTTTTGGAAAGTATAATTGTTTCCAAATCACACTACATTGTCCAATTTTAAGTGTCTTATGTAGTGTTGACTTTTTTGCCTCACTTCCTGTCCTTAAAAGTTTAATTGGCTGCACCTCCAATAAGAGGTGGGGCCAGTGATTACAGGCAGTGAATGTTATGTAGCGTGCTGCACATTGCTAGATTGTTCAATTTTCTTTACAAGTAAGGTATAAGGTAATGATATAGTATATTGTGGTTTGACTTGTACAGTTCATTTCAGTTGATGCCATTAGTGTACGTTAAGCATGGTACAAATGGAGACTTAGCTACTTAAGCATATTCTTGTGACTTAAGTGTATTTTGTTTTACATTTTGAAATAGTCCAGTTTCATTTCCTGAGCTCGAGGGGCTCAAGAGTGAGCTATTGTGATCACTTACTGTCTGTCGTTTGTCCTCTGACAAACATGTTTCGTCCATTGATGTCCTCTACCATTCATTGTCCATCGTTTGTCTTCTGTCATTAATCGTCTGTCATTGTCCTCTGTCATTCATTGTCCATCATTTGTCCTCTGTCATTCATCGTCCATTGATATCCTCTGCCATTCTGCCATTCAAAGTCCATCGTTTGTATTTACCTTTTTAGCTCACCTGAGCACGAAGTGCTTGGTGAGCTATTGGTATAGGGGACCTTTTCCAGCGTCGTATGTAGTTTGTCGTCCGTCGTCCTTATGCCGTCAACAATTGGAACCGTTATCGCAATAAAGACTACATGTTTTATTTAATCTTGACCTAACTTGCACAGTTTGTGTATGACCATAACATCTCGGTTGGTAATGATAATGGGCCAAATTGGACCGCAAACCTTAGAGTTATGGCCCCTTGTTTGTGTGGAAAGTGCAAAAATTGCCTTTTTTGTTCATAGACTTCATTTTTCTACCTTTGACCAGACTTCCACGCTTTTTGTATTACAGTAGAAGTCAACATTGGGCCGGATTGGGCCACAAACACCAGAGTTATGCCCCCTTTTTTGTTGAAAATAGTCAAAAATTGCCATTGATTAAGACTTCTTTATTTTCCAATCTTGACCAAACTTCAACAGTGTGTGTGTGTGACCCAAAGATTTCAGCAGGAGCCAAATATGGATAAGGTTAGGCCACAGACACCGGAGTTATGGTCCCTTGTATGTGGAAAAAAAATGCAAAAATTGCCCTTTTTGTTCATAGAGACTTTATTTTTCTTCCAATCTTCACCAAATTTCCACAGTTTGTATGTGATCATACATCTGCAACAGAAGCCAACAATTGGTCAGATTGGGCAACAAACATCAGAGTTATCGCCCCTTTGTTAGTGAAAAAAATTCAAAAATTGCCTTTTTCGTGCATCTAGATTTCATTTTCATTCTATCTTGATAACACTTCCACATGTTTTGTATGGCCATAAGATCTCAACACAAGCAGCAAATGAGACAGGCCACAAACACAGCAGTTATATCCCCGTACTTGTATAAATGAATACAAAAATGAATTTGTTTCAAGACTGGGACTTCATTTTCAACCAGTCTGGACCAAACTTACAACATTTTTCTAGGACCATAAAATCTAAAGCGAATTTCAATATAGGATGGGTAAATGGCAATACACTCCACTCTTTGAAAGCAAGCAAGACATGACCTTTGCACAGCGGTTGCCATTATCTTTCAGAACTGTAGCATTAACACTATTCCTCCGAAATTGCCTGCGAAAAATTGGATACCAGTGTAGACAAAAAATATATCCAGGTTCTTACTTATTCTATGCATGAGAGTAAATCAGCTAGACAAATTATTTATCGACATTATGGCGTCCATTCCCACAAGCCTTCTCAACAGTAGGGCTTTCATCTTTGCCAGTACTCAGGTGAGCCCTTTGGGCCAGCATGGCCCTCTTGTTTAGCTCACCTGAGCACAACATGCTCATGGTGAGCTTTTGTGAACCTATTTTGTCCGTCGTCCATTGTGCGTCCTGTGTCGTCCGTCGTGTGTCGTCAACATTTACCTTGTGAACACTTTAGAGGCCACATTTATTGGCCAATCTTCATGAAACTTGGTCAGAACATTTGTCCCAATGATAAATATCACATATTTCTGAAACTGGGTCATGTGGGGTCAAAAACTAGGTCACTAGTTTATATTAGAGAAAAAGCTTGTGAACACTCTAGAAGTCACATTTTCTGCCCAATCAAGATGAAACTTGCTTAGAACATTTATTCTAATGATATCTCAGCCAAGTTCAAAAACGTTTCAGGTCCGTTAAAAAACATGGCCACCAGGGGGAGGCAGTTTTCCTTTTATGGCTATAGGAAAAGATTGTGAACTCTCTGGAAGTCACATTTTTTGCCCAATCTTCATGAAACTTAGTCAGAATATTTGCGGCCGAGTTAGAATCTGGGTCATGTGGGGTCAAAAACTAGGTCACCAGGTCAAATTGAAGAAAAAGCTTGTTAACACTCTAGAAGTCATATTTTTTGCCCAATCTTCATGAAACTAGGTCAGAACATTTGTCCCAACAGAGATCTAGTAACAAACAGAGATTATAAACATGTATACAAGCCTGCGGGAACTCGTTTTATCTCACGGCCCCAGCGTTATCACGGCGTTATCACGTGACTTAAGCGTGTACGCGCGCCAATTCTATTTTTACATTTATTTTTACCAATAAATTTGATTTTGTGAATGCGCACATTAGAGTTGAACAAGTAAATTGAAACTGTACACCAAGAAAAAAACATTTTAATTTTATCTTTAACAGTTACAGAGATATTCATAAGCGAGGCTTTAGGATTTCAGACAGAGACAGCAATCTTTTTATTGAAAAGTATATACCCAGCCTTTGCCTAATACTTTGTCATTTCTGAACGGATTTTTCTAAATGAAGTCTTATTTTAAAGGCAATTTTAAGCTGTACAGCAAGAAACAAATATTGTAATTTAATTTATAGTAGTTCCGTAGTTATTTATATTTAAAGCCAGGCTATGTTTGATTTCAGACTTAGGCAACAATATTTTTTTATTGAAAAGTAGCTAACCTGCCTTTGCCTAAAACTTTGTTATTTTTGAACGGGTTTTGCTGAATATAGTCTCATTTTGAATGACATTTAAAACTGAACAACATTAAATAAACACAGTGATTTTATCTTAAATAGTTCCAGAAATATTCTGAGCGAGGCTTTGTACGATTTCAGCAAGATTTTTTGTGAAAAGTATCTAACCTGCCTTTTCCTAATACTTTGTCATTTCTGGTCGGATTTTTCTGAATAAAGTCTTATTTTGATGGCAATTTGAAATTGTACACCACGAAGTAAATATTATTAGTTTACCTTTAATAACTCCGGAGTAATTCATATTTAAAGCGAGGCTAGGTGAGATTTTAGACTAAGGCTGCAAGATTTTTTATTGAAAAGTATCTAACCTGCCTTTGCCTAAAACTTTGTTATTTCTGAACGGATTTTGCTGACAAAAGTCCTATTTTGAAAGAAATTTAAAACTAAACAATATGAAATAAACACTGTGATTTTATCTTTAATGGTTCAAGAAATATACAGAGCGATGCTTTGTAAGATTTCAGACTGAGGCAGCAAGATTTTTATTGAAAAGCATATACCCAGTCTTTGCCTAATACTTAGTCATTTCTGGACGGATTTTTCTGAATAAAGTCTTATTTTGAAGGCAATTTGAAATTGAACACCAAGAAATTAATATTGTTATTTTACCTTTAATAATTCTGGAGTTATTCATATTTAAATCTAGGCTATGTGAGATTTCAGACTAAGGCAGCAAGATTTTTTATTGAAAAGTATATAACCTGTCTTTTCCTAAAACTTTGTTATTTCTAGACGGATTTTGCTGACTAAAGTCTCATTTTGAAGGCATTATAAAACTGAACAACATGAAATAAACATTGTGATTTTATCTTAAATAATTCCGGAAATATTCAGAGAAAGGCCTTGTAAGATTTCAGACTGAGGCAGCAAGATTTTTATTGAAATGTAAATACCCAGCCTTTGCCTAATATAATACTTTGTCAGTTTTGGAAGGATTTTTCTGAATAAAGTCTTATTTTGAATTGAACTACAAGAAATAAATATTGTTATTTAACCTTTAATAACTCCGGAGTTATTCATATTCAAAGCGAGGCTGTGCGAGATTTCAGACAAAGGCAGCAAGATTTTTTATTGAAAAGTATCTATCCTGCCTTTGCCTAAAACTGTGTTATTTCTGGACGGATTTTATAGCATATTTATTATACGTTTCTTTTTCTTTTCAGTATATTATTATAGAATATGCCATCAAATAATTATGTTCAAAATGTATTATTATACCCTCACAAACGAAGTTTAGGTGGGGGGGGGGGGTATATAGGAGTAAGCTTGTCGGTCCATCAGTCTGTTGGTTTTTGGTTTCCGGATGATAACTCAAGAAAGGCTTGACATATTCAATTAATTTTTGGTACACATGTGTAACATCATAGAATACAGGTCAAGTTCGATGTTGGTAACAAACCGCTAAATTTTGACAGAGTTATGGCCCCTTTTTGACTTAAAATTCCCTAAAAACATGGTTTCCAGATGATAACTCAAGAAAGGCTTGACATATTCAAATAATTTTTGGTACACATGTGTAACATCATAAATACAGGTCTAGTTCGATGTTGGTTACAAACCACTACATTATGACAAATTATGGCCCCTTTTTGACTCAAAATTCCCTAAAAACATGATTTCCGGACTATAACTCAAGAATGGCGAGACGTATTCAAATAATTCGTGGTATAAATGTGTAGCATCATAAAATATGGGTCAAGTTCGACTTTGGTTACAAACCACTAAATTTTTACAGAGTTATGGCCCTTTATTTGACTTATATTCGCTAAAAACATGGTTTTCTGACGATAACTCAACAATGGCTTGACATATTTAAATAATTATTGGTACACATGTGTAGCATCATAAAATACAGGTCAAGTTTGACTTTGGTTACAAACCACTATATTTTGACATAGTTATGGCCCTCCTATTTGACTTAAATTCCCGAAAAACATGGACAATTACTCATGAAAGGCTTCACATATTTAAATTATTTTTGGTACATAGGTGTAACATCCTAAAGAGTTATGGCTCCTATTGAAATTATTTTTTTCCGAATACACTGTTGACCATTCACAAATTAAAGCATTCTCTCTCTGTCCATTTCTTGCGAATGGATGCCATAGTTTTGTGATAAGGCCATATTTTGAGGGTATATCCGTCACTCATGTGACAATTCTAGTTTGCTGTGTCACAAAAAAACATTTGTTTGTGGGCGAACAAACATAAGTGAAATGCACAATATTATCTCTTTGTTGTTGCCAGGGTTGGTATTCACACATTTTCTATGCAAAGTCCAATGATTTCAATTAACAGTTGTGTAATATATGAAACATCTAAGCAATATTTACTACTTTACAACTTTTTAATGTAAAATGTCCTATGCATTAAACAGTCAGAGATTTAAGGAATTTTATTAATTAAGAAATTTCCTAAAGTTTTTCCTAAGGAGCTTTGTGAATACAGGCCCAGCACTAATCTCTTCTTCTATCCTTTAAATACTCACTTCTTAAAAAAGAAATAAATATGCAATACTGACAGAATATTTAGAATATAACAATTACGGATGTTAACATTTACTTTCCACTATCAAGAATAATATAATATATTACATATAGTGCAGCAAGCTGTTGTGACAAAATTTCTAAATATGAGCACAATTTCTAAATATTAATGAAACATGTCACTTTAGCAATGTCGGGATGGGGGGAGCGGGGGGGGGCAATAGACAGAACCGAAATCAAACCGAATGAGCATAGATGGTTTTTAACACATTTGATGTAACAGATTTATGAGTTGAAAAAACATGTTATTTAACATTAAGTATATGCTATGATACACGCTGACGACAAGTCAGGATAATGTACAGATCAGAAAGCGACCTTTTATAGTGGAAACCTTATAAAAATTGTAATTCCTTGCTACGCAATTTGTGTAAAAATATGTTCAATATGTAATTTACGCATGCTACAAGTTTATTGAACTATTTGATTTTGTATAATATTCAATAGAAACTCAAACTTTGGAAAATGAGACGACTCTTCATAGGAATTATGTTTATAATGTGCAAATATGTTCGATTTCTAATCATTTACAAAGCCTATTGAGTAGTACACTCTACTAGAATGTTCATACTTGTCTATTATGGATTAACTGTATACTACAAGGATACTACTTAAGTGATAGGTGTGACAATTGAAATGGTCAATATGATTAACATGCTTATGATGTAGTCCCGAAACGTACAAAACTTATGTCAATTCTTCAAATGCAATAATGTGAATTGGCTCCTCCGGTTCTGAGTGCCACCTCAATGGCTTTGGCTCCATCTCTTATGTGTAAATGCAAAACTATTTGTTGATCGACCACAAACTGAAGTTATTGATAATGCAGCAAATAATACATTTTAAAAGCAATTATTATGCCCCCCATCGAAGACGGTAGGGTATATTGTTTTGCTAATGTTGGTTGGTTGGTCTGGCGGTCTGTCTGTCAGTAGACCAGTTTTGTTTCATCCGATTTTCATCCGATCTTCTTCAAACTTCATAAAAATGATTGTGGGCGTAATATCTTGGCCAAGTTTTACAATCAGCCAACTGGCCCCAGAAATTGTGGAGTTATGTCCCTTATGTTATCTAAAATTGGCCTTTTTTGCCAATTCCGCTCTCTTATTTAAACAGTTTTCATCTAATCTTCGCCAAACTTCATAAAGATGTTTGTAATGTTTGTATCTAGATCAAGTATGATAACCAGCCAAATGACCCTAGGAATTTTAGAGCTATGGCCCTTGAATTACTCTGAAATTGGCCTTGTTAGCCGTTTCCGCTCTCTAAGTCCAATCATTTTTATCCAATCTTCACCTTCCTTCATAAAAATGTTTGTGGGCATAATATTTCGGCCATGTTTGATAATCAGCCAGATCAACTCAGAAGTTATGGAGTGGAGTTATTGCCTTTGAATGATCTAAAATTGGTATTTTTAGCTGTTTCCATTATTTAACTTTAGTCAAACAGCTTTTATCCGATCTTCACCAAAATTTGTGGTAATCTTTGTGAGCATGATGTCTTGGTCAAGCTTGATAATCAACCAAATAGTCACTGTAACTATGGAATTATAGCCCTTTAATTATCTTAAATAAGCCTTTTTAGATGTTTCGGCTCTAGTTTAACAGTTTTCATCCGTTCTTCACCAAAATTGATGTAAATCTTTGTGGTCATCATATCTTAGCAATGTTTGATGATCAACTAAATTGCCCCAGGAAATGCACTTTTTAGCAGTTTCGGCTTAGTATGTCCAACAGTTTTAATCTGATCTTCACCAAAATTGATTTTAAAGATTGCTTTTAACCTAGAGGGGGCATTACTGTTTTTGACAGCTCTAGTGTTATGTCATTTATGGTATAGTTGTTTGTAAACTATGTCTTAATATGTTCATATTAATCAATTATCTGATTCAGTTTTCATAATGTCACGACTTGTAAAAGCCTTCACATTTGGAATGCATTGTAGTTTAGTATTTATGACCCCTATAAAAAATGGCTGGGTATTGTGCGATTTTATTGATCTGGCACTCATGAACATTCCGTTTATTTTCATAAATCTGTTTTAAGCTACCAAGTCAGGAGACTTAGACGCGAATATGTATTGATTTTATTTTATTCATTTACTTAATCATTTTGCTGACGTCATGACACGAAATCGGGTTCTCAACCTCGATTCTCACACAGAAGAGATTGGCATGGATACTGTGAGTGAAACAGAGTGTTTGTGTAGATAAATTGAATTAACTAATACAAATAAAACAAATGAAAAATATATACAATAAAGAAAAATGTGTCATTAGAATAATGTAAAAGTAAAAGAAAATGATAAAAAAAAGGATTTTGACAGGACTCGAACCACAGTCATTCAAAGTCTAAAACACTATCCACAGTGCTATTCCTATCGTCTATTTTTGATGGGTGCTTTTGTTATATAATAATGAACTCTGTTCTACAGACGCTAGATAAATGTTTAACTGATAGAAATAGAACAGTCGAACGCTACTGGAGATTTAATGAGTGCCAGGTCAATAAAATCGCACAATATATTTGTGTGCTAATGTCTGTCGGTCCATCGGTAGACCACTTTTGTTTACGCTGTCTAAGTTCAACAGTTTTCATAGGATCTGCACTAAACTTCATGATATTGTTTGTGGGCATATTATCTAGGTCAAGTTCGAATATCAGCCAACAGAGTTATTGCCCTTGATTTATCTGAAATTAGCCTTTTTAGCAGTTTCAGCTGTCTTAAGCCCAACAATTTTCATCCGATCTTCACCAAACTTAGTGAAAATCTCAGTGGGCGTATTATCTTGGTTAAGTTCGATAATTAACCAAATCGTCCCAGTAACTGTGGAGTTATGGCCCGTGATTATCTAAAATTAGCCTTTTTAGCCATTTTAACCTAGAAGGGGCATAACTGTTTTACAAACAGCTCTTGTTCTCTATATTTTTGGAAAGTATAATTGTTTCCAAATCACACTACATTGTCCAATTTTAAGTGTCTTATGTAGTGTTGACTTTTTTGCCTCACTTCCTGTCCTTAAAAGTTTAATTGGCTGCACCTCCAATAAGAGGTGGGGCCAGTGATTACAGGCAGTGAATGTTATGTAGCGTGCTGCACATTGCTAGATTGTTCAATTTTCTTTACAAGTAAGGTATAAGGTAATGATATAGTATATTGTGGTTTGACTTGTACAGTTCATTTCAGTTAATGCCATTAGTGTACGTTAAGCATGGTACAAATGGAGACTTAGCTACTTAAGCATATTCTTGTGACTTAAGTGTATTTTGTTTTACATTTTGAAATAGTCCAGTTTCATTTCCTGAGCTCGAGGGGCTCAAGAGTGAGCTATTGTGATCACTTACTGTCTGTCGTTTGTCCTCTGACAAACATGTTTCGTCCATTGATGTCCTCTACCATTCATTGTCCATCGTTTGTCTTCTGTCATTAATCGTCTGTCATTGTCCTCTGTCATTCATTGTCCATCATTTGTCCTCTGTCATTCATCGTCCATTGATATCCTCTGCCATTCTGCCATTCAAAGTCCATCGTTTGTATTTACCTTTTTAGCTCACCTGAGCACGAAGTGCTTGGTGAGCTATTGGTATAGGGGACCTTTTCCAGCGTCGTATGTAGTTTGTCGTCCGTCGTCCTTATGCCGTCAACAATTGGAACCGTTATCGCAATAAAGACTACATGTTTTATTTAATCTTGACCTAACTTGCACAGTTTGTGTATGACCATAACATCTCGGTTGGTAATGATAATGGGCCAAATTGGACCGCAAACCTTAGAGTTTTGGCCCCTTGTTTGTGTGGAAAGTGCAAAAATTGACTTTTTTGTTCATAGACTTCATTTTTCTACCTTTGACCAGACTTCCACGCTTTTTGTATTACAGTAGAAGTCAACATTGGGCCGGATTGGGCCACAAACACCAGAGTTATGCCCCCTTTTTTGTTGAAAATAGTCAAAAATTGCCATTGATTCAGACTTCTTTATTTTCCAATCTTGACCAAACTTCAACAGTGTGTGTGTGTGACCCAAAGATTTCAGCAGGAGCCAAATATGGATAAGGTTAGGCCACAGACACCGGAGTTATGGTCCCTTGTATGTGGAAAAAAAATGCAAAAATTGCCCTTTTTGTTCATAGAGACTTTATTTTTCTTCCAATCTTCACCAAATTTCCACAGTTTGTATGTGATCATACATCTGCAACAGAAGCCAACCATTGGTCAGATTGGGCAACAAACATCAGAGTTATCGCCCCTTTGTTAGTGAAAAAAATTCAAAAATTGCCTTTTTCGTGCATCTAGATTTCATTTTCATTCTATCTTGATAACACTTCCACATGTTTTGTATGGCCATAAGATCTCAACACAAGCAGCAAATGAGACAGGCCACAAACACAGCAGTTATATCCCCGTACTTGTATAAATGAATACAAAAATGAATTTGTTTCAAGACTGGGACTTCATTTTCAACCAGTCTGGACCAAACTTACAACATTTTTCTAGGACCATAAAATCTAAAGCGAATTTCAATATAGGATGGGTAAATGGCAATACACTCCACTCTTTGAAAGCAAGCAAGACATGACCTTTGCACAGCGGTTGCCATTATCTTTCAGAACTGTAGCATTAACACTATTCCTCCGAAATTGCCTGCGAAAAATTGGATACCAGTGTAGACAAAAAATATATCCAGGTTCTTACTTATTCTATGCATGAGAGTAAATCAGCTAGACAAATTATTTATCGATATTATGGCGTCCATTCCCACAAGCCTTCTCAACAGTAGGGCTTTCATCTTTGCCAGTACTCAGGTGAGCCCTTTGGGCCAGCATGGCCCTCTTGTTTAGCTCACCTGAGCACAACATGCTCATGGTGAGCTTTTGTGAACCTATTTTGTCCGTCGTCCATTGTGCGTCCTGTGTCGTCCGTCGTGTGTCGTCAACATTTACCTTGTGAACACTTTAGAGGCCACATTTATTGGCCAATCTTCATGAAACTTGGTCAGAACATTTGTCCCAATGATAAATATCACATATTTCTGAAACTGGGTCATGTGGGGTCAAAAACTAGGTCACTAGTTCATATTAGAGAAAAAGCTTGTGAACACTCTAGAAGTCACATTTTCTGCCCAATCAAGATGAAACTTGCTTAGAACATTTATTCTAATGATATCTCAGCCAAGTTCAAAAACGTTTCAGGTCCGTTAAAAAACATGGCCACCAGGGGGAGGCAGTTTTCCTTTTATGGCTATAGGAAAAGATTGTGAACTCTCTGGAAGTCACAATTTTTGCCCAATCTTCATGAAACTTAGTCAGAATATTTGTTTTAATGATATCTCGGCCGACTTATAATCTGGGTCATGTGGGGTCAAAAACTAGGTCACCAGGTCAAATTGAAGAAAAAGCTTGTTAACACTCTAGAAGTCATATTTTTTGCCCAATCTTCATGAAACTTGGTCAGAACATTTGTCCCAACAGAGATCTAGTAACAAACAGAGATTATAAACATGTATACAAGCCTGCGGGAACTCGTTTTATCTCACGGCCCCAGCGTTATCATGGCGTTATCATGTGACTTAAGCGTGTACGTGCGCCAATTCTATTTTTACATTTATTTTTACCAATAAATGTGATTTTGTGAATGCGCACATTAGAGTTGAACAAGTAAATTGAAACTGTACACCAAGAAAAAAACATTTTAATTTTATCTTTAATAGTTACAGAGATATTCATAAAGCAAGGCTTTAGGATTTCAGACAGAGACAGCAATCTTTTTATTGAAAAGTATATACCCAGCCTTTGCCTAATACTTTGTCATTTCTGAACGGATTTTTCTAAATGAAGTCTTATTTTAAAGGCAATTTTAAGCTGTACAGCAAGAAACAAATATTGTAATTTAATTTATAGTAGTTCCGTAGTTATTTATATTTAAAGCCAGGCTATGTAAGATTTCAGACTTAGGCAACAATATTTTTTTATTGAAAAGTAGCTAACCTGCCTTTGCCTAAAACTTTGTTATTTTTGAACGGGGTTTGCTGAATATAGTCTCATTTTGAATGACATTTAAAACTGAACAACATTAAATAAACACAGTGATTTTATCTTAAATAGTTCCAGAAATATTCTGAGCGAGGCTTTGTACGATTTCAGCAAGATTTTTTGTGAAAAGTATCTAACCTGCCTTTTCCTAATACTTTGTCATTTCTGGTCGGATTTTTCTGAATAAAGTCTTATTTTGATGGCAATTTGAAATTGTACACCACGAAGTAAATATTATTAGTTTACCTTTAATAACTCCGGAGTAATTCATATTTAAAGCGAGGCTAGGTGAGATTTTAGACTAAGGCTGCAAGATTTTTTATTGAAAAGTATCTAACCTGCCTTTGCCTAAAACTTTGTTATTTCTGAACGGATTTTGCTGACAAAAGTCCTATTTTGAAAGAAATTTAAAACTAAACAATATGAAATAAACACTGTGATTTTATCTTTAATGGTTCAAGAAATATACAGAGCGATGCTTTGTAAGATTTCAGACTGAGGCAGCAAGATTTTTATTGAAAAGCATATACCCAGTCTTTGCCTAATACTTAGTCATTTCTGGACGGATTTTTCTGAATAAAGTCTTATTTTGAAGGCAATTTGAAATTGAACACCAAGAAATTAATATTGTTATTTTACCTTTAATAATTCCGGAGTTATTCATATTTAAATCTAGGCTATGTGAGATTTCAGACTAAGGCAGCAAGATTTTTTATTGAAAAGTATATAACCTGTCTTTTCCTAAAACTTTGTTATTTCTAGACGGATTTTGCTGACTAAAGTCTCATTTTGAAGGCATTATAAAACTGAACAACATGAAATAAACATTGTGATTTTATCTTAAATAATTCCGGAAATATTCAGAGAAAGGCCTTGTAAGATTTCAGACTGAGGCAGCAAGATTTTTATTGAAATGTAAATACCCAGCCTTTGCCTAATACTTTGTCAGTTTTGGAAGGATTTTTCTGAATAAAGTCTTATTTTGAATTGAACTACAAGAAATAAATATTGTTATTTAACCTTTAATAACTCCGGAGTTATTCATATTCAAAGCGAGGCTGTGCGAGATTTCAGACAAAGGCAGCAAGATTTTTTATTGAAAAGTATCTATCCTGCCTTTGCCTAAAACTGTGTTATTTCTGGACGGATTTTATAGCATATTTATTATACGTTTCTTTTTCTTTTCAGTATATTATTATAGAATATGCCATCAAATAATTATGTTCAAAATGTATTATTATACCCTCACAAACGAAGTTTAGGTGGGGGGGGGGGTATATAGGAGTAAGCTTGTCGGTCCATCAGTCTGTTGGTTTTTGGTTTCCGGATGATAACTCAAGAAAGGCTTGACATATTCAATTAATTTTTGGTACACATGTGTAACATCATAGAATACAGGTCAAGTTCGATGTTGGTAACAAACCGCTAAATTTTGACAGAGTTATGGCCCCTTTTTGACTTAAAATTCCCTAAAAACATGGTTTCCAGATGATAACTCAAGAAAGGCTTGACATATTCAAATAATTTTTGGTACACATGTGTAACATCATAAATACAGGTCTAGTTCTATGTTGGTTACAAACCACTACATTATGACAAATTATGGCCCCTTTTTGACTCAAAATTCCCTAAAAACATGATTTCCGGACTATAACTCAAGAATGGCGAGACGTATTCAAATAATTCGTGGTATAAATGTGTAGCATCATAAAATATGGGTCAAGTTCGACTTTGGTTACAAACCACTAAATTTTTACAGAGTTATGGCCCTTTATTTGACTTATATTCGCTAAAAACATGGTTTTCTGACGATAACTCAACAATGGCTTGACATATTTAAATAATTATTGGTACACATGTGTAGCATCATAAAATACAGGTCAAGTTTGACTTTGGTTACAAACCACTATATTTTGACATAGTTATGGCCCTCCTATTTGACTTAAATTCCCGAAAAACATGGACAATTACTCATGAAAGGCTTCACATATTTAAATTATTTTTGGTACATAGGTGTAACATCCTAAAGAGTTATGGCTCCTATTGAAATTATTTTTTTCCGAATACACTGTTGACCATTCACAAATTAAAGCATTTTCTCTCTGTCCATTTCTTGCGAATGGATGGCATAGTTTTGTGATAAGGCCATATTTTGAGGGTATATCCGTCACTCATGTGACAATTCTAGTTTGCTGTGTCACAAAAAAACATTTGTTTGTGGGCGAACAAACATAAGTGAATGCACAATATTATCTCTTTGTTGTTGCCAGGGTTGGTATTCACACATTTTCTATGCAAAGTCCAATGATTTCAATTAACAGTTGTGTAATATATGAAACATCTAAGCAATATTTACTACTTTACAACTTTTTAATGTAAAATGTCCTATGCATTAAACAGTCAGAGATTTAAGGAATTGTATTAATTAAGAAATTTCCTAAAGTTTTTCCTAAGGAGCTTTGTGAATACAGGCCCAGCACTAATCTCTTCTCCTATCCTTTAAATACTCACTTCTTAAAAAAGAAATAAATATGCAATACTGACAGAATATTTAGAATATAACAATTACGGATGTTAACATTTACTTTCCACTATCAAGAATAATATAATATATTACATATAGTGCAGCAAGCTGTTGTGACAAAATTTCTAAATATGAGCACAATTTCTAAATATTAATGAAACATGTCACTTTAGCAATGTCGGGATGGGGGGAGGGGGGGGGCAATAGACAGAACCGAAATCAAACCGAATGAGCATAGATAGTTTTTAACACATTTGATGTAACAGATTTATGAGTTGAAAAAACATGTTATTTAACATTAAGTATATGCTATGATACACGCTGATGACAAGTCAGGAAAATGTACAAATCAGAAAGCGACCTTTTATAGTGGAAACCTTTATAAAAATTGTAATTCCTTGCTACACAATTTGTGTAAAAATATGTTCAATATGTAATTTACGCATGCTACAAGTTTACTGAACTATTTGATTTTGTATAATATTCAATAGAAACTCAAACTTTGGAAAATGAGATGACTCTTCGTAGGAATTATGTTTATAATGTGCAAATATGTTCGATTTCTAATCATTTACAAAGCCTATTGAGTAGTACACTCTACTAGAATGTTCATACTTGTCTATTATGGATTAACTGTATACTACAAGGATACTACTTAAGTGATAGGTGTGACAATTGAAATGGTCAATATGACTAACATGCTTATGTTGTAGTCCCGAAACGTACAAAACTTATGTCAATTCTTCAAATGCAATAATGTGAATTGGCTCCTCCGGTTCTGAGTGCCACCTCAATGGCTTTGGCTCCATCTCTTATGTGTAAATGCAAAACTATTTGTTGATCGACCACAAACTGAAGTTATTGATAATGCAGCAAATAATACATTTTAAAAGCAATTATTATGCCCCCCATCGAAGACGGTAGGGTATATTGTTTTGCTAATGTTGGTTGGTTGGTCTGGCGGTCTGTCTGTCAGTAGACCAGTTTTGTTTCATCCGATTTTCATCCGATCTTCTTCAAACTTCATAAAAATGATTGTGGGCATAATATCTTGGCCAAGTTTTACAATCAGCCAACTGGCCCCAGAAATTGTGGAGTTATGTCCCTTATGTTATCTAAAATTGGCCTTTTTTGCCAATTCCGCTCTCTTATTCAAACAGTTTTCATCTAATCTTCGCCAAACTTCATAAAGATGTTTGTAATGTTTGTATCTAGATCAAGTATGATAACCAGCCAAATGACCCTAGGAATTTTAGAGCTATGGCCCTTGAATTACTCTGAAATTGGCCTTGTTAGCCGTTTCCGCTCTCTAAGTCCAATCATTTTTATCCAATCTTCACCTTCCTTCATAAAAATGTTTGTGGGCATAATATTTCGGCCATGTTTGATAATCAGCCAGATCAACTCAGAAGTTATGGAGTGGAGTTATTGCCTTTGAATGATCTAAAATTGGTATTTTTAGCTGTTTCCATTATTTAACTTTAGTCAAACAGCTTTTATCCGATCTTCACCAAAATTTGTGGTAATCTTTGTGAGCATGATGTCTTGGTCAAGCTTGATAATCAACCAAATAGTCACTGTAACTATGGAATTATAGCCCTTTAATTATCTTAAATAAGCCTTTTTAGATGTTTCGGCTCTAGTTTAACAGTTTTCATCCGTTCTTCACCAAAATTGATATAAATCTTTGTGGTCATCATATCTTAGCCAAGTTTGATGATCAACTAAATTGCCCCAGGAAATGCACTTTTTAGCAGTTTGGTCTTAGTATGTCCAACACTTTTAATCTGATCTTCACCAAAATTGATTTTAAAGATTGCTTTTAACCTAGAGGGGGCATTACTGTTTTTGACAGCTCTAGTGTTATGTCATTTATGGTATAGTTGTTTGTAAACTATGTCTTAATATATTCATATTAATCAATTACCTGATTCAGTTTTCATAATGTCACGACTTGTAAAAGCCTTCACATTTGGAATGCATTGTAGTTTAGTGTTTATGACCCCTATAAAAAATGGTTGGGTATTGTGCGATTTTATTGATCTGGCACTCATGAACATTCCGTTTATTTTCATAAATCTGTTTTAAGCTACCAAGTCAGGAGACTTAGACGCGAATATGTATTGATTTTATTTTATTCATTTACTTAATCATTTTGCTGACGTCATGACACGAAATCGGGTCCTCAACCTCGATTCTCACACAGAAGAGATCGGCATGGATACTGTGAGTGAAACAGTGTTTGTGAATGCATTTTTTATGTAGATAAATTGAATTAACTAATACAAATAAAACAAATGAAAAATATATACAATAAAGAAAAATGTGTCATTAGAATAATGTAAAAGTAAAAGAAAATGATAAAAAAAAGGATTTTGACAGGACTCGAACCACAGTCAATCAAAGTCTAAAACACTATACACAGTGATATTCCTATCGTCTATTTTTGATGGGTGCTTTTGTTATATAATAATGAACTCTGTTCTACAGACGCTAGATAAATGTTTAACTGATAGAAATAGAACAGTCGAACGCTACTGGAGATTTAATGAGTGCCAGGTCAGTAAAATCGCACAATATATATGTGTGCTAATGTCTGTCGGTCCATCGGTAGACCACTTTTGTTTACGCTGTCTAAGTTCAACAGTTTTCATAGGATCTGCACTAAACTTCATGATATTGTTTGTGGGCATATTATCTAGGTCAAGTTCAAATATCAGCCAACAGCGTTATTGCCCTTGATTTATCTGAAATTTGCCTTTTTAGCAGTTTCAGCTGTCTTAAGCCCAACAATTTTCATCCGATCTTCACCAAACTTAGTGAAAATCTCAGTGGGCGTATTATCTTGGTTAAGTTCGATAATTAACCAAATCGTCCCAGTAACTGTGGAGTTATGGCCCGTGATTATCTAAAATTAGCCTTTTTAGCCATTTTAACCTAGAAGGGGCATAACTGTTTTACAAACAGCTCTTGTTCTCTATATTTTTGGAAAGTATAATTGTTTCCAAATCACACTACATTGTCCAATTTTATAAAAAGTGTCTTATGTAGTGTTGACTTTTTTGCCTCACTTCCTGTCCTTAAAAGTTTAATTGGCTGCACCTCCAATAAGAGGTGGGGCCAGTGATTACAGGCAGTGAATGTTATGTAGCGTGCTGCACATTGCTAGATTGTTCAATTTTCTTTACAAGTAAGGTATAAGGTAATGATGTAGTATATTGTGGTTTGACTTGTACAGTTCATTTCAGTTAATGCCATTAGTGTACGTTAAGCATGGTACAAATGGAGACTTAGCTACTTAAGCATATTCTTGTGACTTAAGTGTATTTTGTTTTACATTTTGAAATAGTCCAGTTTCATTTCCTGAGCTCGAGGGGCTCAAGAGTGAGCTATTGTGATCACTTACTGTCTGTCGTTTGTCCTCTGACAAACATGTTTCGTCCATTGATGTCCTCTACCATTCATTGTCCATCGTTTGTCTTCTGTCATTAATCGTCTGTCATTGTCCTCTGTCATTCATTGTCCATCATTTGTCCTCTGTCATTCATCGTCCATTGATATCCTCTGCCATTCAACGTCCATCGTTTGTATTTACCTTTTTAGCTCACCTGAGCACGAAGTGCTTGGTGAGCTATTGGTATAGGGGACCTTTTCCAGCGTCGTATGTAGTTTGTCGTCCGTCGTCCTTATGCCGTCAACAATTGGAACCGTTATCGCAATAAAGACTACATGTTTTATTTAATCTTGACCTAACTTGCACAGTTTGTGTATGACCATAACATCTCGGTTGGTAATGATAATGGGCCAAATTGGACCGCAAACCTTAGAGTTATGGCCCCTTGTTTGTGTGGAAAGTGCAAAAATTGCCTTTTTTGTTCATAGACTTCATTTTTCTACCTTTGACCAGACTTCCACGCTTTTTGTATTACAGTAGAAGTCAACATTGGGCCGGATTGGGCCACAAACACCAGAGTTATGCCCCCTTTTTTGTTGAAAATAGTCAAAAATTGCCATTGATTAAGACTTCTTTATTTTCCAATCTTGACCAAACTTCAACAGTGTGTGTGTGTGACCCAAAGATTTCAGCAGGAGCCAAATATGGATAAGGTTAGGCCACAGACACCGGAGTTATGGTCCCTTGTATGTGGAAAAAAAATGCAAAAATTGCCCTTTTTGTTCATAGAGACTTTATTTTTCTTCCAATCTTCACCAAATTTCCACAGTTTGTATGTGATCATACATCTGCAACAGAAGCCAACAATTGGTCAGATTGGGCAACAAACATCCGAGTTATCGCCCCTTTGTTAGTGAAAAAAATTCAAAAATTGCCTTTTTCGTGCATCTAGATTTCATTTTCATTCTATCTTGATAACACTTCCACATGTTTTGTATGGCCATAAGATCTCAACACAAGCAGCAAATGAGACAGGCCACAAACACAGCAGTTATATCCCCGTACTTGTATAAATTAATACAAAAATGAATTTGTTTCAAGACTGGGACTTCATTTTCAACCAGTCTGGACCAAACTTACAACATTTTTCTAGGACCATAAAATCTAAAGCGAATTTCAATATAGGATGGGTAAATGGCAATACACTCCACTCTTTGAAAGCAAGCAAGACATGACCTTTGCACAGCGGTTGCCATTATCTTTCAGAACTGTAGCATTAACACTATTCCTCTGAAATTGCCTGCGAAAAATTGGATACCAGTGTAGACAAAAAATATATCCAGGTTCTTACTTATTCTATGCATGAGAGTAAATCAGCTAGACAAATTATTTATCGACATTATGGCATCCATTCCCACAAGCCTTCTCAACAGTAGGGCTTTCATCTTTGCCAGTACTCAGGTGAGCCCTTTGGGCCAGCATGTCCCTCTTGTTTAGCTCACCTGAGCACAACATGCTCATGGTGAGCTTTTGTGAACCTATTTTGTCCGTCGTCCATTGTGCGTCCTGTGTTGTCCGTCGTGTGTCGTCAACATTTACCTTGTGAACACTTTAGAGGCCACATTTATTGGCCAATCTTCATGAAACTTGGTCAGAACATTTGTCCCAATGATAAATATCATATATTTCTGAAACTGGGTCATGTGGGGTCAAAAACTAGGTCACTAGTTCATATTAGAGAAAAAGCGTGTGAACACTCTAGAAGTCACATTTTCTGCCCAATCAAGATGAAACTTGCTTAGAACATTTATTCTAATGATATCTCAGCCAAGTTCAAAAACGTTTCAGGTCCGTTAAAAAACATGGCCACCAGGGGGAGGCAGTTTTCCTTTTATGGCTTTAGGTCACAATATACTAAAAGATTTCCTTAACAAATTCAATGTAAAAGCAATAAATTCAACAAAAAATAAACTCAACATTTTGCGCGTAGAGACCCTCATAACCATACCTTTTCTTAAAGAGCATTCCGAGCCGAATTGATTTAGACAATAAAAAAGATAGGTCATGTGATATGTAAGAAAGAACTCGACGCGAATCAAAGTTCACTGTTTTACGGCCATCTTTTTACCGGATACTCTCCAGTTGAAGGTATACTGCCAACTGTCAAAGTCTCGTCATGTAGTCTCCAACCTTCAAGCGAAACAGTTAATTTTTAGTACACAACAATGTTTTTCCTACCACACGTACAAAGAAATATTCAAAAATAAAGTCATGGCAAGTGACTATACAGAAAATTGTGTCTTCAAATAAATGGTGTTGATTTATTTAGAGAGTATAGCATTGCACACCTGAAATATTTAGTATACTGTAACCTATAGGAAAAGATTGTGAACTCTCTGGAAGTCACAATTTTTGCCCAATCTTCATGAAACTTAGTCAGAATATTTGTTTTAATGATATCTCGGCCGACTTATAATCTGGGTCATGTGGGGTCAAAAACTAGGTCACCAGGTCAAATTGAAGAAAAAGCTTGTTAACACTCTAGAAGTCATATTTTTTGCCCAATCTTCATGAAACTTGGTCAGAACATTTGTCCCAACAGAGATCTAGTAACAAACAGAGATTATAAACATGTATACAAGCCTGCGGGAACTCGTTTTATCTCACGGCCCCAGCGTTATCACGTGACTTAAGCGTGTACGCGCGCCAATTCTATTTTTACATTTATTTTTACCAATAAATGTGATTTTGTGAATGCGCACATTAGAGTTGAACAAGTAAATTGAAACTGTACCCCAAGAAAAAAACATTTTAATTTTATCTTTAATAGTTACAGAGATATTCATAAGCGAGGCTTTAGGATTTCAGACAGAGACAGCAATCTTTTTATTGAAAAGTATATACCCAGCCTTTGCCTAATACTTTGTCATTTCTGAACGGATTTTTCTAAATGAAGTCTTATTTTAAAGGCAATTTTAAGCTGTACAGCAAGAAATAAATATTGTAATTTAATTTATAGTAGTTCCGTAGTTATTTATATTTAAAGCCAGGCTATGTAAGATTTCAGACTTAGGCAACAATATTTTTTTATTGAAAAGTTGCTAACCTGCCTTTGCCTAAAACTTTGTTATTTTTGAACGGGTTTTGCTGAATATAGTCTCATTTTGAATGACATTTAAAACTGAACAACATTAAATAAACACAGTGATTTTATCTTAAATAGTTCCAGAAATATTCTGAGCGAGGCTTTGTACGATTTCAGCAAGATTTTTTGTGAAAAGTATCTAACCTGCCTTTTCCTAATACTTTGTCATTTCTGGTCGGATTTTTCTGAATAAAGTCTTATTTTGATGGCAATTTGAAATTGTACACCACGAAGTAAATATTATTAGTTTACCTTTAATAACTCCGGAGTAATTCATATTTAAAGCGAGGCTAGGTGAGATTTTAGACTAAGGCTGCAAGATTTTTTATTGAAAAGTATCTAACCTGCCTTTGCCTAAAACTTTGTTATTTCTGAACGGATTTTGCTGACAAAAGTCCTATTTTGAAAGAAATTTAAAACTAAACAATATGAAATAAACACTGTGATTTTATCTTTAATGGTTCAAGAAATATACAGAGCGATGCTTTGTCAGATTTCAGACTGAGGCAGCAAGATTTTTATTGAAAAGCATATACCCAGTCTTTGCCTAATACTTAGTCATTTCTGGACGGATTTTTCTGAATAAAGTCTTATTTTGAAGGCAATTTGAAATTGAACACCAAGAAATTAATATTGTTATTTTACCTTTAATAATTCCGGAGTTATTCATATTTAAATCTAGGCTATGTGAGATTTCAGACTAAGGCAGCAAGATTTTTTATAGAAAAGTATATAACCTGTCTTTTCCTAAAACTTTGTTATTTCTAGACGGATTTTGCTGACTAAAGTCTCATTTTGAAGGCATTATAAAACTGAACAACATGAAATAAACATTGTGATTTTATCTTAAATAATTCCGGAAATATTCAGAGAAAGGCCTTGTAAGATTTCAGACTGAGGCAGCAAGATTTTTATTGAACTGTAAATACCCAGCCTTTGCCTAATACTTTGTCAGTTTTGGAAGGAATTTTCTGAATAAAGTCTTATTTTGAATTGAACTACAAGAAATAAATATTGTTATTTAACCTTTAATAACTCCGGAGTTATTCATATTCAAAGCGAGGCTGTGCGAGATTTCAGACAAAGGCAGCAAGATTTTTTATTGAAAAGTATCTATCCTGCCTTTGCCTAAAACTGTGTTATTTCTGGACGGATTTTGCTGACAAAAGTCCTATTTTGGAAGAAATTTAAAACTAAAGAATATGAAATAAACACTGTGATTTTATCTTAAATGGTTCAAGAAATATACAGAGCGATGCTTTGTAAGATTTCAGACTGAGGCAGCAAGATTTTTATTGAAAAGCATGTACCCAGTCTTTGCCTAATACTTAGTAATTTCTGGACGGATTTTTCTGAATAAAGTCTTATTTTGAAGGCAATTTGAAATTGAACACCAAGAAATTAATATTGTTATTTTACCTTTAATAATTCCGGTGTTATTCATATTTATTCTAGGCTATGTGAGATTTCAGACTAAGGCAGCAAGATTTTTTATTGAAAAGTATATAACCTGTCTTTTCCTAAAACTTTGTTATTTCTAGACGGATTTTACTGACTAAAGTCTCATTTTGACGGCAATATAAAACTGAACAACATGAAATAAACATTGTGATGTTATCTTAAATAATTCCGGAAATATTCAGAGAAAGGCCTTGTAAGATTTCAGACTGAGGCAGCAAGATTTTTATTGAAATGTAAATACCCAGCCTTTGCCTAATACTTTGTCAGTTTTGGAAGGATTTTTCTGAATAAAGTCTTATTTTGAATTGAACTACAAGAAATAAATATTGTTATTTAACCTTTAATAACTCCGGAGTTATTCATATTTAAAGCGAGGCTGTTCAAGATTTCAGACAAAGGCAGCAAAATTTTTTATTGAAATGTATCTATCCTGCCTTTGCCTAAAACTTTGTTATTTCTGGACGGATTTTGCTGACTAAAGTCTCATTTTGAGCGCAATTTTAAACTGAACAACATGAAATAAACATTGTGATTTTATCTTAAATAATATGGCGAACAAACAAACAAGTTCCGGAAATATTCAGAGCGAGGCTTTGTAAGATTTTAGACTGAGACAGCAAGATTTTTATTGAAAAGTATTTTCTGAATAAAGGCTTATTTTGAAGGCAATTTAAGTTGTACACCAAGAAACAAATATTACTATTTAAGCTTTAATAGTTCCGGAGTTATTAATATTTAAAGCGAGGCTATGTAAGAGTTCAGGTTGAGACAGCAAGAGTGTTACTGAATTTTAGTAACTAACCTGCCTTTGACTAAAACTTAGTTATTTCTTGACTGATTCTCTCGAATAAAGTTGCATTTTGAAGGATATATCAAAGTGTACACCAAGAAAGAAACATCATGCTTTTACTGTTCAAACAGCAATTTGTAAAAAAAAACACATAAATAAACATAGTATTACTACTCTTTCGATCTCTATTTTGTCATACATGTTTAATTATTTTTCCCTTTTTGCTTTGTGCTTGTTTTTCTCTCTCAAAATATTTTCTTATAACCTTTAATTGTCTCAATTTAATATGCTAGACAATGGTCTTGAATAACCATTGGTGAGTGAGAACTCCAGGGCGTTCTTTCCATGAGAGACGATGTCCGCTATGGATTAAAGCGTTAATTGGCATGCCTTGGACACCACACGGCTGCACAAGTGTAGACAAGATAATAAAGATAGAAACACAGGCGTCAAAACACTTGTATAATGAAAAACAAGACGTATTTTCCCATCGCAAATGTAGGTTTGGTTTGATTACACTAAAGACAGTTTTGCAGATCAAACTATGTTTTTTTCATCCATCATCAATCCAATAATCCATTAAATGTAATTCTAAGCAACAAACAAGAATATGTAGTGCATAATGTAAAGTTTATTTTATTTAATTTTGTAAACATTTATATTACAAGTCTTTCAAACTAAGAAAAATGCCGATATACTCCGTCATAATTACAGATCAGATCACGTGATTGAAATCTCGGGGGCCACGAGAATGGACGGTAACTCGTGATAACACGAATCTTTGTTTATTGATAGATCTTTGGTCCCAATGATATCTTGGCTGAGTTCGAATCTGGGTCATGTTGGGTCAAAAACTAGGTCACTAGGTCAAATTGAAGAAAAAGCTTGTTAACACTCTAGAAGTAATATTTTTTGCCCAATCTTCATGAAACTTTGTCAGAACATTTCTCCCAATGATGTCTCGGCCGAGTTCGAATCTGGGTCATGTGGGGTCAAAAACTAGGTCACTAGGTCAAATTGAAGAAAAAGCTTGTTAACACTCTAGAAGTCTCATTTTTTGCCCAATCTTCCTGAAACTTGCTCAGAACCTTTGTTCCAATGTTATCTCGGCCGAGTTCAAACTTGGTTAATGTGGGGACAAAAACTAGGTCACTAGGTCAAATTGAAAAAAAAAGCTTGTGAACACTCTAGAAGTCACATTTTTTGCCTTATTAGCATGACACTTGGTCAGAACATTTGTTCTGATGATATCTCGGTCGAGTTTGAAAATGGTTCCACTCCGTTGAACTGGCTGCCAGGGGGCGGGGCAGTTTTCCTTATGTGGCTAAAGAAAAAGCTTGTTTACTCTCTAGAAGTCACATTTCAACATGAAACTTGCTCAGAACCTTTATTCTTATGATATCTCGGCTGAAGTTGAAAATGGTTCTGCTCCCTTGAAAAACAGGGGCAGGGCAGTTTTCCTTGTATGGCTATTGAAAATGCTTGTGAACATTCTAATAATATTTTTTGCCAAATCAACATGAAACTTGCTCAGAACCTTTGTTCTTATATTACCAGTTAATTTGGAATATTTATTGAGTTTAAGACTCATCAAATTGACCATTTACGAAATAAAAAAAAGTTAAATTGTTTGGTCATGTAACCTGAAACAAACATATTTTTATGGCTAAATCAATATATTGGGTCTTAATTGTGACTGCAGTATAAGTAAAAGTAAGACAATGAGTTGAATATCATGACAGTATTTAATTTGAGGCGTGTCTTGGGAAAACCGGGCTTAATGCATGTGCGTCAAGTGTCGTCCCCGATCAGCCTGTGCAGACTGCATCCAGGACGACACTTTCTGCCTGCAGTGGATTTGTGTTTAGAAGAGACTTCCGTAAAACAGAAATACTATACAAATGGAAAGTGTTGTCCCGGATAAGCCTGTGCGGACTGCACAGGCTAATCCGGGATGACACTTCATGCACATGCATTAAGCCTGGTTTTCCCACGACATGCCGCATTTGATGAATGGTGCAATGTAGCATTCATGTTGTTTGACATTCTTTCAACTTACAACATTATGATCTCTGTCATTGCCAGTACTCAGGTGAACACTTTGGGCTATCATGACACTCTCGTTCAATTATTTTTCTCACAGTAAATTTCATATGAAACATTGCCGTGTAAGCTGTTAAACATTCTGTTGCTACTACTTCTTTGTGTGTTTAGGTTGGTGATGCTATGAAGTTGATAAAGTTGGGCTACATGCAGAGGACTGTGAAAGTGCAGCAATGAGTTGTTGGAACAGGTAATTTTGGACAGAATATTTGGAAAATGTGTGAATATTCAAATGCAAAATACATGTATGAATATTTAACTGTTATAGTGTCCAAAAATTTAAAACTTTTTGAGTCAGGTTGCAAACATATTGGGTATTACCACCAGAGATGGGTCAAGTACTGGCCCATAACTCTGACCTGCAAATTTAGCAGAACTATGCCCTTCTTTTGTACTCAGAAATATTAAGGTTAAAGTTTGCTTGCAAGTACATATCTCTGTAACCACAACAAATACTCAATTGAAACTTCACACATGTCACGTCTTCCGGGTCATTACGTCAGACATTAAGGTCACTGACAGAATATGTATATTATCAAAGCGGAGTGAATAGTCGAGGACGCTGGCCTGAGAAAGCTCTTGTTTCTCTGATTAAGTTGAAACTTAGTTAGAATGTTAATCTGGAAGAAATCTGGATACAATTCGTATATGGGTCAGGTTGGTTGAAAAACTAGGTCACTAGGTCAAATAAAGGAAAAACTATATTTATCGCCCTAGAGCCCAGATTTCTCATCAGATCAGTTTTAAACTTGGCGTTTTTAGAAACTAGGTCACTTGGTCAACTGATATAATTGCATGTTTTTCTCACTCTTTAAAGTGACGTTATGATCTAGTGGCTTCATTTTTGTGTCGCCTGAAAAGCGACATATAGGTGTTACTTTTGTCGGCGGCGGCTGCCCCTTTCGCTTGTCTGGAGCATAACTCTGAGACTATTAAAGCTATCAACATGAAACTTCATATGTATATAGATCTCATTGAGGGGAAGTGCAATGCTTAAGAACCGTTACTCTGCACCTCATGCTTTTGGAGTTATAGCCCTTTGTTTTCATACTTAATTTTTGTCCGGAGCAGAACTCTAAGACTATGAAAGCTATCAACTTGAAACTTCATAAGTAGATAGATCAGGTAGATAGATCTCATTTAGGAGAAGTGCAGTGCGCAAGAACCATTACTCTGCATCATATACTTCTGGAGTTATTGCCCTTTGTTTATTTTCAAACATAATTTTTGTCTGGAGCATAACTCTAAGACTATGAAAGCTATCAACTTGAATCTTCATAGGTAGATAGATCTCATTAAGTGAAAGTGCAATGCACAAGAACCGTTACTCTGCATCACATACTTTTGGAGTTATTGCCCTTTGTTTATTTTCATGCTTATTTTTGGTCCGGAGCATAACTCTTAGACTATGAAAGCTATCAACTTGAAACTTCATAGGTAGACAGATCTGATTGAGGAGAAGTGCAATGCACAAGAACTGATACTCTGCACCTCATACTTTCGGAGTTATTGGCCTTTGTAAATTTTCATACTTATTTTTTTGTCACATTTTTGGTTTTAATAAGTCTTCTTTGCAATTAGCCAGAGTGCAGTGCTTTAGAAGATTTAAATAAATCTGTTTAAAAAAATTTGAGCATTAACCTTAAGTGCTTTATCATTTGTATTCAGGTAAGCTATCGGGCGTCAGGCGACACATCAGACTTGCGCAGTTCTAGTTCTTCTGATCAAGTTGAAACTTTTTCAGAATGTAAACGTCATTAGAAACTAGATACAGTTAGGGTATGTGTCAAGTTTGTTGAAAAATTAGGTCAAAACTTGGCCAGACTGTAGTTAATGCATGCAATCTATATTATGCTAAAATATTGATTATCTGCGATAAAAATGATTTTGAATGGCATAAATATAAATGTCTGGTGACCAACTTTTTAAGTTGTTTTTGTGCCTACGAAAGAGGGCATAGAGTTTTTGGAACATCTGTCCATTTAGAACTAGTATTGAAGAGATTTAAAATAAAACCACAAATATTGATTGAGGACTGTGATAGAAAGTGCACACTACATGAACCATAAGTCTTTCTTCAACATTTTTGGAGTTATTGTTCATGGCTTTTAGAGGATGTGTCGAGTACAAAGACCATAACTCTTTTTTCAATATTGAGGGAGTTATTGTCCCCCGCTAATGAAATCTGGAGAGGGATATTGAAATGGAGTTGTACCGCCGTCTGTCCTTCCATCTCTGTCATGCTTTTCTGGGGAGCATATAGTAGCCGCTTTGTCCCTCCGTCCTTCCTTCAAATTATCTTTTTCGGAGTATTTCTCAGCAACTACTGGCCGGAATTCAATGAAACTTCATGGGAAGCTTCATTACTAAGAGGAGGTATGCATATTACCAGGATGTTCCGCTTCTGTAATTTTTCTCAGAAATCAGTATGTAGTGCACAATTCTTGACTTTCTTGTCTGGGCTATTCCTCAGCAACTACTAGCCGGAATTCAATGAAACTTTATGGGAATCTTCATTAACAAGAGGAGGTGTGCATACTACCTGGACATTATGCTTCAATTATTTTTCTTAGAGTTATGGGACTCTGAAGATTACTGAAATCAGTATATAGTGCACTGTTCTTGACTTTCTTGTTCGTGCTATTGCTTGGCAACTACTCGCTGGAATTCAACAAAACTTTATGGGAATCTTCATTACCAAGAGGAGGTGTGCATATTACCAGGACTTTCCGCTTCAATGATTTTTCTCAGAGTTATGGGACTTTG
This sequence comes from Congeria kusceri, assembly GCA_027627225.1. Taxonomy (NCBI): domain Eukaryota; kingdom Metazoa; phylum Mollusca; class Bivalvia; order Myida; family Dreissenidae; genus Congeria; species Congeria kusceri. Next base: position 32,005,625 of record CM051039.1, on the reverse strand, counting down.
AAAATTTCTCAAATTTGTATATACTGCATAAATTTTTTTCCAGGCTATTTCTCAACAACTAATGGCAAGATTTTAATAAACTTTTATGGGAAGTTTCAATGCCAAGAGGTGTGCATATTAAAAGGATGTTCCACTTCAAAGATTTTTCATGGAGTTATGGGACTTTGAAAATTTCTGACATATAGTATATATTGCAAAATTCTTGTCCGGGCTATTTCTGAGCAATTATTGGCCAGATTTCAATGAAATTTAATGGGATGCTTCATTGCCAAGAGGAGGTGTTGTTATTAGCAGGATGTTCCATTTCAATGATTTTTCTTAGAGTTATGGGACTTTGAAATTTTTTGAAATATAGTATATAGTTTGCATTTCTATTGATTTTTAGTCCTTTTAATATCTTTGCCCTTCTCATTGCATTTATGTTGCTTGACAAAGCGCATTGGGGAGCATCCATCAGTTTTACTGATATCCATGTTCTGTCTGCTGCCATTTCTCAGTAACTGGCAGGTAGAATTCCATGAAACTTGAAGTGTACCAACATTGTACGGTAATGCATGTCAAGTTAAACTTGGATCAGTCAATTTTCTACAGAGTTATTGCCTTGTAGTTAATGAAAAATGCTCAATGTTTTTCATAACTTAGAATTTTGTGTGGAACTTAAGTACAATATATTGAATCCATCAGTTTTACTGATATCCGTGTTCTGTCTGCTGCCATTTCTCAGTAACTGGCAGGTAGAATTCCATGAAACTTGAAGTAACTATGTACCAACATTGTGCGGTAATGCATGTCAAGTTAAACTTGGATCAGTCAATTTTCTACAGAGTTATTGCCTTGTAGTTAATGAAAAATGCTCAATGTTTTTCATAACTTAGAATTTTGTGTGGAACTTAATTAAGTACAATATATGGAATATGGTTAAAACGATATTGAACTGAAACTTGGAATACTTAGTAATTGAGACACAGTGCAGATATATGACAAGTTACATAACTGAGTGTTATGTTTTGTTTAATTTTTGTTGTTGAATTTTAATGAAATATCTTCAATACTTTATCAGGTATTTCACTAAAATTTCTTTATCGTGACAATGTGCAGATGTACATCAGGTCCCTTTACTCTAGCTAACATGATTACAGGATTATTGCCCTTTTGTAACTTAGAAAATGTTTGTTAAAGTTGTCGCATGTATATATCTCTAAAACAATATATATAATCGGCTAAAGCCTCGGTCGACCGTGTTGCCTCGGGTTGACAAGACGCACTGTCACCCTCAAGGAAGTCAATATTTATTTTATTATACCGAACAAAATCAAAGTAAAGAAATCAATACATAAGTTTAATGTCGTCTGATAGAGAAATATAAACAATCAAACCTTTACATGACACAGACTTTAAATTAAGCTAAATCCCTTATCATTTGCAGACCGGGCGACATAGCGGTAGCGGGCAACATTGCCGGGTGACATATCAAATTGTTTCCCGCTGCAGTTTATATGCATTATATAGAGAAATAATCAAGTGAGGTATAATAATGTACAATATCGACTACTTGTTTACTCGACAGCTCTTATTTCGATTTGCTTTATTTGGCAGGGGATATCAATTCACCGAATTTTATTGTTGCCTATATGGCTTATTTTTAGTGTTCAGTGCAACTTTAATGTAATTTTTGTGTGTTTAGCATAATTCTAATAAAAGTATTGACAGGACTCTTTTTTTCTTTCAAAACACAGTTTCTGGGGCATTCGTAACTTACAGTGACAACACTTGTCTGTTTAATTTTCTGAATGATAAACAATCACTTGCCCTTGAAAGTTCTTAATTTGTAAAAAAACTAATTTATATCTCAATGAGGGTGCTTGATGGTTGAATATTTATAACCAGATTAGAATTGTCTTGTATTTAGCTCACCTGAGCACAAAATGCTCTATGGTGAGCTATTCTGGTCACAGAAATGTTTTTTGGGTGGTGTTTTACCAAAACACTTTGGTCAAATGATTTTGATTCAGTGAAAAACATGACTGCCAGGGGGCATGGCTTTTTTCCTTAAATAGCTATATTGAAAACTTTGAAAATCTTCTTGTCAGAAACCGCTGATTTCACAAAATTGTTCCTTGGGTTGTCTTCTACCAAAATACTTAAATGACTTTTATTTGTTAAAAAACATGGTCACCTGGGGACGGGGCCTTTTTCCTAGTATGGCTAAATTGAAAACTTTAAAAATCTTTTTGTCAGTATCCTCTGGTTGGATTTTAAAATAATAACACACAAATGTTCCTTTAGTGGTCCTCTACTGAAAATGCTTCAAATTTGTATGATTCGATAAAAAAAATCATGGCTGCCAGCCTCACCCGGCCTTTTTAGCTTGACTTTTCAAAGAATTGTTTTGATAAGTTAAAAATCATTGCTGACAGGGGTTGGGGCAACTTTCCCCATATATATGGCTATATTGACATCTTTAAAAATCCTCTTGTCTGATTGGATTTTGAAATAATTTTACCAAAAGGTTGTTTGCTGCCAAAAAAACAAAAAAACATTGCTGCCCGGGGGGGTGGGTCTTTTTCTTCTTTATTGGCTCTGTCAAATCTTGGAAAATCTTATTGTCTGTATCCACTTGCAGAATTTTGGAATAATTTTACAGAATATTAATTGTGTTCCCTCCACCAAAAATGTCTTCGAATTATTTTGATTTGTTAAAAAATATGGCCGGCTGTGATCTGCGGTTGTTGTCTTTTGTCAATATTTTACTTCAAACATATCGGAACATGTTTTTACAAGACGTTGTGATTCATTAAACTCAGGTTAGTGACCCAGGGCCATTTTGGCCCTCTTTTTCGGGTTTCTTGGACAAATTGACTCTAAACAAAGGGTAAAATATAAATGGGTAATAACTTTATATTGGGGTCCTTGCTAAAAATAAGTAGTAAGCTTGTTAAGGCTAAATACATTTATAGTAATGAAAACAAGGCATTGACCTGGTTGTCTTCAGATCCTAATACATTTTAGGATATGATTTTAATCAGATTGGTCAAGATTGTACTTGTAAAAAAACACGTTTCTCAATTTATGGGCGGAAAATAAAGAGCTGATCAAATAAACCTAAAATGGTTGTGAATAAACATTGTACAATACTGTGTAATTTGGGTCAGAATTGATTTGTTAAAATAGAGTTAGACCTAATAGTATGAAGATCTTGGAAATGTTAAAATATCTTCAAAGTGAACAACTGCTCTTACTGTTTTATAGTAAACATGGATTGTTTCTCTTGCTAAATAGCTTCTGAAATCATTACTAAATACTTCCTATCAGTTTGCATCATATTTTGACGAATGATCTGGAATTATGAAAGTTATGAACATTTTTCTTATAACAAGACCTTTTGTGCTAAGGGCAATGTCCCAGTTTGGCAAGATTTGACATGTGTTAGCACAGAGCATTATATGATATATGTATGCCCTCTTTGAAAAAGTGGGGGTATCTTGCTTTGCACCTGTCCGTCCATTGGTCGGTCGATCGGTCGGATGGTCGGTCTGTCTGTAGACCATGTCGTTTCCGCACGATATCTAGAAATGTTTTGACCTACGATCATGAAAGTGGGTATGCTGGTTACTTGGGAGGAAAGGAAGACGCCTATACATTTTGAGGTCAACAGGTCAAAGGTCAGGTCACTTGCTAAAAATAGAAAAACGGTTTCCGCTCAATAACTTGAGAACGCATCGAGATATTGTAATGAAACTTCGTACATATATACCTTATATCGCGACCTCGCTTGGGATTGCATATGGGGTGGGTAGGGTCAAGGTCAAGGTCACCATTACTAAAAATAGAAAAACGGTTTTTGCTCAATAACTTGAGAACCCATAGAGATATTTTAATAAAACTTCATACATAGATACCTTATATTGAGACCTCGCTTGGGATTGCATATGGGTTGGGTGGGGTCAAGGTCAATGTCACCGTTACTAAAAATATAAAAACGGTTTCCGCTAAATAAATTGAGAACGCATCGAGATATTATAATGAAACTTCATGCACAGATACCTGATAGTTGAACAGTAATTTGATGTGTGAATATTTATATTTTAGATGTTGTCAGCTTGGTATGTGGTGGGCCTAGTAGTTAACTTGTTTGTTGTTCTTAAGTCTTTGTGTTAATTGTTCAAGTTAAAGCATCATATTCCGTAATGCAAACTGCAATTTTGTCTTTCATCGTCAGGTTGCTGAAGAACTCACATGTTCCAACGTAACCAAGTGGTGAATGAGGACGTGCAGCATTTGTTATAATGAAGACCACATAATGAGGGGGTGTGCATTTAGGAAAGAAATCACATGATGGGGTGTAGCCATGGACACAGCATAGGTGGAGGAGGCATGTACCCAGTAGTGCCACGACGATCAGAGAATTAGAGAGTGTTTAAAGCCATTGTTGCCATGAAGACCATGTGATAAAAGCTGTAAAGCAAGTGTTGCTATGTAGATCACATGATTAGAGAATGTCTGCAGCAAATTTTGCCTTGGATATCACATGATTAGATGTTTGTAGCCACAGTTGCTATGGGAACCAAATGATTGAATATGTACATACAATGTTGATATGGAGGTCACATGATTGAATATGAACAGCAAATGTTGCTATGGAGGCCACATGATAAGAGGTGTACAGCAAATGTTGCTATGGAGGCCACATGCTAAGAGGTGTACAGCTAATGTTGCTATGGAGGTCACATGATAAGAGGTGTACGTCCAATGATGCTATGGAGGCCACATGATAAGAGGTGTACAGCAAATGTTTCTCTGGAGGCCACATGATAAGAGGTGTACACCTAATGTTTGTATAGAGGTCACATGATAAGAGGTGTACATCCAATGTTGCTATGGAGGCCACATGATAAGAGGTGTACAGCAAATGTTTCTGTGGAGGCCACATAATAAGAGGTGTACATCCAATGTTGCTATGGAGGCCACATGATAAGAGGTGTGCAAGAAATGTTTCTATGGAGGCCATGTGATAAGAGGTGTACAGCTAATGTTGCTTTGGAGGTCACATGATAAGAGATGACAGCGGGTGTACAGCAAATGTTTGTATGGAGGCCTCATGATAAGAGGTGTATAGCAAATGTTGCTATGTAGGTCACACGATAAGAGGTGTACAGCCAATGCTGCTGTGGAGGCCACACGATAAGAGTTGTACAGCCAATGTTGCCATGGAGGTCACATGATAAGAGGTGTACAGCCAATGTTGATATGGAGGTCACATGATAAGAGGTGTACAGCCAGTGTTGTTATGGAGATCACATAATAAGGGGTGTACGGCCAATGATGCTATGGAGGTCACATGATAAAAGGTGTACAGCCAGTGTTGCTGTTGAGATCACATAGTAAGAGGTGTACAGCTAATGTTGCTACGGAGGTCACATGATAAGCGGTGTACAGCCAAGGCTTACTACTAAGATCATACGTAAACGGTGTCAATAATTGTCGAATTATTGCCCATGTGTGATTTTTTATGTGTGTCCAGGGCCGTCTCCATAAAACTCCTAAGGAAAATTTTAACCTAAGTCGTATTTAAGGGAAATATTCTAATTCAATTTTCTTTGTGAAACTCTGTTTTATACTTGAATTATGGCAAAATAAGAAATATGTGTTGATTCTTTCCAAGAGTAAACCAACATAACACAAACTTAACTTTAAATGAACTGGCCACAGACTTAAGGAATGTTTTGGTTTTAAGAAATTTACTTAAATTTTCACTAAGGAGCTTTGTGGATATGGGCCCAGCATAAATTGATCAGTAATGACGAGATATGAGCGAAAACAAATTATGATTGTTGAGACAAGGGTGCGCATACAAGAAAAATATGTTTTAGCTACGAATGGAAATCGTTGTCTTAATAACTACATATTATACGAAAATGCCCATGGTGGAACACAACTAAATGGGAAATCAGACAAACACCATTGAAGGTTTCTAGTTTTGCTATCGCTGAGATATTTTTAGGGACATTTCTGGACAAATATACCTGATACCGGTAATATATGCTAACTCATATTGGAGTCGCAGTAAAATTACCGTTTTTTTTACATCTTTGCTTACGGTGTACTTAAAATTTCAATACAACGTTTTGATTCATTGCTTATATACAGAAACAGTCGGAAGTATACACTCATTTTACGCTAACATATTAAAATTCAGAAGACAAAAAAAACATTCTTAAACTTTAATGAACTGATTTAAAAGTACAACATTAAAAATGATATGATCCATAATTCTTATATATCCGTTTCAAATACCGTTTTACTTAGGCGTTAACAAACTGTTTGTTTCAGGTCACCCGACCTGCCCTTAAACAATGCCCCGACCCTAGAACATTTTATTGATTTTGTTAGATATTTGTTTGTTTTATTTAAGATTTTCCAATAATTATTTTTTTTTTGATAAATAAGTGTTTTTTGTTTTGATAGCATCCACTTTAAAACAATGTTTAAGGGATATTGCCGATATGCTTTGATTATTCATTCGGTTTTAGAATCATGAAGTTGACAATTTACCAAATAAAAAAAATAAAATAATTCCCTTCCTACCTACCCTAATTTTTTGGGGGCATGTAACCCGAAACATATTTTTACGCCTTTTAGTGTAGTACTTGTAGTATATACATACACTGGACATCACTTAATGAGTGTAACGCATCATTCTCTAACGTATCAGTTTGTGTGCCATGGCTTTAGCCATAACTGTTTTTGAAACGGAGTCGGTCAGATTTATTATGACTAATTCTCGCATAATATCCTTGGCAGCCATGTCGTATTCGGCCAAAAGAAAAGAAAAACGCCGAACGTATTTGTGATGCTGTTAAGAATCGAGTTCGAACCAATCTATTATAATTAAAATTGTTTGAAAACAATTTAAGCGCTTCAAGCAAATGCAATTCCATTCCGACAGGGTCTACAAGACATACTTAACACATGATTCAGTTTGGAACATGTATTTGCACATAAATATAACTTCAATGGTACGTAACGTACGTATCTGATTTCAAAAATCAGGACAGTTGTTGAATAATTTAACTCCACAAGAGCACACGGTATCGATGAAATGTTCTCTGGTGGCGAGTTTATTTTACACACAAACTGACGGTTATTAATCTTCCTCATATGAGTCCTATATCGCCGGCATTCTGTACCGACGGCGTCCTGGAACACTTTCGGCTTATAGCGATGGGTGTGATTCTTGACGGAACAATTCAAATACTTGATAAAGGTGACTCTGGAGCACAAGTATTTATTGCCACCAAAACGCTATAATCAAACAACGTAATACAGTACATTAATTAATAGTTCTAAACGTTTGTTGTGAATGTAATCAACGTCACATCAAATTCTAAAACGTCGCAGTATTACAACGCATGACTAAGCAAGCAGCTTCTGAGAAGAGCGTAATACCGTGCCTTGCTAGCTCAGTTGGTAGACTGTCAATACGGGGATCGCGAGTTCGAATGCCAGCCCGGCCACATAACTTGTGTTTGGATTGGTCCTTTGATTCAAACAGGGCAGTTGTCAGTTCATGGCATAAGTGTGTGCACTTGATACTGTTAAACCGCTTAGATGGGCTAAGCTTGCCCAAGAAACAGTGTGAGCAGGTTAACTGACTGCCGTAATATGACTGAAATACTGTTGAATACGGCAAAAAAATCCAAACAACGAGTGTCACATTGAGTTTAAGGGTCTAATACATCGGTACCACAACGCGTGACTAGCCTCTGACTGCCCAGTCACATTAAGTTCGAAAATCTAAGACGTCTGTGTCACATCACGCGTCTAGCTTAATGTCTGCATTGCCAGATCGAGTTCACGCATCGAAGATTTTGGTATCAAAAACGCATGACTGGCGTCTGTCTGTACTGTCGCACTGAGTTCACGCATCTAAGACTTTGGTATCACAACGTATGACTAGCGTCTACCTGTGCCGTCACACTGAGTTCACGCATCTAAGACTTTTTTATCACAACTCATGACTAGCGTCTATCTGTACCGTCACGCTGAGTTTACGCATCTACGACTTTGGTGTCACAACGTATGACTAGCGTCTATCTGTACCGTCACACCGAGTTCACGCATCTAAGACTTTGGTGTCACACCGTATGACTAGCGTCTATATTTACCGTTCACGCCTGACCAGCGTCTCTCAAATTGTTTGCATTTAACACATTCTTTGCTATTTAAAATATATAAGTACGCATCTATACATGCAGATAACGAGATATGGATTTTCAATGTGTTCAATTTTTATACGAATACGGATATACTGATAACGATACGAACTCGTGGAAACACGGCCTTTGAATTTGTGGGTTAATACCTACGCGTCAGAACACAAATCGTTGCTGATAAGCCGATAAACCGCTGTAAGTTGAACATTTCTTAAATAATAAATGATAAACAAGTTTGTACAATAACAATTATACTATTTCATACTGACGGCACTTTCATTGATAAAACGTTAAAAACTGAACGAATGACGTCAGAATCGGAACTACATTTATTGTACGTTGTTAATGGGTGGTTTTACAACGGAAATAAAAAAAGAAATATTGTTCTTTGTCTTAAGAACAATCTGTTCGTGCCCTATTAAAATAAAAGTTTAACGTCGAGTCTCGCCTATGGTTTACGTTCCATTAGAGCTTACGTCGCTTTACAGAAATACAATCATTTAATTGCAAAGTAAAATTATGGGAAAACATGCATGCTGCTCGTATTAAATTAGTGGTTAATATATTAACATCACATGTAAAGACTATCACCATGTTTGACGAAGTTATGAGAATGTTTGTACCGGATACGTTCTGAAGCTGGGGTATGGTAAAATTAATAAGGTCTACAGCGGTCAGACAAATATGATGGTAAGTTTAACAGCAAGGAAATTTTATTTTTCGGTGTTTAGTGCATTTGAAGCAATTCCAAATTTCTAGTAATGTCCTGTATTGTAAGCATTTGGAATTCAAAATGATCGTACTCACTTATACTCATATAAATTGATGAAATATCTGTTATTCCTAGCGTTTTAAGTTGATGAAGTTCATTTGAGAAACATACTCCTATAAGCAGTAACCTACAAATGTTGTTTAGAATAGTCAGTATGCCTTCGATATTTGATGGTGTTGTAGTAATACAAAATCTATATAAGGTGATGGCGTAATGTTTTAACTGGATGATCATTTGTCGTGTTTTATGAAATATTGATTGACTAACAAAGATTTTAATCATGTATTAAAAAGTATTAAAACACTATTTACAATGAACGTTTGCGTATGACCGTGATGAATGTAGTGTAGTGCTATTCTTACTCCAACACGGGTTTGTACGGTGGTCTAAGTTGATATAATTAAAAAACGTTTCCAGACAAAGTTATTTTATTAATATTTTACATTATTGTAAAAATACAAAAACCAAAATAAATGTTTGCTGACCGATATAATTTCCTTAACATAGTCAATAACAGCATACTTTGTCACACAGATGCTTTGTACTAAGGTGTCTTAATTACTGGCTATGAATGGATCCTGTGCTCCCACGGTGTTGGATCTAAACGACCATTCAGATTAAAATTGTCGTTTTAGACACACTTAGACGAATAACCACTGAACTTTTCATAGGATTTAGGATAAACCTAGGTTAGCTTGCTCTTACACGACCATTTTATAATCGTTCTATTAAAGATATATTATTTCTCTTCTTAATCAGTATGTTTGACGGAACTTGTTGAATATGTCAAATTGTATCTATAAGATCTGTGTTTTAAATGACTGGCCCGATTAAGCAAACTGATTTTTTTGTGATTTCCTTCAGCAAAGGTGTGGAGTGTTTTTGCATTTCAATTTTTACGAGTTTCTTTGACATTTAAATATCTGTTAAGGTATTTGGTAGCTGTGCAAAATATTTCTGCAACATTTACAGCCATATATGCAGCTATTGAGGAAAAATCTTCAGTTTCTTCGATTTTATCAATGCAGCGACGTGATAGAGATCAATACAACGACAGTTTCATCGATGTGTTAAGATGCATGCGTTTATAGCCATACCGCAGACCCGGCTAGCTCAGTTGTTAGAGCGCTTGACTACGGGGATCGTGATTTCACTCCACAGCCCGGCCACATAACTTATGTGGGGATTGGTCATGAACTAATTTATACGGCCATTTCCCCCCTAACTCTGCTTCCAGTAGGGCAGTTGTTAGTTACTGACATAAGTATGTGCACTTAGAACTGGTAAACCACTTAGATCGGCTAACCTTGCCCAGGAAAAGTGAGAGTAGGTTAACTGACCACAGTTATTTATGACTGAAATACTGTTGATCCAAACAAACAAAACAAACCATACCGCAGACAAGATTCCAAAGAAACTGTACTGAAATATACGTATGCATGCATGGGTCGAAAATATTTGATATCTTGTCTTTTTAAATATAATTTAATGAAGCAGGAGTACATGAAAGCTTATCAAATAACGTGGAGTAATAAGAGAATAATAACGATATGTGTGTGTTTCAGCCTATCATGAAAATGGCGCTATGTTACATTATGTAGATAATGACATTTTGTATCTATACTCGGCAATAAACAGTGTCAGCGTTTCTTTACATAAAACCTTATAGTGAATGTCATGATACCCATATTATACAAGCAGCTTGAATGTTAATGTTATATTTGCTGGAAAATTCTAAACGAACATGCATATTTGGCAACTCGCACAATTAAGACAGTATCATATTGTGTAGCTTATTTCGGGATAACAATACTTAAACTCGCCTCGTAAATACTGATATTTACAACTAATAGATACTAAAATTCCGTTGAGTAACTATCTAAGCCAACTAGCCAGTCTGAATGTTCATTTTTGGACGTTTCGTACAGCATCATTCGTGTTTCTTTATCCGTTAAAGTGCGTTTTTATCACGAAAATATCGCCCATAGCCAATTTTATCGTGAAAAGTTCGCCTTGATCCTACAACGTGGCTCTGCTCTGAACGTTAAGATAATAGCTAGTTTGGTAGTGTAAACCAACAAGTGTTCCGACAGTATTTCGCGAAGTCCTAGTGTATAATTGACATTTGTTAGTACTTTATCAGTTACAGTTTTTATACACTAATACACGCAGTTGCTAGAATACAATTACGTATCTATATTATATTTAAATGAAGTTTACACAGCATGCAAATTGCCCCCCCCCCCCCCCCCACACATAGTAGCAGTAGAAGTAGTAGTAGTTAAATTGAAAGTAGATGACACATTTGTTGTTAATATAACATATGTTGCCGTAATAATATGTTTTTATGACTTGTGTTTGGACTTTGACATCTTGTATATCGTCAGTACGTCTTACGGAACAACACACAGTCTGGATCTGTAAAATAAACCAAAACAATATATTGGCATATGGTCACACATAATTGTTTTAATAATAATAATAATAATTTATGTATCAACCATAACAAACAAATAATAAATGAATAACGACATTGTTTCCGCCGCTCTTTAAGACGATTGTTAAGCTCTTAGCTATGCTTACATTCAATGTTATGAATGCATTCATGCAAATCGCAAAACTTATATTTTCTAGAGCTATAGAAACTTGTCCATCACGGTAAGATCTCTTTTTGTACATGTAATGTTCCAAATGAGAGTAGTGAAAATGATACGGGTAGCTGAAAAGAAGCAGATTGACTGCACCGTATTAAATGATTTACTTGTACTAAACATATATTATTTATTCACAATTGTAAAGAGTAAAACTAACTAATCACTTTAATCAATGCATTATTCATTGAAATTTGTTTATCATTCATTTAAAGGTGGTTAAAAATGTGTGCCGTGTACCGGTTCTTCTTCGCCATTTCAGCATCACGCTGATCTTTCTCTTTTTGTCTAAAATATGAAAAGGAGCATTGCATTGTTAGAAAAACTATTAATCGAAATAACAAAAAACATACAATAACACATACAACATGTACATCTATAATCAGAATGCTTGTTGCAATAACGTGATAATTGAAATTATTGGAAGCAGATATAAATAAAACAAGGACGTGTTCTTCTTTGATGTGTAATATGCTGATAAATAACTCAAGTTTCTGGGCATGGCTATATCATCATAGTAACCAACCGATGGTCATACTACCTTTCGTATTTTCAGGTGTGCCGCTATGGCCACTGAAAACAAAAAAATATCTTCCTTTCTTTTACGATAACAGGCTTACGGTGTTTAAGGCTTGATTGCAATTAAAGCAGCCGTCCAGAAATATTTTAATAAAAATAAAACTTTGCCGAAATTGTTTCTAATGGACATCTTACCGATCAAAATACAAAAATAAACGCATTGAAAATCGGTACAATATTAATAGTTTGGTAACGTTTTATCTGTATGCGATAGCTGGTGATGCCTATCGAGTAAATCAGCATGTACATTCGTGTATATTCCGTTCGTACAAAACGTTTTCGAACGTTTCAATTATAAAATGCCTTTCGTGAATAACAAACAGTTTTTAGACGAATAAACGTCATTAACGTTCATTCAACCACGGCACGCAGCTAGTGGATAAAGAAGGACATAACTGTGGGTTATTCTGCAACAAATAATGGGCGGAGCCTAATGTTTTGAAAAATAGTTCCGGAAATTCGAAGAAATTGTTCCGTAAAATGCGCGTGCTTTAACGCGCGATAGCAAATTGTGACAAACAAATCATTTTCTGCATTGTGTAGCACAATAAAACCACACTTGTACTACACATTTTATACTTAAGTTCACAAAAACGTTTACGTTTTGTTAATATGCTTTTAATTTGCGCTTTTTAGCATCATATGTTTACTTGTATTATATCAATAAGTATGACGTCATTCGCTCAATGTTTAACAATAAAGCTGACGTCATTTTGAATTGTTATGATTTATTGACGTCACTGAAACGCACGTGTGAATGCACTTCTCAGAAAATGGGCGGAGTATAGATAAACATAGTTCTCATTCATAACCTTTAAAAGTACGAATTTTATATTAGATCGTGTTAGAATCAAAATAATTAACGGGTAACAGTTGGTTATTGCGGTAATAACCAACGGTTTGTCGTTCCGATGCTTGTTATCAAACCACTCGGGCTACCGCCCTCGGGGTTCAATTCCTATGCATCGGAACTCCAAACCGTTAGTTATAACCGCAATAACCAACAGTTACCCAATTCTACCACCGCACGCGGCTAGTGGTGCATAGATAAAGAAGGAAAATAACTGTGGGTTATTCTGCAACAAATAATGGGCGGAGCCTAATGTTTGAAAATAGTTCCGGAAATTCGAAGAAATTGTTCCGTAAAATGCACGTGCTTAAAAGCGTGATAGAGAATTGTGACAAACAAATCATTTTCTGCATTTTGTAGCACAATAAAACCACACTTGTACTACATATTTTATACTTAAGTTCACAAAAACGTTTACGTTTTGTTAATATGCTTTTAATTGGCGCTTTTTAGCATCATATTTGCACTGTATTATATCGATAAGTATGACGTCATTCGCTCAATCTTTATCAATAAAGCTGACGCCATTTTGAATTTTGTTATGATTTATTGACGTCACTGAAACGCACGTGTGAATTCTCTTCCCGGAAAATGGGTTGAGTATAGATAAATATAGTTCTCATTCATTAACCTTTAAAAATACGAATTTTATATAAGATCGTATTAGAATCGAAATAATTAACGGGTAACAGTTGGTTATTGCGGTAATAACCAACGGTTTGTCGTTCCGATGCTTGTTATCAAACCACTCGGGCTACCGCCCTCGGGGTTTAATTCCTACGCATCGGAACTTCAAACAGTTGGTTATTACCGCAATAACCAACAGTTACCCGTCAATTATTTCTTAATTAGACTTTATGCTTATTTAAGATGTACTGAATTGTATTATATGGACTGTGGCTTTAAACCGTACCCCTCTGAATCATCAGCTTCAATTATGTTTGCTAGCGCATGTTTGTGCTTTGCAATGATTCGTTATCTGATATCGACATATTAATAAAATGACCGATTTGTAAATATAGAGAATAATTATGGCCATATACATTTCTACGTTTAACATTAATCATTGAATTTATAGCGTTATTTTGTGAATAAAGATTCTGTAAAATATCCTTGCATGTTTTTTTTACCTTTCAAACAAATTATAACCGCCAATCTGTTTAATGGAAAAATAGAGCGCCAAAAGAATTGTACAGACAACCTGGTTAATTATATAAAGCTTAGTTGCCGGATAAACGAAAATGTTTATCCATCGGGTTAGATTTCCTTGTATACGTGTCTTTACCAAAAATAATTGTAACAATACACGTTCTTTATTTTACCATCTAATAATAACAATAAAATATTGTATAAATCGTCCCACCATATGATACTCAATATGTGTTGTAATTATGTTACTATTTCCCCATAGTAAACAACTTTACCGTTGTGCTTCCAGCTCCTCTTTTCTTATCTGTTCTTTGTGACGATTTTCCTCTCTAAAACACATTTTATTGAATGCATTAGAAAGACAATATAGTCGGGTAATTATGTATGAGGCATGTCGTGGGAAACCCGGGCTTGTGCATGTGCGTAAAGTGTCGTCCCGGATGACCCTGTGCAGTACGCACATGCAATCCGGGACGACATTTCCGCCTACAGTGGATCTATATTAAGAAGAGACTACCTCGAAATAGAATATACCATAAAAGCGGAAAGTGTCGTCCTGGATTAGCCTGTGCGGACTACACAGGCTAATCCAGGACGACACTTTACGCACATACATTAATCCCGGGTTTCCCACGACACGCCTCGTATGTATTTCGATGTTCATGAAGTTCGTCATTGCTTAAACTGCATATTATGTGGTGTGTGTCCAGTCATCCCAACCTTATCTCGGAATGTGAGATGATATTGATTCATATGAGCTGGGACATGGCATCAAACACCGACCACCTAGATGAGAAGCGCGCGGGCTAATCACTGCGCTAGCCGGAAGAAAAATGGGCTACATATGCTTAATTTGTGTTTATATACATCTTTCTTCATTATTTATAACAGGACGTTAGAAAATATGAGGTTGGGTAATATATTACAGGTATACGGTCCTTTCTCCCGTTCTATATGTTAACACTCCCAACTTCTCAACTACCCTTTAAATTAAAAATCGTTAAACGGTTATCCGTTATATGTATGCCCCCCTTCGAAGAAGTGGGGTTATTTGCTCTGCACCTGTCCGTCGGTCGGTCTGTCGGTCGGTCGGTTGGTAGATCGGTCGGATGGTCGGTCTCTAGAGAACGCTTTGACCTACGATCAAGAAAGTTGGTATGCTGGTTACTTGGGAGGAAAGGAAGACGCCTATACATTTTCAGGTCAACAGGTCAAAGGTAAAGGTCACCATTACTAAAAAACGCATCGAGATATTTTAATGAAACTTCATACATAGATACCTTATATTGAGACCTCGCTTGGGATTGCATATATGGTGGGTGGGGTCAAGGTCAAGGTCACCGTTACTAAAAATAGAAAAAACGGTTTCCGCTCAATAACTTGAGAACGCATCGAGATATTTTAATGAAACTTCATACATATATACCTTATTTGAAGACCTCGCTTGCGATTGCATATGGGGTGGGTGGGGTCAAGGTCACCGTTACTAATAATAGAAAAACGGTTTCCGCTCAATAACTTTAGAATCCATAAAGATATTTTAATTAAACTTTATACGTAGATACCATATATCGAGACCTCGCTTGGGATTGCATATGGGGTGGGTGGGGTCAAGATCGAGGTCACCATAACTTAAAATAGAAAACCGTGTCTGCTCAATAATTTGAGAACGCATCGAGATATTTTAATGAAACTTCATACATATATACCTTATATCGAAGCCTTGCTTGAGATTGCATATGGGGTTGGTGTGGTCAAGGTCAAGGTGACATTTACTAAAATTATAATATGTAATCCTCTTAATAACTTGAGAACGCATCAAGATATTTTAATGAAACTTCACACATAGATATCTTATATTGAGACCTCTCTTGGGATTGCATATGTGGTGGGTGGGGTCAAGGTCAAGGTCGCCGTTACTAAAAATAGAAAAACGCTTTTCGCTCAATAACTTGAGAAGCATTGAGATATTTTAATGAAACTTCATATATATATATACCTTATATCGAGACCTCGCTTGGGATTGCATATGGGGTGGGTGGGGTCAAGGTCACCGTTGCTAAAAATAGAAGAATGGTTTCCGCTCAATAACTTGAGAACGCATCGAAATATTTAATTCAAACTTCATACACAGATACCTTATATTGAGACCTCTCTTGGGATTTCATATGGGTGGGTGGGGTCAAGGTCAAGGTCACCATTACTAAAAATAGAAAAACGGTTTCCGTTCAATAACTTGAGAACACAACGAGATATTTTAATGAAACTTCACAGATAGATACCATATATCGAGACCTCGCTTTGGATTGCATATTAAAAAAAATTCTTAACAATTGCACATATTCACAACTTGGCTGCAAGTCGGGGGGCATACATGTTTTTAAAACATCTCTTGTTTTGTTTGCTTGCATAATACTCAAGATCTTGATTTTAGTATAGTTTAGCAATGTAATGTTTTCATACTCTAATAACGTCATAAATGAAGATGAAGCAGCTAACAGACACACACCTAGAATTATTGTTCATTTTAACCAAAACATGTGTTACAACGTGAACGACAGTACTATAAAAAACACAACGGGATACTACATGTTAATGTATTGTTCTAAATGTTTAATATTGCACATATTTGTGGGTTGTGGCGATTTGCAATGTTGCAAGTAATATTCAACTATGACTACTTATACAACCATTTAGATACTATGATTGCAATGTAAATTTAAATATATGTCTTACAAAGTGTTTATAAACACTAATTGTATGTACTGTTAAACAGGTATGCACTGTACCGTATTTCCGCCAGTTTTGCCTCTCGCTCCTCTTTCTCTTTGATACTAAACATTAACATGAAATTCATTTCAAAATGAAATTATATTACTTTATTGATATAGCAATTATAATGCAAATGCCAGGTATACCGTGACACATTCGTCATATTGAAATGTATATACTTCTTATGCGAATGAAGTAAAAAGGCATGTTGTTTCTCGAGCCGTGAAATTATTATTATTTATATCCGATTACGAGTTTAGATATATCAACACTAAACTAGACATTGAATATTAATATTGTCCATAATGCATTAATTATTCAGGCTTTATTGTAATTTAACTGTACCGTTAGTGAATCCACAACCACAACAATGTTTGGAAGCGCGTGCTTTTGCTTGTAACAATGTGTTTTCTACGATCAGCTTGTTACATCAGGCTGATAATAAATGAGAACATAAAACCATTAAGAATGTATAATTGATCTTTTGTAATCTAGCCACCAAAGTTGAAGTTGACACTTTTCACTATGACCAAGCCGATTTACCGTTGGGCCTCAATTTCTTCTTTCTTTATTGCTTCTTTGTGACGATTGTCCTCCCTAGAAACACATTTATTGTGTCACAGCAAAACAAAAACAACAATACATTTTGTACAGTACGTTACATGGCAACACGTTAAATTTGTCGTTAACTGAGACAATTAATATATATGATGTTCTGATGCAAAATATGGTACTGTATTCGTTAATGTCTCTAGTTAGATGAATCGAAAAGAAAGGTGTGTAACACAGATGTTGTTCATAGACAATAAATGTATACCGTGCTTTTTCCAGTTCAGCATCTTATTCTTCTGTAGCCTTAAATTAAAATTCATATAATGCGCATTGAAAGCAGCGTGTCCGTTTTAAATTGACACTATTTAGAAAAAAATATATTCTAATTGTATCCAGAATTGAATATATTGACGTTAACATACTGCCCAAAGCATAAAGATATTGTCAAACAAATGTATACGTATTGTACACTTTCTGAACATGGATATGTATTATATTGTGCATGACATTTTGACGAAGCATTCAAAACTCGATTTAGTTGAAAATATCCAAATATGCTGGTGCAAAGTTTGTAACGTCAATTCGCATAAATGTGAACAAATTTACAGTTACACACTAAGAAACTCTACGCGATATATATATATATATATATATAATGTTAACCGGATACGACGGTTCATCAGTTGGTTTGATTTTTACAAAGAAAAGTTATTATTTTTAAAAGAATACCGGTAAACATTTATATATATATATATATATATATATATATATATATATATATATATATATATATATATATTACACTTGAAAAAGCGTTTTAGTATCATAATTTACTTCTTTAATATAACGATCATTCAAAATTGGGTGAATAATACGAGCAATTAGTTAAGTTGTTAAAGAGTGTATGTACGATGTTACGACAGATATATATACACAAACTAAACCAACCCGATGCAGTTAATTACCATATAATTCGATTTACAATGAAAGAACAGTTAATGAGAACTATTATTGTGAAATACATACATGGTTACGTTTTAATCAAAAACTAGTTTTCGGCGGCACATCCGGAATCTCCAGTACATGTATATACGTTGAACCGACAGTTGTTTAAGGTTACACAACACAAATAAACGATGCAAAATCGACACTCGTGTTTGTTAATTTATTCCATATTTAAGTGTTCCCGTCGTCATGTTTAACTCTATTTCTTTGCTTTCAATTTAAATTGTCACTTTCATCTGCTTTGTTTTAAACAAATTAATATGAATGATCGTACATGCACACTTTAAGCTTCTGCTTTAGTTTACAACATGTTTGTGTGATAGTTCCACTAATAAACGGACAAATCTACCGGAATGCTCATTTCACGACTGCCGAATAACATTTTCTGTTATTAATTGTAGAGATATATAGTCTTCAATCTAATCTACATGTAAGTTCCAACCAATTCCGACATTGATGTTGGTGTTAGCAGTTGTGCTGGTGATGATGAGAATTATTACATGAGAAAGCATTATTGCAAAATATAGACGATACTGTTTGTCGAGTCTACTTTGACATTAAAAAACAAATGCTTCATTTTTAAAACTGATGAATGTATTCTACAGTTTGCAATCCACACAATATTATATTTCAAATTGTAATAGCATTCTTATTACATTGTATGCATGACGTAGTAATGACATTCGCATGAAAGTTATGTGCCTTTGTTAGGAACGGAATATTATTAGTGTTTATTATAATACTTAAACTATTATATTATTATTATAGCTTTTAAGACGCATGTTGAAATTCAGACAAATATATTTGTAATCAGAATTTTCATTTAATTAATGCAGAATCTTGTGATCATATACTTGAATGGTAACATCTACAGACATCTGAATCCATATGCATAACGTTAGGAAAAGGCTGATTCTTTATGAACTTACACATCCATGCAAACTTGTGCCTCTTTCTCAGTGTTATGTTTATGTCCCAAGGAGCAAACAATTGAACCTTTACCAATTACCCTAGCACCTGTCTCCATTACGTCACCTGTTCATAACAATAATGTATAATTATACAAGTGTCGTGTAATAAAGGCTTCTTCCACACGAAATATGTTTTACACAGTGGATCAGGCATCAAAACTATGCGAACAATTTAAGCCCTAACTATGATTATTATTAGGAATAATATACAATATAATTGTATAGTAGAACATCATCATTGACGTAATATCTAGAATAAATACATATCAAAACGTCAACTGGCAAACGCGAGGATATCGTAATCAGTTCTTGTATTCACCAATACATTTTTATGAACATGTTTAAAACTGTCCCACTCTGTGCACATGTAAGCTTCCAATTTTAATATTTTTTGGAATTTACTAATGGTCATTAAACTGTGGCAGCCCATGAGATTTTCATCCCAATTGCGGCCTGCCTCGTTTCGAGAAAACTGACGTAAAAGTTGCGGCGCGTGATTTTTATTAGAAAGTCAGGATTATGATTAAGATATTTCAAATAGTTTTTTTAAATCTTGGAACTGTCAACGAAAAATATTATTTATTGGGTTATTTGTATAAATATTGTAATTTTTGCTATGATTTCTTGTTTGGTTTCCATAGCAACCATCTCTGTATTATTATTATTTTTATCCGAAACATTTGTACATTCAAAGTTTGTTATTTGGGATAGGCAGTCCAGTAAATATTTATTATATAAATGACTTGTCCTCATCATGCTATCTTCTGTATGGTATGCATGACAAACTTTAAAATATGTGTGAAACGTTAAAATTTGTTGTTATGGTGGTGTTACTTAAACTGCTCATTCTTGCTGAAAACGTATGATTGCGAAAAAAGGAAGCCATTTCCAGTTTCTACACATATCAGTTAATTGAAAACTGTCAATAACTCGTTTTCGTTCAGATACCGAATTTCGGCCAAAAATCTCATGGGCTGACAATTTATTATTTTAAGCATTTCATTTTGGAATGTCGAAGTCAAGTCTATTTTTTAACTCCTGGTGATTGCGGGTCCAGTTTATATCAACAATCGTTGCATAGGCACAGAACAGTAAATGAACATGAACATTTTCTTTGACGGATCATTACCCTTCAGAATGACAGTTATGAAATATATGGATGATATATTAGCAAACACACGTTTAAAATAGTATTATTGTTTATATAAATTAAAAATAACAATTGGTATAGTAAAATTGTATGCATATGAGTTTAAACAGACTTTCAAAAGCGACCTTCATTTTTAAAGTTTGTTTGATGTACCATAACTCCTCTTAATTACGCGATGCTAAATCAATGCAGCGAAATACGGAAAACCACTGTTCAGTGTTTGATTTTGAGTCTTAATATACACAGAGAGGTAATAGTGGGGGTAAAAGTAGAGGTCGGGGTAGTAACTTGAGCACGCGCCTAAAACTTGTGTGCTCATGAAGACTTATTTCTTCGTTTTAAAGCCGGTGATGCATGAGTCTGGGTCTGTGCAATCTTTATGCGCGGAAACAACAACGAATAACAAAAGTTAAATGTGTATAAATTGATAAGCACTAGAGTTCTTGCTTTGTGCCTGAATTTAGAATTTCCTTTACTGAGTAATACATTATTATAAAATCTACTAACAAACCATAGACATAATTATAATTATTACATATATACACTTAACATTTTCACACCGTATATATAATTATATTCTGAATCAGGATATTGTGTTGGCAATATAATGCAGTTGTGTTCTTTCAATCTTCGTAAAGGCGCTCAGCTTAAAACACGGTCGGATTAATTACCTCTACACTGCTAGTGATTATGTTTGTTAAATGTGGATGTTTCTTGTTTTTGGAGAAATACCAACATACATTAGTTGTAATATATATACATTACTGAGAGCATTGAATAAACCAGCCATTCGATTGTCCTTGTACTCCTGAAAAGATAAATAAAAGCAAGCTCAAGAATAATTAGTGACGTTACTCCAAACACGGTGTTTGAGGTTGCCGTCAAATACGTATCAAATCAAACCTTGTGTGCAATAACCTAAACATAACGGCAGACTCCAAAGCATGTGTATCACTGGTCGAAAAATGAAATATAAGCTATAAATATGATTTTTTTTCCATTTGTTACAAACTGTTTATACTAGCCTGAAGAGATAAATATTTCGGATATCATAGTCAGTTAAGCGAGTTCAGGTATTTTACGTTTTTTGCTTAAATTTTTACTTGAGGGTTAGATGGTCATCCATTTATTCAATCATCCATAAAATTCACACTGTCACTTATGTTAGTGTTTATTATGATGAATACAACTGTTTATTAAATGTTACCGGTAATTATATCGGTGTGTTGGCGCTGCGTAATTTTACGACAAAGGCCGCCTATCCAATGCTATACACATTAAAGCAGCAGTCCAGAAATATGTTGTTTCTAATGGACATTTTACCGATCAATATACAAAAAAGCCGCATTTAAATCGGTGCAATAATAACGTTTTGGTAACTTTTTATTACTGAATATTTTGTATATGGGATAGCTGGTGATGCCTATGGAGTAAATTACATATAGCATGACATTATTGTATATTCCGTTCGTACCAAGCGTATTCGAACAAAGACAGTTTAAAATGCCTTTCATAAATAAGAAACAGTTTTCAGTCGAATAAACACCATAAACGTTCATAAGAACTATTGCCAAATTTCGATGTATTAAATTAGATTCCATAAACTGCGTCTTTAATACAAACAATGAACATTCTTACTGACTACAAAACGAGTAACTAACATGGACTCCACAATAAAACGCAGTGTATGCATTGTACGAATCACGTTTGCTTAGAGCATATTCATATAAACATTTGTGCAAAAATAGCAACTTTTCATTTTCATGCGAAAAGTTTCAAGTGTTTAACTCAAATACTGTGTCAACTGAAATAGAATGAATGCAATTAACATGTTATGTAGTCGTTTTATTCTGAAAAATAAATATAATCCTTGAAACAGAAAATACCATAGAAGCAGAAAGTGTCGTCCTGGATTAGCCCGTGTGGACTGCACTGGCAAATCCGGGCTTTCCCACGACGCGCCTCATACATACTTCCGGATTGAAAGGTGTCATGGGTCAAATGAGGGCCACACTGGATGAGGTAACGGACACTTCACCATCAGAATAGTAACACAAATATTATCCAATATATTTATTACTATCTTTCGCTAACTTTAAATGTAATTTCGGAACTTTCCGCAACATTGAAAAATTACAAATCACAGACTTCGCATAACGATGAGATTGTTAGTGAAATTAAATTGCAATGGCTGAAATTTCACACAACAAACTTAAGCGACAGTAGGACGGAGGATTAACGAAAACAGAAGGAAGTACTTTTAAACAGAAAGCAATATACAATATTAAAAATCAGTTATCAAGCACATGGAGCTCCAAATTAGAATTAAGAAAGGATTCTGTAGAATGACATTAAACATAGGACATTACGATCAATATACCAGATGGATCAATTGGCACAAACAATAATTCCTAAATATTTACAAAAGGTTATTTGATAAAAAAGTAGTGCGCCAAAGGTATGCCATGAATGATTTTGAAATGCAAATAGAACTGCAAACACTAGGGGCTTTGGCAAATATAGAAACACATTTCTTATTGATCTGTGGCAAAAAGCAATCAAAACGCAGCGAAAAACGATGGGGGTAACAATACTAATTGGCTATGTAAATACGAAGAAGATTTCAAAAAGCATATGAAAGTAATAATCCTTTTATTTTATAACTCAATATCGAGTTGAATTAGGCAAACCAATGCTTCGGTAGTCAAACATAAATCTAGACACAATCGCAGACCAGAATACGTTTATGAACCTAGGTATAGAAACCAATCTTCAAAATACAAAGTAACAGCAACTACGATGTACACCAAACAGAGAAATAATTTCATAGAGAGACCAAGTATCAGAAGTACGCAACCAAAACGGAATTATAATAATTATCGTCCAAGTAATAAAGATTATTCATCATTCAATAGAAACAATTTCCATAGGCCTTATAATAACTACAGCAGAAACAACGAACTAACCGGTGACAGCGCCGTGCCAGAAGATAGATTCGAAGATTTATTTTGTTATAGGGGGGCCGTAGTGGAACAGTATAACGTAGATTCATGAGGTAACTTAGCTGAAGCATCTAAAATATAGATCTACGCTTAGCTATTTAATTTTTCAAAAAGAAAATTGAATGAAATAGAAATACAAATATTGTTGAGGGGTCTCAAGTTCACACCAAACCCTGATTATAAAAATAGTACTTTCGAACTAAACAAAGACGTATATGAATTTCATCGAGCAATTAGGCTAATATAATATTTTAGTAAGAATCAATAATTATACGAATAATAGTGAGTAATAAAAGCAATTTTTGTCCAGCGACGATCATAAAACTAGCATTAGTAAAATATATTGATACAACTTAAACCTTGTGTTCACAGTACAGCCAACTTGAAAACAAAATACACACAACAATTAGTGAGAGACAATCTAATGAATCACTTTCTAAAGATACAGACATAATCATAAAAGAGGCAAATAAAGGTGGTGGCATTGTTATTATGAACACGAATTTTACGTAAGAAAACTTCTACATATATAACATGATGTAAGTCACTTTCAGAAGATTCCAAATAATTGTACTCAAAGAACATTTTCTGAAAAACGAACATTACTCAAATGCAATCATCAGTTAGCAAATTATAAAATAAATAATTTATTATTTTTTTAATTTAAAACAAGATCATTCTATTGCCTTCAAAAAAAAAGAACGTTATTCGAGAGTAAATTAAAAAATATATTTCAGAAAACATTGAGCTTTTAAATCCGGTCGGTTTAACTTTTCGGCCTATTGTTGCTGGTCCGATTTGTGAAACTAACAGATCAAGCAATTTTTTAGATACTATATACAAATATTTGTTGTTTATTCATTTAAGTCAGCCTCTCTGAAAATGTGCTGGCGTATGTGTCACACTTTAATTTATTGGTGTTATGCCTATACAATTAATCACAACAATAAGCTATTAATATATTGAAAAGTATTGTATCGTCATAATAATGCGTTTTATTAGAATACAACCTGTACCGCATTTACAAACAAAATCCATAAATAAGTATAGATTTTAAACAACTCTCACAGACAATCATTAAAATATATCTGTGAGAAGAAAACAAAAAACAAAAACACCAACACAGTTATCTGCCGTAGTATTGCTTAGTCAATGAGTAAGTCATAAAATTCTCACACATCTAACTATACAACATATAAGGAACCACTACCACAGCTATCATAGCCATGGGGCATGTAAAGCAGCACTACCACCGCTAGAATATCCATATTGCATGTAAAGCACCACTACCACCGCCATCATAACCATGCGACATATAAGGCACCACTACCACCGCCGTCATAACCATGCGACATATAAGGCACCACTACCACCGCCGTCATAACCGTGCGACATATAAGGCACCACTACCACCGCCATCACAACCGTGCGACATATAAGGCACCACTACCACCGCCGTCATAACCATGCGACATATAAGGCACCACTACCAGCGTCATCATTACCTTGATCCATATAAAGCACCACTACCACCGCCATCACAACCGTGCGACATATAAGGCACCACTACCACCGCCGTCATAACCATGCGACATATAAGGCACCACTACCAGCGTCATCATTACCTTGATCCATATCAAGCACCACTACCACCGCCATCATAACCATGCGACATATAAGGCACCACTACCACCGCCGTCATAACCATGCGACATATAAGGCACCACTACCAGCGTCATCATTACCTTGATCCATATAAAGCACCACTACCACCGCCATCACAACCGTGCGACATATAAGGCACCACTACCACCTCCGTCATAACCATGCGACATATAAGGCACCACTACCACCGCCATCACAACCGTGCGACATATAAGGCACCACTACCACTGCCATCATAACCATGCGACATATAAGGCACCACTACCACCGCCATCATAACCATGCGACATATAAGGCACCACTACCACCGCCGTCATAACCATGCAACATATAAGGCACCACTACCACCGCCATCATAACCATGCGACATATAAGGCACCACTACCACCGCCGTCATAACCATGATCCATGTAAAGCACAACTACCACCGCCATCACAACCGTGCGACATACCATTAACCCCGCCATTATAACCATGCGGAATATAAGGCACCTCTACCACCGCCATAATACCCATGCGACATAAAGCACCACTAATACCGCCATCATAACCATGAAACATGTAAAGCACCAATACCACCTCCATCATAAAAATATATCACCAGAATATAAATGTAAATCAGCCTTAGTTTGACGCGATTGTTCAGCAGAAGTATACTGCACTACGTAGATTTAGTTTGACTGATGATAAGTTAGACTTACAAATATATATCACAGTTCGTAACAATTTTAACGCACATTTTAACATTTGGAGAAATAGCATTATTGTACCAGTATATAAATCCGTCTTCCCAGGGGCATTTCACTTATTAATGTTCTGTATTAAATACGTATATTCAAACATCATTTATGATAGACAGTGTAAATGGACATAGGAATTTGATACATTCGATGAGTCACAATCAGGATTTCATGCAGGATGTTCGACAATATTTATTTTTACTGAACAAAGTATGGTACAAAAATATATTATTAAACCACAGGGAGGTTTTATGTTTTGTACGTCAATTGTAAAAAAAGTCATTTGACGGACTAATACACCGAAATATATTGAAAGTCTTGCACAGGAGGGTGTTAATGGAAAGTTATTAAATGTTTTAAAGTCTATGTACTCCAATCTACGAGGATATGTTAAAATTACAAATGAAAATCTCTTACAACCTATTAATTGTAACGTTGGGACCAGACAAGGGGACATAAACAGTACGATCATTGTAAATGTGACCACGAGAGTTACGTAACTCGTGGCCACGACTAACGTAACTCGCGGCCACGACTAACGTTAATGGTGGCCACGACATAATTAGCCAATAAAAATCCAGTATTTGGCTGAAAAAATTTACTACATATATAAACCCCTCGAGGAAATATCTTGAAACAAGATCATTCCTATCCGAGCCACGATTCCTAGTGAATTTGTTCAGCCCAATAACTTAATTTTGCTCAAAACCTGACATGGGATTAATCAAAAGAAAACAGAAACCTTTGTATTTCGAAATGGTGGCCCATTGCGCTCGTATGCAAAATGGTATTTGAACCCGGTTAACTTTCCTTCAATATACAAGTATATGGGTATTCTTTTTTCACCCAAACTAGTGTTGTCGAAGGAAAAAGCAAAATTAGCAGCACAAGCTAGGAAGTCCATTTTCGCCATTAAGTCTTATCAAAGAGCCTTCAGCAATTTTAGTCATTCTGGATATTTTTAATTATTCGACAGTACGATTAAACTGAGACTTACGTACGGGGCAGAGATATGGGGAACAGATTCATATTCGGAAATCATAGAACAAGTTCAAATACAGTTTTGCAAAGAATTCCTAGGTGTTAATAATTATGTTAATGATTGTATTGCTTAAGGAGAATGTGGACGATTGCCTTGAGGTTATTCTATAAAAAAAAATTTTTGCGGGAACGCGGAATTTTCAAGGTGAGTAGGTAGGTTGATTTTTTATTTATTTTATGTGCTTGTTTTGCAGGTTTTTGTTGTGTGTTTTTTTTTTTTTTTGGGGGGGGGGGAAATAAAAACAAATGCAGACGACTCTTTGACCGAATTACCTTATCACAAAATACAATAGCAAATACATTGCTTAGTGTACGCCAGTGGCATCTGGGCATTAGGATACTAACACTACTCAACATTCAGCTTAATTAAAGTAATTAGAACACAGTGTTTAGTTGATACAAAAAACGTAATGAATAAATTACGAACAAAATAAGGTGAATATATAACTTAAATTTTTGATTAAAAATGGATTGTTTGCCCTTCGAAAGTGAAAATTTAAACACGTATAACAAGTGTGATCGAAGTTAGATAATATCGGCTTTCCGAACACAATTCAGCGGTTGAGCTTAGCAGATTGTAAAACAAAGCAAAGAAATAACAAATACGGCATCAGAGTAAATAATGATTTTTGTCACTTTTTGTGTTCTATGATTTTAACATTGTTTTTCTTCCATTTTTTTGTATTTGTACTTTTTAACTCGGGTTGGCCAATTCGGACTTAAAATCAACAAACACTGACCTTACTTTTAAATGCAATTTTCACTATAACATTTTGTTTGAAAACAGACCAAACGTGACTTGACAGACTCAGTTGGCTACGAATCTCTAACAATATATGCTTTAACTACCGCGTTTCATCGGCTTTTAGACTGCTGGCGCAAGCCAACAGGATTTAGTTGTTGTTTTCAGAAATCGGTCTTGAGGTGAGGGAAGTACTTCTTTACCTTGCAGGCTACGAGTTAGTAAATCGATAAACTCGCTGAGCAGTGAGGCTTCCTGTTATCGATGCTATACTTTCTAAGAATAGTTGACAAAAAATAGACCCGACTTAAAACACTAAAAAAGAATAATGATAATCCATTTAATCCACATTTACAACTGAATTAATGTTATGTCTATTCACATAGGTATGATAGCGTATCTGATTGTGTTGTTTGCTGGTTAACTACGTATTACATCATATTGCGTAAGTTCAACAACAGAGTATTGACTCATTACATATAGCGGAGCAATCGTAACCATTCGATTGACGATGAATGATATTGTTTCATATTGTCGTTGACGAGGCATAAGAATTGTGGAAAGTCATTGTACTTCTATAGACGGCTTTGAATGTATTTCACTAATTTAACTCATTTTTAATTAAATTGGTATTTACTGAGCATAGCGCTTGTGATAAAAACACTGAACATTGATTCGAACTTGTACGTTTCATCGACTATTTTTACCCGTTTAGATTGACTTGTATGCATGTAACCCTGTTTGCTTTTTAAACAGTTTGCGCAAAAAACATTTGCCTCCCACGAATTACAAACCATAATGATGAGAATGCCGTAGATAAATAGGATTGAGTTAAATGCGCGGTAACTGAATTGTGGTGGACGTTGCGCTGTAAAAGTAGACCATAAAACAGCTTTAATGCGCTTAAAATGAATCTGACATTTCAAGATTGTCGCACTATGGTTATTACAATAGTTAAACAGCGAACAGAGGTTACGGCTGAACTGCTTAAAGCGGCATATCGACGGTAGTTTCTGTAAATATAGACACGTAGTCAAAGAAGGCATACTCACATTTTTTCACGAATATATTTTTCTACTAGCAATAATTGATGGAATCGTTAAAAAGCAATTATATACAATAGAAAAAATGTGTTTCGATTCACGGTTCCCGCAGGATTCGAACTAACGCCTACAAAATCGCGTACTTCAATGAAAACTTTTACACTCTATAGTTCAGATATCAATAGTGTACAAGTAGTAGTAGTTGAGTTTATTTACCCTCTGTACCGGTTGAAAACCATATGACCGAGCAGCCAAGCACCGCCCGCTACCTCAGCACATAGAGCGCTAGCAGTGCTCGACTAGACCGACCGACCCGAAGGCCCGCCAAATGGTCGATGGTGATTGAATAGTGTACAAGCGCATAGCGGAACTTAAATGTACATTTCATTTATATCAATTTTGCAGATGATTTTAACGCTAGAACAGCTTGTAGAAGTGATACTATTATTTGTGATTCATATATACGTGATATCGACCCTGAATATTATTCATCTGATAACGAGTTACCAAGATATTGAATGGACAAGGGAAGTAACTCTCAAGGACAACTTTTTACTGGATTTATGTAAGGCAACAGCATTGAGAATCGCAAACGGGAGATTGGGTTTAGACTTCAGTATTTGTAAATATACGTGTTGTAATACAAATGGCGCATGCGTAATTGATCACTTGGTACTCAGCGAACATTCTTTTAATGCCGTAGACAATTTTACTGTTGAAGATTTTAATAATTTTAGTGATCATGCCCCACTGTCTTTCAAAATGATTTGTAACAGGCGGGTTACTATAGAAGAGCCATATATAAGCGAGTACTTAAAATGGAGTGATGATGAAAGCAACATTTTTGTGATGGTTTAATTAGTAGGGCCTCAAATTTTAACAATTTATTTCTAAATTATACTAAGCAAAGTGAAACAAATGTTAATAATAACGTAAATAAATTCACAAATATTGTAAGAAAATGTCGCTGATCCCTTATTTATCAAAAATATTTACAATTTGAAAAACACATTATTTCAGACAGCAATAAATGGTTTGACCAAGAATGCAGGGAAGTGAAAAGATTGTATAAAGATGTCATGTATATCTATAATAATTCACGTCGTGATATT
This sequence comes from Congeria kusceri, assembly GCA_027627225.1. Lineage (NCBI taxonomy): Eukaryota > Metazoa > Mollusca > Bivalvia > Myida > Dreissenidae > Congeria > Congeria kusceri. The sequence goes on along the minus strand of CM051039.1, from coordinate 31,975,616 downwards.
GATGGAATAGAAATGTGTCGATTGAAAAGAAATTATAAATTAATTTAAAAAAAGAAGCGTAAGGCTTTCAATTTTAAACGCTGTAAACAGTCTGAAGACTTTTGGAGGTACTTTAGATCCCAAAATACAACATGTAATACCGATAATAGCCATGCGCCACTTGATGATTTTAACAATTATTATGAGCAAATGTTTTATGATATTACTTATACAACAAATGCTGATGCAGAAGATTTTAATTTGAATCACGAATTTGATAATTTCACCAATGTATTAGGGGATCTAGATAAAAATAATATGTAATGAAGTTATAAAAGCTATTGATCTTCTAAAGAAATGTAAATCGCCAGGAGAAGATAAATTGTTAATGAATATTTTATAGAAGCTTGTGATATTTTGGCTGGTTATATGACAACGATTTTCAATATAATCTTAAACACTGGGAATTTCCCGGTATGTTGGATTAAAGGAATTATAATTCCCCTGCCTAAGAAGGGTGACAAATCAGACGTTAGTAGTTATATAGGTATCACATTGGTAAGCAATTTTGCAAAGTTATTTACAAGTGTACTAAACCAAAGAATATAAATATGGTGCGAAAATAATGATGCTATTTCTGACGCTCAGTTTGGTTTGAGAAAAGGCAGATCAACTATAGATGCAGTTTTTATTCTCATTCAGTTATTCAAAAATATGTTAATATTAATAAACGTTTGTATTACTGTTTTATTGATATGAAACGTTGCTTCGATTCTATACTTAAACGCCCTATGGTTGAAGTTATACAGGTCCAATTAAGATGGTAAAATGATACGTATTATACGCAGCATGATTGTATCAATCAGTCAAATCATGTGTAAAACATTGTAACACCTATTCAGATTACTTTAATATAGCAGTAGGTTTAAGACAGGGGGAGATAATGTGACCGATACTTTTTTCACTGGAATTAATCTACAAGATATATGTTTGATTTTATTGCTTTTTGCAGATGATATGGTTGTAATTGGTGAAACGCCTGAAGATTTACAAATGGGTTTCTAAATTGCCTATATGACTGTTGTAATACATGGGGCTTACAAGTCAATATAGCAAAAACCAAAAATGTTGTTTTCCGCAAACCAGGAGGTACAAAACGTAATGAGAAGTGGATGTATGGAAATGAATACCTAGATATTGTTAACGATTTTATCTACCTAAATGTAATTATACTGGAAATTTTAATCTTAATGCCAATACTTTTCGTAGTAAAGGTTTACAGGCCCCAAACACATTGTTTTGAAAACATATGATTGTAAACCAAAGGTAGCTTTGCAGTTATTTGCTGCTTTTGTTTCACCATTTATTACATACTCATGCGAAATATGGGGTTTCTCTAAGTCTAGCGAGTTAGAAAAAATTACTCCTAAAATTCTGCAAGGCTTCTTGGTGTCAGAAAATCAGCTTTAAATGTTGCCGTATACGATGAACTTGGTAGATACCCGTTATGTGTTAGCAGATATGTACGCATTATCAAATATTGGTTTAAACTTATTAAAAGTGACAATATAATACTGCGCTCAGTCATGGAAGATAGTCTGACTGATTTAAATAATAACATGACAAATTGGTTTGGAAAGGTTAAGGACCTATTCTCTAGATATGGATTTAATTATATTTGGGTTAATAACTCACAAATCAATAAAAGTATTTTGTTGTCTTTGGTTAAGCAACGAGTTATTGATGAATACTTACAAGAGTGGCAACGTGACGTAATTCATAATAGAGTTTTAATTGTGTATAAAGCAATAAAAACAACATTTTCATTTGAATTACATTTAGAAACAATCGCATAAAAAATTTGAGTACAGAGATAACAAAATTGCGTCTCTGTGCACTGTTAGACCGTATACAGCTCACGCCGTATACAGCTTACTTGTTTATTATATCACATAGATTATACTAATATAATTCATTATTGTCCTTAGCTAGTTATTGTGAATTACCATACTGTGATTACAACCACACATTCTTCTTTTTATTTTCTGAGATTTCAATATGTCTCACTATGCTGTCTGTATCATGATTACTATTATTGTATTATGCATTTATGCACTTTTCTCAGTCCTGTCCAGCACATTTATAGAGAATATGCTTATCCTAACACTTACTCAATTATTTCCACAGCCTAAATGTATTTCTTTATTTGTAACTTTACTACCAAATGGGTAATGACGTTGCGCAATACCGAATGGCTGTTGGAATATTTAACGCTAGATTACGCATTTGCCGTCGCAAATATACAATATGCTTAAATATTGCTCATGAATTGATGTTTTTATTTGCTATATTTCTAAGACTATCTCAAATATCTTTACACAATCACATGGACGCTGCCCTAGTATGTGCCCTTAGCGTTGTATTTATCAACCTTGTACGTTTTATTTTACTTCTATCCGGTGATGTTGAACTCAATCCAGGTCCGCAAGATCTCGGAGCTTTGGGGCTACTTCATCTCAACATTAGATCAATTCGGCACAAATTGGACTTTATTAAGGACCATTTATTACAATTTGATATAATGTGCTTTACAGAGACACACCTTACTGATGTCGTTATGGATGACCAAATTCAAATTGATGATTTTAATCACTCAATGTTCCGTAAAGATTATACGTCCCATTCAAGCGGCCTACTAGTCTATGTAAATAAATCATTAGTATCAAGGCGAATGTTTGAACTAGAAAATCCGCAAGTACATTCAATATGGTTAGAGATCAAACTTAAAAATTTGGTCACTTTGATATGCTGCTTTTACCGCCCGCCAAACAGTGATGTTTTATTTTGGGATAATCTTGATATCATGATTGATAAAGCGCTAGATACTAACCGTGATAGCTCAATCCATTTTTGAGTTAATGAGTTATTGAGCAGAAACTGTTTTATCTAGTATTCTAATAGCGATGGCACTGAAATGTTCCCCACCCACCCATATGCAATCCCAAGCAAGGTATTGCTGCTATACGGTATACATGTATGCATTTTCATTACAATAACTAAACCCATTCCCTAAGTATCGAAGAATATTCACATTGACCTGGCCATACCGACCCTTTATGCAATCTTTAGCGACGACTCAAGTATGCAGTATCTATATATAAAGTATCATTACAATATCTCAATTGGCTACCGAGTTATTCAGCGGAAACAGTCTTTCTATTTTAAGCAACAGTCACATTGACCCCACTTATGCCGTCTGTAAAAGCAAGGTCTTGATAGATGTATTTGTATATGACGTTTCATTACAATATCTCAATTTGTACATGAATTATTGAGGTAGAAACCATTTTTCTATTTAAGTAATGGTGACATTGATATTGATCCATCCACCCCATTGCAGTCTCAAGCGACGACTCAATATAAAGATGTATGCATCAAGTGTCTTTTACAATATCTCAATCCGCTCTTAAGTTATTCAGAGTAAACAGTTGTTCTAATTTAAGTAAAAATGACCGTGGCCTAACTCAAACCAATATGTGTATTCCCATGCAGGATCTCGATATAAGATCCTAAATATGAAGTTTCATTATATATCCCTGTAATAATATAGCTTTTTAACTTAATACCATATTTATATGTATATTAACTGTGACTTTGACCTAAACCTCACCCACCCCATATGCAATCCTGAACGAGTTTTTGATACAAGGTATCTATATTTGAAGTTTAATTGCAATATCTGATTTTTTTCTCCGGTTACTGAGCGGAACCGGTTTTTCTATTTTTAGCAACATAGAGTCTATAAGCCTAAATAAATATGAAATGCCGATGCCATATACAACTATGCCCCGTACATTTACTGGTTATTATATGCTGTGTCGCGGGCTGAATTAATTACTTTGTTTTGATCTGTGGTTGTGAGGATGTTGCCTAAAACATTTAATATAAAAACAAGGAGCGTTACAATTTTATTTTTTTAATTGTTTGGTTATCAAATGGTTCGCCAAAGGTTAAACACACATAACGATATTGATCGATATTTTATGTTAAATACATATACAGTTATCATCGATGACGCTTTGGCGGCCGCGAAAAATAAGAAGTAGTATTAAAATCGATATAAATAAAATACAAATGATGTAAACAACGCGCATGTGCGACCTTGACAAACGTCGTAAAGTGTTCTCAAGTTTTCATTGATGTGCGCAATTTTTTAGATGTAGATTCGATTCCTACGGGAAGCGTGAATCCAAAACAAATGTTTCGTTGTACATTGTTGAATATTATAATTTTTCAATAAAACATTGTGTTTAATGAAAATATATCTTTGGGATAAACAGAAATGCATATTTTTAAATGTGCCCATATTTCTGCTACCGTTGATTTGCCCTTTAGCTTATTACGTCAATTCATAAGCCAATTTATTTAGATTGTGAGGTTGTTAAGCAGTTGTCATAAACATTGACAAATAAAAGCTGCTATGGTTAAACACACACAACAAGCGTGATCGATATTTGATTTTATTATATTACCTTTTAATAGACACTCTCCCATTGGTCAAGACAGCTATCGGCAAGCAAACATAAATGCCATATTCACTGGCCTAAACTGATATTAACTGGGCTAAAAATAGAATTCAGCCCATATTCAATGACCTAATAAAGCATTTTCGGAAAATGAGCATCTTGATTCCCAGCACCCAGTTTAAAATATATTAGATACCGACAACGATACCGGAACCAATGAACATTTCCTGTTCAGTGACTAAAAATGTCAATACTAACAGACGATTTCACTGTGATATATTACATTAATGACTGAATTACTTGACCATAAGGTTCAGCATATTTCATTAATTTGTATAGTTTTCGGGTAATGTGATATATTGGAATAATTACATAAACTTTCTTTGATCAGAACTGAAAAAAAACGTTGATCAATATTTACTTACAAAATAACAGTTTGCTTGAATTAAAACAGTCATATAATAAAACAAATGTTGACTAGGGAGCCAGTGAATATGATTTGATATTCACTGGTAGAAAATCATATTCACCGAGGCGCTGCCCAGTCAATAATTGTATAATATCTGTTTTCAGAAAATGGGGTATTGAGCTGTTATGCTTTGCAGATGAACAAATTTGTGAGTATTGCAGTGTCAGCGAAATTCAATATTCTAACTGTTTCCTCTGTACTTCTGTTGACAGAACTAATGTAATACTGCAATGACATTTCCATGAAAAATAGAATGAAACTCTCGCTGTATTAACAGTACTGACACACATGTCCTCCAGCACATATTAAGGCATAGTTCAGTAAGTCAAGCGGTGCACATAAACACAAACAATACTCATTCAAAACTGATTAATGTTAAATAACTGGACATGTGTTCATAGGACACGGATGCACGCGCTGATTGGAACTCGTCACAGTAATGTATTAACAGTTAAATGTTCATCACAAGTAAGTGTATTTAGTAAAACTAAAATGATTTTGCATGCAATGGGTTGAAACTATTAATATAGTGTGTCCTTGACCTTGGAGCTACGGGCCGGGGTCTAGTGCGAGACACATCGTCCCATTATTGTGATTATTTCTATCAAGTAATTTCAAAATTCACCCAGAAATGACAGAGTTATTGACCGGACATGAGAACCAGACCAAAAGTTTAGCTGTTACATCTCCTGTGCAACCTTGACCTTGGATGTATGGTTCTGGATCTTGCGCGCGACACATCGTCCCATGATGGGAAACATTTCTGCCGAGTATTTAAAAATCCATCCAGAAATGACAGAGTGATTGGCCGGACAGGAAAAACATATCCCATTTTTGACATTTTACCTCTAAGTGTGACCTTGACCTTGAAGGTACAGGCCTGGGTCTTGCGCACGACACATTTCTTCCAAGTTATTTAACAATTCATCAAGAAATGATAAAGTTATTGACATGAAACAAAATACAGACCAATTGTTTTACCCTGACCTCTAAGTATGACCTTGACCTTGGAGGTATGCACCTGGATCTCTCGCGCGACACATTTTTCATGATGATGGTGAACATTACTGCCACATTATTTCACAATCAATCCAGAAATGACAGGGATATTGACCGGACACGTATTTTTGGACGGACGCAATGACGCACAGACGAACGCACGGACGGACAGGGGAAAAACTTCATGCCCCTTCACCAATGGCGGTGGCATAAAAGCGTAATTTATTCATCACGTTCACGAATACCGGACCCAACATAAATGTTGTACACACAAACGTTTCGTTTTTATTGCAAAACGCCAATAGTGTATATATTGTTAGCAATGTGTCCATTGTTTAATCCTTTAATACAACAGTCATAAATAGAAATAAGCAAACGATAGATCAACAAAATATTGCAAATTTCCAGAAAGGACAAATATATTAAATCCTACCTTTTTCCGAAGAACCTCTGATTTCGTTCACAGAGCACTTGATATTGGAAGAAAACATGCACGACAACCTAAGATGCACTCAAGTTTGTATAAATTGGATAATAAATAACTAAATCAATAAGACCACACAAAACTGAAGTCCCGGTTGTCGAGATTTGTTGTGGCCTTATTTATTTTGACAAAATACAATCGCTATTGAGGGTTATCCCAAGTGAACTGTTCTGTTCTGTTCTTATCTGATGATTTCGTAATACCCGATCTAACAGAGCTATACGTTTTCACAAACTTCATCATCTCATATTTATTAACCTGTAAATGCATGGTCAAACAAATCGATATTATGCATTTACAATATACAGTATAATGTAACTGCGTACCCAAATAATGTAAACGTTTTTCTTTACCAAACATTGTCTTTCAAATGGTGCAATGTTTACATATGGTTTGAATTCAATATAATTGTTTGTACTAGAATGAACGCTAGAATTGTTCCAAAATTGCTTACTTTTGTACTCGTTTCAGATGTTTGTTAGAAAAACTAACTTTTCATCTCATATCAGAAAAAAAAATCATTCACAAAACATATCGAGCAGCGATTAAAATGTATGTTCTTTGATTCGAAAAAGAGGTAATCAAACGGAATTTACGACTCGAACTGATCAATACATTTTGAGTCGGCCACGGTCGATTAATTTGTGTCTAAATGTGTTATATTCAATGCATGCTGTAATCACACTAAGTAAAAGCCTCATTTATATCACGATATAGATACATCCGTTGTTAGATGTTTTAAATGTTATTTTTCGTAAATCTAGCATTACATTTTAGATAAAGCTTTGAGTGAGCATATCAACACATGCGATAAAAATTGCGATTAAAACTGTAGCTGAAACTGAAACTGCTTAATTTGATACAACGCCTACTTCTATCAAATATATTTAATGGCGTTTTACAATATACACGAAAGTAAAATACTTATAAAACAACGGACGCTGTATAATTTACATCCGGAATAAAAAAAAACCTGCAGATTTTGTTTAAAAAATTTTCTTGAGCAAGTAAAACAAGACTGACTGTTTGATATTCAGTGGTAAGGTATCCCACATGTTTGGACCAACTGTACAAAAACTTCTGTCGTTGACTGTTTTTTGTTTGTTAAATGGAACAGAGTAACACTAGTTTTGCGAGGTAAAAGATCTTAAGCCCGGTTTGTGGAAAGTACTCTGACAACAATTCAATCAAATATTCAAGCGCTTCGCCAACATGACATCCATACATGAAACATTATATTGAAACTAATTCTCGCTTTTTACTGGTAGCCAGTGTAAATTGTACATTCTTGTTTAGAACTGTGATATTTGCTTCTATTGAGAACAAGTTTTGCACACATGCTTTGAACGCGCTGCATCTTTTTCAGTTCATCATGAGCAATTCCATGATAAATAGCATTACAGTTAATCTAAATGTGAAATTACCAATGATCGTACCAGAATTTCGGCTGGAGTTTGCGTAAGATATTTTCGAACACATTTGATCTGGAAAAAGTTCATCATTGCCGAACGACATTTTCTGTTCACATGTGCTTTGAAAGTTAATGTTTCGTGTAGAAGAGCACCCAAGTATCGAATAGTGTTTATACGTTGGATTTCATCTCCGACTATTTCCATGATAAACATTACGGCCTGTACCCGGATAATCCTCACGCAGTGCAGCGACCCTAACGCAGTGCCAAAATGACGGATGGAATGTCGGGGCTACTGCGTTTTATGCATATTTTTCTTATGTACAGGTATGTTTTGGTTGTAATATCCATCGCCATTAATCAAATAAGTATTAAATTCAATACACCTAATGTTACATCTAGCAATTATTGGGTTGTGAGATGGAATGCTGAGGAACAAGGCCAAACATCCAATTAAAATATTTATGAAAAATCTTAAAAATACCAGAATGCTTTAAATTGCCATATTATTTCGCTGTTTGGAAGCAAACATGTACTGCTTCAAATCCCCGTTTACACTGTGTTGTTATCCCATCGTATATGGACACAATACTCGTTCGAATGTGCAGACCTCAAGAAAATGGATAAAAACCTAATTTCTAGTTGATAATAACCGAACGCAACGTATACTAGGAACGGATTAAAACCAAACCAACGTATACAACCTGACGAATAAACAAATAACCGACTAGAATTCTATATAACAATGAATGAATATACATGTATGCTGAACGACTATAATGGACCTCTATATATTTATATTTTCATTTCAGTCGTGTTGTATAATATGCTCGTTCACCAGTGACAATTTTAACGTGTATTTACATCTAAAACTTAACCATGAAAACCTGTGTTGAAAATCGCGAGCTTTTGCTGGGCGAATATATAGTTGAACGTATGGGTATCGCTCGAAATTATATCCTGATTGAGTGCCAAACGATTTGCAATGACAGAAAAAAATCAATTATTATTAATGTCGATGTAGTATATATAGTTCAAAATAGTGAAAATGGAGCACCCTTAAAAATATAAAAGCATAAAACGCGTTCATAGTGACCCTCTTGTGAATATATTTGAACGTCCAAAGTTTAAGTGTGTATATTGTGATATATCTTCTGACAGTTTAGAGTAAATGATTGAACAAGCACATTAATAACACTAAAAGAAACTATTTCATATATACAGGACTAACATATATCTTATTTTTCAGTTTGTTAGGTAATTATCCTGTTTACGTTCGCACTTATCCATCACAGTTTCCTACAGTCAGTCAGAAATTATCCGCAAACACATAACCATTTCACAATAAAGACACTGTTGTAGCTGTAAACATCGACTTTAAACTTTGATATGATTACACATTGTTGTAGAGATGTTCATTTAATTAATATAGTTTTCAAGTAAGGTACTAATGCATTTTAAGATATATTAATAGGTCTGACACATACAAATGTTCTTTATGGGGACTTTTTCGGGTACATTTTAACGCCTTCAAGCATCATAAGAGTGATTGTCAAACAAAATTTTAAGTGCATAAACCACTGGACACTATAACTATTAAAAGATTAAAATTTATACTTCACACAACTATAACAACATGATAAAAACATGAAAAATAATAGCACATTCTGTCTCAGTGTCCGCCATTTTGGCACTGCGTTAGGGTCGCTGCACTGCGTAAGGATTATCCGGGTACAAGCCGTGAACATTTGGCTGCTGAAACATATACATTCCCTTTTTGTCGCAACATATAACCATTTCGTAACCATTCATTTTCGGTTATTTCGTAACCATGTCGGACAATTCGTAACCACTTAACAATTAGTTTCCAGTATCGATATTATCATGAATTAGAAGAGAATGTCGGATGCTTTGATCATTTAAAAAGGTATATGTGGCGAGGGAATTAATTTAGTAAAGTAAAGCTCGCGGGATGATGTGCGTGGCAAGGGGGTATTAGTGTTGACCTGCTGGTCGTGATAAGTACGCCGTGCAAAGTGGTTATTTGTTTTTTTTTATCAGATCCTCGCCGCGTCCTAAACAAAATTCATGACGTGGCAAGGACCTTGTGAAAGCAGTACTGACGGACTCTGGTGTGACATAAAGGAGAAAGTAGAAAACCGCTTTTGTGAAAATGAAATGTATCAAGCTCTTTACTTTGGTAAGAAGTGTTATTTAATGTTAACAAAATGTTGACGAGTTTTTGGACATTTAAAAAGGAATAATGCTAATAAAATCCAATTTATAAGATACACAGAGCAGTGTTTTTGATTAGGCTCATTAAATTCGCGCATTTCTTGCCCGCATACTTAAAATGACATACACAGCCAGACCATTAAGGGTCTTAAAATAATGCATGTTCTTTAAAGTGTATATGAACGATCTTTTATATGAATTATTTTCAAAATAAGCAGATGGAAGTGACAGTAAACCTTGAAAGCAAACAGAAAAACACGAAAATGACGAAGGAAACACTTCAAATATGAAATAACTAAAAAAGTACTTCTGTCGTTTGTGCATCGTTTACTAGTGTTGTGTAACCTAAATCAACTGTCAAGTCAACGTATATACATGTATTTGAGTTTCCGCTTGACAGACGGACACTAGTTGGTGATTAAAAACTAGCTTATTGTGCGTTTAAAAGCAATGTTTGTTCTTTACCTTTATTCCATTTTAAATAGAAATATATGTTAATTAACTTTATTTTGTTGATTGCATTTATGCCACTATATATGTTGTAAGATCGTACATAAAGACTTAAAATTAAACGAATACAGTCGAAACGCGATACTGTGAATAGTCACGGGAGACACTGATTTGTTCGTAGTATCGCGTTTTTCGTAGTATTGCATCTTTCGGAAATTACGGTATTAACGGATTTTTTCTTATATTACGTGTAATTTACGTCATGTCGTAACGTTCATGAGCATTAACACACTTATAAAATTAATTACAGTTGAAATTAAAACTGTGTATGTATTGCATTCTAAAAAAATGAAATCAATCCACGCACAGTAATCGAATTCGCAGTGACATAGACAAACCCAAAAAGCTCACACTTCATCATTTCAAGTGGCTTAAAATGTTAAAGAAATAAAACACGGTGCAAACAAACAGGCTAGGTGTCTGACTGGGCAGAGTTGTGAAAACTTCGTTGATAATGTGTGTAAAGTCTCCTTGCCAATATGATTCGTAGTATCGCGTTACCATTTCAATACAAACCTTATGATGGGACCGGAAAATTTGTTCGTAGTAACGCATCTTTCGTAGTATCGCGAATTCTTCGTATCGCATCTTTTGTAGTTAAAAATATAAGGAAAACGGACGGGACCGGCAGCCTTATTCGTAGTATCCCGTCATTTCGTAGTATCGCGATTCGCAGTATCGCATTCCGGATGTAGTTACAATAGTTTGCACTCATTTTTCCCTCGGTATTGGTTTCGACTTTGTCTCGCCGAAAGATAAATACACTGTAAGCGTTTTTATTATTGAAGCAAAATTAGTATTTCCGTTTCAATAATCTTATTAGTTTGTCAATAACAATAATTTAATTACTTACCTCATTACTGCATTCTTTACTGTATTGACTTGTATTTGTGTTGTCTTTTTAAAAATTAAATCTATTTCAAGGTGAGGGGTATTATAACAATATTTTTACAAACATATTGTTATGGGTAAATTTATTTTGTGTTTCCAATTAGCTTTTACTATATCCTGAGTAAGGATTTCTCATCATATGAATGTAAGCTTTAAAACAATTTATTTACCGGTACATCTTATAACATTAAGTACAGTAAAGTGGGTGATCAATTTTGGGTGATCGGTTTTCAGATAAAGAATATTCAGCGGTTCAATTTTACAAATTGTTAAATTATCAGTATTGCTTTTGTCATGATGTTTGTCTTTAAATACCAATTATTTGCGTGTTTCATTATTTATGACATTTCTTATTTGAATTCAAAACAAAAATATTTTAACACCTTCACTATATTCAATTATTTTTCGAACTTTAAACAATTGCATTCAAAGTTTACAAATTATATAGAAAATTTGTTTAGAAGGTAATTTACAGTAAGTTTCTGGTATAGAATATGCATTACTTGAAGACATATAACGTGCCTACTCTTATCCCATATGAAATACTATATGCATATTACAGGCATTTTTCTAATCGAAAAAAATGCTTACATTAATACGAGCGAATTCAAGATGATGTACGAACTTTCTAGCTATGGACAATTCTATGTTGATTAACATTGCTAACGTGCTCAACGCTATTTTTGGATTCATTATCAACACAATAATTGTACAACAAATAAAAATTGATATTTGAGGTTAATATTTCATTGCACATGTGGATATTTAAAGGGTCTTTGGTGACGAAGGTAGGTCGATAATAAAATGTGGAAATATATAATTCATTTACAGATAATTATCATTTCTAAATATGATGTCGTTGTATATGTCATCAGTTGACAAACATATTATTATTATATATGTTGGAGTCATCGATGATACTTTTACGAGCGGTAGAACATCAGTAATTGAAGTGACATACGCATACGCATAAGAAAGGTAGCGTAAACAATAAAAAGTATGGAGTCATAACATTTCTGAGTACATTAGGCAAACCCTTGACACCCGTTTATAAAGTTTGCACTTCACAGTAGACCAAGCATAATATCGTGAATATAGAATCTCATGCGCGTTGTAAACACAATTTGAGCACAATCGGTTACTGTTTATGCTTCATGGTGGGTGTTTTGACGCATATTATTAACCAAGGAAAGAAATTATCTTGTGTTTTTGTTGATTTTAGTTATTATGTTGGTTATGCTGTTGGAGAAAAAAATTGGTGTTAACTTATTTAACAAGGCTCACGAGACAAAAATATGTTAAATTTCACCAATTTATTCAGCTGTTAAATTTAGAGCGAATAATTGTAGTCAGTAACCTGGAGTGCGTGCTATGTCTGCGATTCAAGGGGAATGTGTATCTCTCTTCCTGTTTCCACATGATCTACCATCTACCTTTAGTTATGAACATGGTACCAGTGGATTAGAGATAGACGCCTTAAAACGGGTTCTTACACTAAATGTAGATAATGTAATTATTATTGTGCTAACAACTCGAAAGAAAAGACGGATGTACTAAATGTTTTACAAAATATTATAAACATTGAAAGTAAGTGAATACAAAATTGCAATTGTGATATTAAGAAACGATGAAGTGGCGCATGTAAAACTCTCTGAAATGGAAACACTTCCCTCAACTTTAAAGCAAACATCAACGGGGCACCGTCATTGACAACGTGTCTACGCATATGGTGCCCGCTTTCTGTTCACTATAGTACATATGCAAACACGCTATTTAGAGGTTGCACTTCACAAAGGTATTGCATAAATTGCGCAGGTCAGTAACCTTTGCTACGTACATGTACATATTATGTATACTGAGCAAATGTATTATCTTAAATCTTATATAAATATAATTCTGTAAATTAATGGCAAGAAAAGAAATTGATAAGCTGCTGTCTTCACATATTTGTATATTTGCCTATGGATTTTTTATGATACTGCCGTCTCATGTTTTCCAATGTGAAATGCGAAAATGTATACGAGTAATAATAGTATTCTTTTGCCAGCCGCATTCCCATAAAGCTAATGAAAATATATACTGCAACATTGTAACAGGAAGTGCACTGTGGGGTTTAAATAGACTTACAAAGACTCGATCGTTGTCTGTTTTGTTTCCAAAGCGATTACGAATGACACATCTTTTTATACCCCAGTCACAGTGTCACGTGTTCGTTGCTTCGTTTAGCTACATTGCCAAACTTGGTTGTTCAACGTACCCGTAACGCATCTCAACGTGGCACAACTTGGCAGTTACGTAGTTAAACGTAAATGACAAATCTGAATTAAGAACATGTTCAAAATACTTCTACGTTAATCCTCGGTCATATTGTCACGATTTTGGGTACGATTGCACACGATTTACAAAATCTTGGTGAAGCGTGGTAAAACGTGAACACATACGTGCCGGCATCAGTGTTAGTCTGGAAGAATCTTGAGTGATCCTTCTAGATCAGGAAGAACAACGACAGTTTTGAACATGTTTAAAACCTTTGAGGCGTATCGTAACGCCGCCACGATTTTTTCAAGACGCAGGACAATCTAAGTGAAATCATATCTCAATCTGGCTTATTCTTACAGCCTTCGTATAGGCATCCTAAGTCTTTCGTGTTTAATTGTGACTGTTTTTATAACAAACATATAAACGACTGTACTACTTTATGCTACGTATATGATACGGATTTCTAAAGCCCCGGTCACACTGTCACGATTTTGACTACAATAGCCCACGATTTACATAATCGTGGTAATGCGTTGTAAATCGTGAACACATACGTACTGACATCTGTGTAAATCTTACAGATTCTTGGGTGATCCTTATCGATCGGGAAGCGCTACGACAGTTTTGAACATGTTCAAAACATTCGTGGCTTATCATAGCGCCGCCACGATTTATCCAAAGCGTATTACAAGCCTAGAGCCATCGTATCTCTATCTGGCTTATTCTTACAGCCATCGTAGATGCAGTCGTGGCCTTTCGTGCTTTGTCGTGATTTTTTAATCGTAACTGATTTCATGACATATATGTTACAAGACTGTACTACGTTTTGGTACGTTTTGCTACGTATATGGTAAGGATTTCTACGCTTGCCCCACGGTTCAGTTACGATTCCATTAGGATCTTTAGCGGCAACTTTCAAGACCACTCATGAATATACACGATGGACCACGACAACGCGACGATTGGGTCGCGTTGCCTATCCGTTTTATTGCGATGGTACTACGCACTCACTACGTTTGCCTACGTTGGTGCCACGATTAAACACGAGGCATCGTGGTGTCCAAATCGCCTTGAACCGTAGTGAAGGGTGGGATTTATTGGCTAGTCGTAGAATTATCGTGAAGAATCTTCTTTAATGCTACTACACTCTTACGAAAAACGTTAACAATCGTTTGGTACCGTAGCCTATACCTGACAATAGCGTTTTACAACCGTAGCAGGTCGTATCATATCTTGGTGAAACCGTGGTGAATCGGCTACGCTAACTTACAAGTGTCGTTGATATTCGTCGTCTCGTCCTACAACAACCGTAGGTATACGTAGAATGATACAATCGGGACACTGTGCATCCCGACTAAGCACGATTAACAGGTCCACGATCAATCTTCGGCTATCGTAGCTAAAATCGTGACAGTGCGACCGGGGCTTAAGCTCGATTCCATGACCATTGGTTACAAATACTGCACCGCGCTTTTACCACCTGAGCCATTTATTCATATCGATGATAGTGAATATATAGGAATATAAACATTCACGGTACCAGTGCAGTGAGTTATCATTTCATTGCACGTACCTCCCTTTTATATGGTGTATCTTTTTTCGAGACATACTATTAATCTAGTACATCGTTACCTCTCAACGCGCACTGTTTATCTATACAATCTTAAGGGAACCGTTAACAATTGTTACACTAGCGTATACCCGACGTTAGCGTATTAGAACCGTAGCAGATCGTAACATATCTTGGTGAACTCCAGGTGAATCGGCTGCGGAATCGTACCAGTGTCGTAGATATTAGGAGCTATATAAGGAGAAACCGCCTTTGGGCGTCATGTTTTTAACGAATCAAAATAATTTAAAGTAGTTTGGTAAAATACCACCACACAATCATTAGCGTAAAATTATTTTGAAATCCAGCAACCGGTTTATAAATCAAAACAAGAATATTGTCGAAGTTTTTAATAAGTCATGTAAAGAAAATGGCTCTAGCCTCCAGGTGGCAATGTTTTTCAAAGGACCGGGACCATTTGAGTCGATGAGTCATATAAAGAAACTGGACCCGAACCTACATGGCGGTAATGTTTTTCAACTGACTGGAACCATTTCAGCAACTATGGTAGAGAACCATCCAAGGAACATTTATGTGAAATTATTTTGAAATGCAAACAGTGGTTTCTGACAAAAAGATTTTTTATTTAAATATGATTTTTTGTAGATATAGCTCTAATGGCCAACTTGTACAGCGGGCTGAAACCATGTGAGCAACTTTGGAAGACCATTGGAAGAACATTCTGTGAAGTTTCCTAACAGTCGGTCTGGAAGTTTTAGAGATGTTGTTTAAGGAAAAAAATACGCACGTAAGGACGCATGCACACACGACGGACGAACCGCCATGGCATAAGCTCGCCAATAAAATAGAAACATTATATTGGATTAAATAAATAGGTGTGATTGTGTTACATTTGCCGTCAATTCCATATTATTTTTGTTTTCTGATAACAGTAATGCTTGAATCAAAATACATGTACAAACAATAACACATTGTGTTTATGTAAACACATATTTTTGAGCAACAATGCACGCTTGTTTAAGGCTACATTCATTCTATTGTTCACTTTACTTCAAATAACAAATTATCAAATTATTTAACTTAAAGACATACATTAAAACATGCTTCGCTTAAATCATTCGCTTAATTTTCCGTTCATAGTGCGCTAGCAATTCGGTGATGAACAGTTATACACCCAAGTCACGACAGACAAATATATTCTTCGATAGATTAAAATATATTTAATATATACCATTGCCGTTCTCTATCTTTCTACTTGCAAAATTATCATTTGAGGTTGTCTAAAAAGATGTTCTTTATTTTTCATTACGCCATAATTAGAAATGATTTGAAATATAGTGCACTACATAAGTTTATAATATCATTACGTTATGCGTATATGCAGTACAGTAGAGTGCTTTATTAAATGAAAAATAACTGTGCAATAAAAACAATCATTCCTTAGGTCGTTACTGGAGGTTCTGTTTAAAACGAGCAATGTCTTTGTCCACTTAATAGTACTGATGACGTTGTCGGGTATATGTGTACTCATAAATAAAACATATAAGCCATACAAAAACGTCGTTTTAGTAATAATCATAATTAAATTGATACCCGGTTGTTCTTTCATGTAAACATTATTGTCAGAATCAACCTAATAGAACCGTGATTTTCTCTTTTATTAATTATCACAATGACCAGACTTATTTATTACGCCCCCTTGGAAGAAGTGGTGGCATATTGCTTGCAAATGTCCGTCCGTCGGTCCGTCCGTCCGTGTGTCCGTCGGTAGGGCGTTAGCTCGGTGCACCAAACCTTGTCCGAGCGATATCTAAAAAAAAACCTTAGGCCTAGGTTCTTGAAACTTGGTAAGTTGGTTCGTTATTACTAATAGAGGATCCCTATTGGTTTGGGGGTCATTTGGTCAAAGGTCAAGGTCAAACGGACATAAAGATTATAAAGGAATGCTCAATAATTGTACAAGTGTGTCTGTGCAATAACTTCGCAACCCTTGGGTCTTAAAACTTGGTAGGTAGGTTGGTTATCCTTAGAGGATTCTTGGGATAACGATCAAGATCAAACTGACCAAATGCGAACCATGTAATAGAAGAAAACGCACAATCATTGTAAAACCTTTTCCGGGCAATGACTACAAAACCCTTAGTCCAAGGTTCTTCAAACTTGGTAACTAGGTTGGTTATGACAAGTCGAGGAAACCTATTGAGTTAGGGGTTCTTAGATCAAATGTCAAGGTCAAACCAACCAAAAGATAATAAAAAGCCCGCCAATAATTTGAAAATAATTGTCCGGGCAATAACGTCGCGTATAATAATAATAATAATATTCGCAGAATAGACGATTATTTGAACTTAAATGATGTCACTGTTAATTTTCTAGGTCAATGGTACTATTCATAGGCAACGGTCTCTTCAGAGGGTAATTTCCAATACAGGCATCGCGGTAAACTACTTCTTTTCTGTTCAGGCTATTCGTCAGTAAATCGAAACCAGAAAGAGTCCTTCTTCAAAACAGCAAAATTTCACACCCGTTTTCTTACATTTTAATAATTTAAGATAATTTATATAGTATGTATTATAATGTGTATAGCATTTAATTTATTACAATTACAGTTTGTAAAAAAGGTCAATTTAGAAAAAATGCAACTTTAAACTAATGGCACCCCTTCTTTTTCTACTTACTTGTATGTAACCGAAATATTCACATTAGTGTCCTGGAATAAGACCACCAAATTAATGCGCTACATCGGTTATTTTGTATCGTTTGATCTATTTTGACTCAGTAGGCTATGAACAAAGATCTATAAATAAACATGTTTATTTATAGATCTTTGGCTACGAGGCACTAAAAACCGGTGCTAAAACTACTACGCTTCATCGGTTATTCTGGCCCGTTGCAGATTGACTTGTTAACGGGCATGTATATAATTCCGTTTTCATCGTTTGCATAAAACAATTAGCATGAACGAAATATTTGTTCGTAACTTAGTTTTCATTATGATGTTGTATACGTTAGAATAAGAAGCCACGTTATGAAGTTTAAAGGTGGGAAATTGAACTTCATACATACAAATGTTTCCTCGTTAGCACAGATGCACTCATAATTCACATGCTTTTAGTTTCTGTTATCGCCAACAGTCTTTCAACGCTGTCAGCGTTTTTATTATATTACGGCGGCGATATTTTTTGTTTATATTTTTACTGTCTTAAATGTGCAGAATACACCGTATATAGAGCTACCTAATTATAAGAATGTGCGCGTATTTGTAAAGTCTGCAGCGTCGCAAAAATGATTTATGCAGAGGTGACAATACTGTTATGCATGCCCATGTCAAAAGGTGTGCAATGAAAGCCTGCTAATTATGGGGGAAATGGTAATATTCCAAAGGTTTTTATATGGAAGTGGCGTATGTAGTTACTTCGGAAATTATCTTAAGTATTTTAAGTATCTTTATTGAAGTAAATTGATAAACATAGCTGGTACGACCACGTGGCCAGCTTCATTCGCCATTTTTGTTTTCTTGGGATCACTGTCGCTGCTGTCCTTCATCCAAAAGAGCCGTTAG
Source organism: Congeria kusceri (assembly GCA_027627225.1). Taxonomy (NCBI): domain Eukaryota; kingdom Metazoa; phylum Mollusca; class Bivalvia; order Myida; family Dreissenidae; genus Congeria; species Congeria kusceri. The sequence goes on along the minus strand of CM051039.1, from coordinate 31,956,721 downwards.
TATTTTGTTATCCACTCTATGTTCTCAATATTGCGGCAACGTTTCTTACTAGTCTGAGACACCAAAGAGTATGCATACATTGTGAATTATTTCATTTTATCCCACGAAATTTTCTTAATTTTTTATTATTATTTTTTTTTGGGGGGGGGTGGGGGTTGAACTTACATTTTCCATAGACGTTTCTAATCTAATGTACATTAATTAATACAAATTTAACGAACGCCGTGCCCACAGTTGTTTTATCTTGATCTAACTCGAATAAGTCATCGTTAACAGCATTGTATCTGTAAAAGGTGTAAAAATAATCTAATAATAGCGAAAACTAATATTTGGCTGTTGACATACAAGATTGTTTGTCTACACAAAATCCAATCGCCTCTACAATGGTCCTTGCCTTACAGTTACATACATGGCATTATTTTAATGATGATGATGATTATTATGTCCAGTCAATACTCGGTTGTAGACAAATGCAACAATCTCGCTTCTCAGTGCGGCGCAAAAATCGATACTTCGCACGTAAAATTTACATCGCAGTCCAAAATCCTAACGCAGTGCAGCGACCCTAAAGGTCAAATTACACCAAAACGGAAGTCACATCCTCAGGGTTACATGCTGTCAGTTAGATAATAAACACATAGGGTTCAGTGTATAATGCATATGATTTTTAAAATACATTTTAAATGATATGTTATGGTATCAATTTAAAGGTATATATGTAAGAAATAAGAAAAAAAGACAGTTTTAGGGATTACTTTATCTTAAATGGTTCCCAGCTTCATAACTTTTGGCCCATGTATTCATGCACAAAATGGCAGCCCCCATGCCTGTCAAAACCGATGTGTTTATTCTAACGTAACTATTTTGAGTTACAACGTATAGACATTTTTGAAATGCTGTTTTTTCAAAAGGTTATGGCCTTATCTTTCCAACAATGTATGGTGATATATTGGGAAGTCGCTTGGTCATGGTGAAAATTGAGCTCAAACATTGAATATTTTATAGGTAACAATGAAGGAATTTATTTGCGCATGCGTAACCTTTAAGAGCTTCCGGTAAGATTTGTCGTCGGCAAACATTTTGAAAATGGATGCCTACAAACGCACTGTAATGGAGAGAATCACTGCCAGATGCCAACTTGACCCCATTCAAGGCTGTATTTTATGAGATGGTTGCTCTAGTGGACATGAGGGGGGGGGGGGGGGGGTAGATATGGGAAAGTTAAAGCAAAATGTCCACCAGAGTCACCATCCAAGACCCATTATGTTCACTGTGTTGTTTTTAAGTTTCATTTTGACAATTATTTGCACGAGTCTCAACAATTTTAACTTTTTATGTCATAATAATTTGTGTTGCAATCCTTATCATTTAGTTTTAGAACCTGTAACAGTTAATAATTCCCGCAAAGTTTGTGTTCGCACTGGCCGATGCATTGGCCATGATGCCCATCCGACCTGCCTTCTGTGAATCATAGCAATGTTCCTAATTTGCGAAGTTAACAGATCCTTCTTAGTTCATATTTTATTTTGTAATTGTACTAAAATCAGGCATTCAGCTGAAATGTATGCATAAAACACAGCAAATGAAGGCAAATCTATACATATATACAAGTACAAGGCTCGTGGTCCAGGTTTTATAAGCCTCGCTAAATAAACTTATCGTTATTCAACACTAATCTAGTATTCTCTAAGTATACATAACTGTGGTCTCGTAAATGTCTAGAACTTCTGACGACGTGTACCATGTCAGTGAGGCCCTTAGAATAATGCACATTTTCAAGTAATTTATACCGTCTCTGGCGTGTCGCGTACCTAGTAGTTTTGATTTTTTCAATTACCCATTTATTCGGCCTTTGGATTCTTTGATCGGTCTTCCGTATTTGACGTATGACCGTGGAACCTTTTGTAAGGGTGGCCCCTAGAGACTTGGTTTTAATCAATACCGACACTGCGTAATCATTGTTTAGTTTATGAACCTGGCCGTGAATCCTACCGGCAAAGTTCCTAGGGTTTGTTATCATTTTTGTGTTAACTGTCTGGTAAGATCGATTCACGGACTCACACTTTTGTGTAGTGGTTAAAAATTTGGTTTGATCAAGTGTTGAGGGATACAGCATACTGGCCATGCGTTTTAAAAGTAATGCCTTATCACCCTCTGTCATTCTTAGTTTAGCATTCATTGGCATGAAGTTTTTAGCCTGTCGGTAGTTACCACAACAAACTAAACTAAATGCTTTGCAGGGCTCTCCGCAATACCCACAAAAGCAAGAAACAATTGTATCGGCTACCTTGGGCATACATTGTTTTATTTCGTTTAGGTCACCATTGTAAACCTTCTCGGCTGTCTTTAACTCTGCCACACACCGTTGTGTTATTGAAAGAGCAAAGCGATTCTTAATGTTTGTGTTTGAAGACCCTTTGAACATATTTGAACTGAAGTTGGCTTTGTAAACAGCACGCTTCAATGAATTTCCTAAGTGCCTTATGCCTTTAAGTGTTCAACTTTATGTTCATTCCCTTTGCTCACACCAGCATGACTCCTAGGGTCACCATCACCAGTATAACCAGCTATTTGAACATCATTTGATATGTTGCGGGACACCATTTCAGACTATTTACCTTCGTTACCTATTGGATCTGATTCGGATACATTTGCTGAGCAATGGCCCCTATGGTTTGGACAAACAACATTGTTCGACTTATTTCGCAAGCGAGCTCCAATCATACACAGTTTATTGGCAATGTGTACCCCTACTATTTTCTTGTCTTTAGTGTTATTTTCACAAAACGTGGTTGTCGCGATAGACCCTGCCTGAAATGGGATCGAGTCGGAATTGAACATCGGGTTATTTTAGCCGAATCGCCCTCCACATTTACAGTTTGACAGCGTGTTGACCTATTAGGGCATTTTCCATCACAAGGGACACTCTTTGCTCATGTATGCCCTGAACATTGACACTTTCTACCATTTCATTAACTTTGTTACTCAACCTTTGCATGGAGGACTGGGTGGGGGCTATTATATTAGCGTTGTTGAGAATTCTGCGCACACCGGTATTGCTGATTGGTGTAGTGCACAGACCAAGCTGAAGGCCTATGTTTGTCTTTGCGGCACGCCTACCACGACCTTTTTTTACTATCAACCTCCTCGTAAACAGTGCGATACTTGCTGATGTATGAACACTTTGTACACTTTAGCCGCTCACGCCAACCTAGACCCCACTTAATGGAGTTAGCGGCGTCAAAATTTAAATCACCATCAGAGTTTGGTTTAATTTGAGTATGTTCTTTAAAAGCAATGTTGAAAAGAACCTGGACCTCAGCCTGAACCATCAACTTATTGGTATACAAGTCTGGATGAAGTGACGAGTCATCAAAACTACTGTATTCATCAACTACATTGGAGGCATTTGGACGGGGTCGTAACTCTCACACAGTTGTGTCCGTACCATCGGTATCTCCGAAGGTTAGTACATTGTTATTGTCACGTATTCTACTATCAAATGATTTCTTTTCCAACCTCACATACTTCTCATCAACAATAGTAGGAAAAGAAAGAGTTTTACCCTTGTTGGGACTCCCAGGCCCCTTTTCGAACCAAACTTTTCGCAAGTGAGCTCGACGCTTTGTAGCCCGCATAGCGACTAGCCTTATCGCAATAAAAAACTAAGTTAACTATTGTATATGTACACTAATTATATCTAACTTACACTAGTAATCACAATAATAAGTAAACATGCACACAAAACCATCTTATTTTCACAGATCACACAGCAGAGAGTACTGGATACAGACTGGAGATTGCTGGAGACTGGCCTTGAAGGATTTCACACCTCACCCACAGGTTCAGGTGTTACAAAGACTGTTATTTACTACCTGGCATTGACATTTAGGGGTCATGTTTTTGTTTATTGTGTGTCAGGAGGTAAATTCTGTTGATTGTTATGTAAACAAACCCTTCACTGGAGTCAAATGGCATCTGAAATGCTACTTTTATATGGATTTTACTCCCCCAAAATGCAGACAAAAGAATTTTTTTTAGTTCGAAACAGCTAAAAAAACCTGTTCTATAACATTTAGAATTCCAATGAAGATTGTTTTCACTTCTGATATTATATATTACGTCTGCCATGCCTATCAAAACTCAAAGTTGTGCTTTATTCTGAGTTAAAATAATGTTTTCCAAGATGTACCTAAGTATATTTTTTCTGTCAAAATTCTTGTCTCACAACGCCTTTATATGTGGTATTTTCAACTTTAGTTTTTTCCAATAAATCCTTATACCAGTGTGATAGTACTTCAAGTTCTTTCTCGAAATAGATCAGATTTATAAAAATGAGGTTTTTATTCAAATTTGAAAGGGTTGGGTTCTCTTAAAGGTCAAATTACACCAAAGCGGAAGTCACATCCTCAGGGTTACATGCTGTCATTTAGATAATAAACACATAGGGTTCAGTGTATAATGCATATGATTTTTAAAATACAGTTTAAATGATATCTTTTGGTATCAATTTAAAGGTATATATGTAAGAAATAAGAAACAAAGACAGTTTTAGGGATTACTTTATCTTGAATGGTTCCCAGCTTCATAACTTTTGGCCCATGTATTCATGCACAAAATGGAAGCCCCCATGCCTGTCAAAACCGGTGTGTTTATTCTAAGGTAACTAATTCAGTTACAACGTATAGAAACTTTTGACATGCTGTTTTTTCAAAAGGTTATGGCCTTATCTTTCCAACAATGTATAGTGATATATTGGGAAGTCGCTTGGTCATGGTGAAAATTGAGCTCAAACATTGAATATTTTATAGGTAACAATGAAGGAATTTATTTGCGCATGCGTAACCTAAAGCAGTGCCAAAATGGCGGACACAGAGACTGAATGTGCTATTATTTTTTTAATGTTTTTATTATGTTATATATATTTGTGTTAAGTATAAATTAAAATTTTGTAATAGTTATAGTGTCCAGTGGTTTATGCGCTTAATGTTTTGTTTGACAATCACTCTTATGATGCTTGAAGTCATTAAAATGTACCTGAAAAAGTCCCCATCAAGAACATGTTTATGTTTCAGACCTGTTAAAATATCTTAAAATGCATTAGTACCTTACTTGAAAACTATATTAGTTAAATGAACATCTCTGCGACAATGTGCAATCATATTAAAGTTTAAAGTCGATGTTTACAGCTAAACCAGTGTCTTTATTGTGAAGTGGTTATGTGCTTGCGGATAATACCTGACTGATGTAGGAAACTGTGATGGATAAGTGCCAATGTAAAAGGATAATTACCTAACAAACTGAAAAATAAGATATATGTTTGTCCTGTATACATGACATAATTTCTTTTAGTGTTATGAATGTGCTTGTTCAATCATTTCCTCTAAACTATCAGAAGATGTATTACAAAAAAAAAATAATTACACAGACTTAGCATTTGGACGTTCAAATTTATTAACAAGAGGGTCACTATGAATGCGTTCTATGCTTTTATATTTTTAATGGTGTTCCTGTATATATGAAATAATTTCTGTTAGTGTTATGAAAATGCTTGTTCAATCATTTCCTTTAAACTATCAGAAGATGTATTACTAACAAAAATTATTATACAGACTTAAACTTTGGACGTTCAAATTTATTCACAAGAGGGTCACTATGAATGCGTTCTATGCTTGTATATTTTTAATGGTGTTCCACTTTCATTATTTTGAACTTTATATACTACATCGTCTTTAAAAAAAAATAGATTTTGTTTCTGTCTTTGCAAATCGTACGGCACTCTATCAGGATAGAATTTCGAGCGATATCCATACTTCCAACTATATATTCGTCCAGCAAAAGCTCGCGATTTCAATAAAGGTTTTCATGATTAAGTCTTATATGTAAATACACGTTAAAAATTGTCACTGGTGAACGAGCAAATTATACAATACGATTGGAATGAAAATAGAAATATACGGATTCCATTATAATCGTCCAGCATACATGTTAGGTGTTTATTCCTCAGATTTTATACGTTGGTTTGGTTTTTATCCGTTCCTAGTATACATTGCGTTCGGTTATTATCAACTAGAAATTGGGTTCTTTTCCATTTTCTTGAGGTCTGCACATTCGAACGAGTATCGTGTCCATATAAGATGGGATAACAACACAGTGTAAACGGGGATTTGAAGCAGTATATGTTTCCTTCCAAACAGCGAAATAATATGGCAATTTAAAGCATCCTGGTATTTTTTAAGATTTTTCATAAATATTTTATTTGGATGTTTGGCCTTGTTCCTCAGCATTCCATCTCACAACCCAATAATTGCTAGATGTAACATTAGGTATGTTGAATTTAATACTTATTTGATTAATGGCGACGGATATTACAACCAAAACATACCTGTACATAAGAAAAATATGCATAAAACAAAATAGCCCCGACTTTCCATCCGCCATATTGGCACTGCGTTAGGGTCGCTGCACTGCGTTAGGGTTATCCGGGTACAGGCCGTGTACAAACGGATTTGAAAATATAATTGTATCTCTTTTGCACCATTTTATTTTAAAATTTAGGCGCGGAAATTATTTTTTGTAATATCACACTATTTCCTTACAAATCAATAGAACCTCGATCGGAAATATGGCGTTTTCAGCTTTATCGCAAACAATATAAACTTCCCCTTGTTTGTCAGAAAAGTACAAACGGATTTGGAAAATTAATTCTTTGCTCGTTCGAGTGGTAATAATTTTGTGTAATTATTTAAATTTTTCGGCAGGGGAATTTAGGTTTAAATGAGGTACTTAAGAATTAAAAATTCATTTCCGTGACTCAATTCGGAAATAAACGAGCGTTGTCGAACGAAACCGAGTTGGTTCGTGGAACACTACCTATCTAGCAGTTTGTGTTCCCCGCGGAGTTTATTGTGGTAATAAGCAGATAACTATATTGGTATTTGTATCATAGACCTTATAGTTATATGCAGGTTAGCTTATTTTAGATGATGAAATCCAGGAGGAAAATTTAGATGTATTGTTTTTTTTATAACCATGCATAAGAGATATATTCATTGAGATGTTCCAGAGTACGAATGTTAATTTATACCAGAATACATACATTCAATTAGTGTTAATTGAAACTAAGAAATTATACCTAAATATTCTGATCCAAAAACAAGTTCTTTAAATGCAAAACGTCAACATAGTACCCGAAATTAATGAAAGAAACAATAGCAAAGTAAATAGTTGTATGCATACGAGTAGCAATAATTCCATTCATAAATTAAGACACAACAAGCTAGAATAACTGAAATAACAACGTTCTGATAATGTAGCTATTACAATGTATAACTTTAATTGATTTAACTTCTTTAAAGTTTCTATATTAATTAAAGCTTAATATATCAAATGAAAATGAGATCATGCAGGTACTTATATGGGTTGGTGCTCACACACAACACACTAAACAAAAGGAAGAACTTAAATTGGATTTGACTGTCCGTGAACTCAAGCAATTACTGTCCAAAAAGGGTGTGAAAACAAAGTTGAGAAAAGAATTGAACCTCTGAAAGACACGTGATAACTGTGTCGAATGCTTATCAGACAAAGAATGATGTTTTATAATTTGATGAATTGTGATCCAGCTGTAAATTATCAATTTATGTAGAGAACCAGATGAAATGCATGCTTTGTGATATAACTGTATTCTATCTAAATTATTGTTGATGTTGTTGTTTTGATGTTTTTCTTCTTACGATTATGATAATGCTGCTGCTGCTGCTGATGATGATGATTATTATTATTATTATTGTTATTATTATTATTATAAGTAGTAGTAGTAGTAGTAGTAGTAGTAGCAGTAGTAGTAGTAGTAGTAGTAGTAGTAGTAGTAGTAGTAGTAGTAGTAGTAGAGCAGTAGTAGTAGAGGAAGTAGTAGTAGTAGTAGTAGAAGCAGTAGTAGTAGTAGTAGTAGTAGTAGTAGTAGTAGTAGTAGTAGTAAAAGTAGTAGTAGTAGTAGAGCAGTAGTAGTAGTAGTAGTAGTAGTAGTAGTAGTAGTAGTAGTAGTAGTAGTAGTAGTAGTAGTAGTAGTAGTAGTAGTAGTAGTAGTAGTTGTTGTTGTTGTTGTTATTGTTGTTGGAAAGAAACAGAAGTGTGTCGATTTATCTCATGCATACTGATATACTCTTGCAAAAAAAACACTGCGCTAACAGGACAGCCAGATTGAATTGTTGACGGTATGAAAGCGTACAATTTATTACCGATTGAATCTTAGATAGGGCAGTATCGATAATCAGATAAAATCGATAGCAGCCGAAACTCTTCGGAAGATTTCCGATTAGAACCGAACAGCTAACTGTCTATCGGGTAGTAGTATTTTTTTATCAGCTTTACTATCTGGCTTAAAGGCCTAGTTAAATCTTTCTATATTTGACCCCCCCCCAAAAAAAAAAAATCTGTGGTATTGTACCCTTGTGTATTGGCACCCGGCTGTGGTCACAGTGTGGACACAGTGTGGCGACCCTTATCAGCTAATATCAATACACGGCTGGAGAGGCAACAATGCACTTAGCCATTGTTCAGTAAGCTGAGAGAAAAGATTACATATAATGATAAGACATTTTATGGAGGACCGATACACAGAGTGGAATACCCAATGGACAAGCCAGACATTCCTTAAACTAGGCCTTTTAGAAGAAAGCCGAAATTGTTCAGTATGTGTTTTGTAACATCGCAGGCTAATGTGAAACGGATTCTGTATTAAAAGCTATCCCCCAAGGCAATCTGTATTTAAGAGAGAGCCAACGTTACGAGGCAGAATAGTGGCGGATCCGTGGTCTAGTGGTAACGCACTGGTTTCACAACTCACGAGTCGCAGGTTCGAGCCCCCGCTAAACCCTAACCTACTAACTCGTCTTTCGCATGAGACGTTAAACCGAGGTGTACTAGGTGCTTCACACCGGGCACTAAAAGACCCAGGGTCGTCTCTGGAACGGGGCGTCTCCTGTATCATGCACTATCCCTCGTAACCCAAATAACAAGTCTTCTGGGGGCGATGGCCATATGGGAGAGAATCCAGGTGCACTCGATAAAAATGTAACACACACACGAGGCAGAACTGTCAAGTGCATCGATAACGGCAGTCATGTAAGGAAGTTCTGAATTTATAGCAGGTCAATTTAACTTTGCATCTTGAACGTTTATCTGAAATTATGCAAACTATTGACGTCTAATTTATAATTATCTTTATAATTATATTATAATTTAACGTGTTAAACCAGACAGTTAAACATAGAAAAAATGAAACCGGTCGTTATTTGTTGGGGTTACTATTTCAAATATTATAAATGAGATCCTCTGGTTATATCCTCTGGTTATGTACCACCTCCAAACACCTTTTGTACCTTATCGTTGAGATTGTGTGTATAAAGAATAACGCTACAAATAGCATTAAATAAGTTTAGATGCAGTTTGAAAAATTGTTGATTAATAGTAACACCGTAATGTGTACTTCACACTGTGGTATTGAAGTTTTAAAGGAACGCTAAAGAGATTGACACTGAGAAAAATTTACATCAACAATAACTTGTATAAATATAAGTCCTTTTATAAACCGTCAATTGATACCTGTTAACAATAACTAAAGATGAAATAAATTTCGGTAGGAATACGTGTATTCTCTATTTTAAACTGCATTATACAGTACCCGCTCGTGCTAACAGATGTTGGAATGCTGTGTTTAATGATCAATACATAAACTTGGAGAATACAAATAATAGTTAGAAAAAAATAATAAATTACTTCATTTAATGTTAAATATAAATTTCAAACCAAAAATATGTTTCAAACTAAACATATATTTCAAACCAAAAATGTATTATATATTGAAAGTCTAAAATAATTATAGTCAAAGACACACTTTTACCATAAATGGGTTTATGACAATGTTTCTCAACCCAATACTTTATCTTAAAAGCAGTGTGTAGATACTGTCTTCAATATGTGCTGTTGATTTTTTTTTCAGAAAATTATTTGTAATTGAAGGAGAACTCAGAATTGCCAAAGAAAATGTACACCGGTAAAGGCTAACGTGTTTTTATCATTTTGGTAGAAATGTTATTGTCATTTCCTATCCAACACTTATTGTTGATTTATTGAGATTACTTAAATAATAACATATGCTTACTGTCAGAATTTGATATCAGAACAGTTTTGGTCGATCTATATAGTTATTTGCAACTAACATTCAAACTCCTTCCTGTCTATTTTAAAGGATAAATGTTCATCCATTAAAATAACAAATACTTCACAAGCTTCACCATGTGCACTTGTGTATAAAAATCTTAACGGTTTTACAAAGGATATTTGAGTACATCGATTGGATGAAATGCAATATTAACTAGCCTTTGTGGAACTTTCAAATATTATATTTACACATCTTTGCATGCTATTTATTGTATTTCAACGCGACATAGCGTTTTCAAGATTTAGATACTGCGAAACAAAAGATTGAACGGTAAATCGTTTCGTGTTTATGCGTTCGGCTGTTTATCGACAAATCATGTATTACACGATCAAGATACAACTTCTCTGAAACATATAATGTTCTAGACTGTATAGTAGTATTGGCTTTTAAAATATGTATTTGCTAGCATTGTATTTTTTTCAGAAAGTATCAAGAAAAAAAGAAGAAAAGCAGACAGCTGCAATGCAAAAGATTAAACAATGCAAGGAGAAATAACTGGCAATAGCAAACCAAGAGGTTGAACGGTAAATGTTCATTAAGTCATCCTCAAAGTCTTCAGCTTAGATTACTAATATAATTACAAGGTCCTTTGGTTACAGTGCCGAAGGCTTTATGTACAAATTAGATTAAATACAAAAACTGACCTTCATACAAACCGAAAAGAGCGTTTCAATTCTTATAATTACAATTATAATTACACTTGTGTTTATGCTTTAAATTTTCACCTTAACAGAGTAAATTAATTTGGGATTTATTTTTTGCAATTCGCGCAACAATACATTGAAGTATGATTCGTAGGCTCCGCCCCTTGCACTGCAGTAGCGTTGTGTTCATGTCGCAATACACCGGTATCTTAAATAATACAGTAGCTCTAGCGATAAAATTAACGTTTGATTTACTTTTGTTTTGGTCGATATTTCGTAAGAGCAATTTTAAACAAGGTGTTTTGTATCCATAATACACATGTAGCAAGAGACGGAAATATTGAAACGCGTTCCAGTTTAGAATTACGACTAAGGCTAAACGAGTCAAAAGTTGTTTCCAGATTGTTGCAATTTTGTAAACGCCCTTATACATGTGTGGATGGAACCGTACTTTAGGCGTAAAATATATTTAAACAATTAATGTTTATTTTTACATTTGAAACGCAATGTTTCATATGTATGTTTTATTTATTTCTTAAAACGACCCGTTAGACCCTCGATGTTAGTCAATGTTTACACCCATTATGGCATGCATTTTAAAACCGTGTGTTGAGCAAATATTTCAACACCACATTTTTTTGCACGTCATGTTGAAACGTTTTGTGTAAGAAATTCGGCAAAATATAACTAACAGTGTGGATATAAAATCAAGATGAGAACAAGGTAAGCGACTTTTATTATTTCACTACTGATCAAAATATCAAATCTATGGAATTGTGTGTCAGCGGCAGAATATATCTACTGTTTCTTTATCTGTGACACACATTGGAAAGGTCAATTGTTATGCATCTTGTTTGCATACAACTATGAACATGAAGAATTTTTTTTTTTCAAAGCTACTAGTAAATGAGAATTCTTTCATTTTTTTAAACTTTTGCTTCAGCTGCTGATGAAACTCCTGGCCCCGAGTGATATAATTAGTAACGATTCACCGCAATAACGATTCGACACATAACGATTCGCCACAGTTTAATGATTTAATGGAACAATAATCGTCACAACACAACGATTATATCGTCTAATGAACCAAAATAACAGATATATCTCTTTCGGTCCCTTGTCTGGCTAAGACTTATGAAAGAAGATTTATCTTTTTAGTACACATCAGTCATGAAATAATCTCTTTATGTATGCAAACTAGGAAAATATCATGTCACATCTCTTAAATTATTAAACATAGTGTATTATCTAGTAAATGATGATTGGTGTTGGTTATGAGAATATAAATATCGTGCACATTTCTTGTACAAAAATCCTGTACGTGTCACTGTGTTCTCAAAAATTGATAAATCGTTTAGCATTATTGGTGCGTGTTTTTTATTTTAACTTAAATGTATTTTCTTACTTTATTATTTAATAGGTGATTTTTCAGCTTTGATTACTGTTTCTTGGTCATCTTCTATACGTCATTATCATGTAAAAGGTGTATGCTTATTATTTATTTAAGCGTGCATTACTGTGTTTGGGAATCATTTCATCGATTTATTGTTTAATATATCTATGAAAGGAGTAATTGTGAAATTAAGTGTTCTTGTCGACAAAACTTTGTAAGGATTATTCATTTGCTTTTTTGTTATTGTTTGTTCCTTTTCAGTTGCAACATAATCGATCGTAAACGTATACATGTAACGTTTTTATTTATCTCGTTGATTGTATTTGACCGTATATAATGTGTTAAAAGAACTTCAACGTATTAAGAATGTTACTGATGTGATGCTTGATTAGATAGTGTTTTAAATTAAGACATTTGTTGTACAATCAAGGCCTAACAATCGTTTTATTAGCAACTACCAACAACTTAGAAACAACTTAGACGAATTCCGCTGCCACCCATACTTAACGTTGAAATTATATAGTCATATACTAAAGTTCTACTTATTATCAAACTTTCTTCACTTTCAAGTTTGTTGTTTAAAATTATTTTTCAAAATATGACTGATATTGTTCATGTACCTCACATATATATTATGTATATTATTAGGATAATACACCTTATTGAGGTCGTTAACGTTTGCAGAGACCCGAAACATGGGCTAATGCCCGAGAGGGTAATTAACCATAAAATCGTATTTTTTTTATAGTATAGAGTATCCGAAAATCGCGCAAAGGTAGGATATTTTAATATTACATTTACCAGGGACCCGTTCAGCCGAGCTGGAATCGCAATAGCTAGGTTCACGCATAAGTGAAAGCCGCTCGTTATTGGCGTTTGACTTCTGAATAACACACCTCTTTACGATAACCAATCGCTTTATATTCATAAACACACCCCTATAACGCACATAAAGCGGACTTTCTATGCCGTATTTATATATCATGTACCTTAAATAAATATATATGCATTTTTATATGTCACTTTTTATGTGTTATGTTTTTATGTGAACGAACAACAACTTGTCATTATTACACATTAAGGGGTCAGCATAATGAAGACAAAATAAAAGAAACAAACATCTCCATAGTTAGTTAAACTACTTGCTTTCTTAATAGTGACACCAATGATATACACTCATATCCAACACGAATGTTGCATATTTTAACACACACAAACACAACATACACAACAAGCATTTCTAAGAATTAACCGCATTGCAAACCATGACCTCTTTTGGCATTTGTTGCGTTTGAAATAATCACAGTTAAATCATTGTCGGAACTATCATTGATGACTGCGTTAAGTCCCGATCCCCAAAAACATTTACATGATGACACAAATACGAGACGTCGGCCTGCAAAACATAATTAAAATGAAATGTTATATTTAAAGGCACCTTAAACTAAAAAAAAATGTTTACTTGTGGAATAGCTATGTTTTTCATAGTCATAATACCATTGAAGAATATGTAACTTACTGCGCAATTGATCACCTTGTATAGATAAATGATGTTAGATATACTATAATTAGTAACTTTGCGTATTTAATTTCATTTTGTTTAACGCTTACACAACACCAGATACAAAACAAAAAATTATGTTTAACTTCTTTTTTTTTTTACATTTATTACAGATTATTAAATATTTTCAACTAAAATACCCCTTTTCGTCATTTTCTTCTTTCTTTTTTAACACTTGAAGCTTGTCACTGAAATATAAATTGACGTTTAAATATAAACAAACATCACATTTTAGATAAATAAAAGTTTTCAAAACTGTTAACTGTTTTAGTGGGTTTGTTATAAATGTGAATATATTTCGTCAAATCGATATATACGGGGTACGTAATATTTTTATTTATTGATGTTTTCATGGAAATAGCAACCTGTTGTTGGACTTTATAGCAGCATTTTTACTTTAAAACTACGTCATTTATTAAGTAAAAAATGTCATAGAGTTTCAGAAAATTGTACTAGCATTAACAAGAAATATCTTTAAAAAAGAGATTCGGCAATTGTGGTAATTTTACAAATAAGGAATGTCGATTAAACTTTCAGCATAAATATTCAAAACAATGTAACTAAGACTGGTTCCGAATGTCATACAATACTCAAATACTAAATAACACTAGTAGTTTACGCCTCCTTACATACCATTATATATAAATCATTATATACGTTACTTATATATGTGTATGATTTTAAACATTTAACATTTTATATATGCTTTTGGGTTAATTAAGGATTATTTAATGAAATTACAACACTATATTAGTTCAGTTTAAACCTATTTATTTTTGCTCAATTGCATCGAAAGTCTAAAGCTTATAGAGACACTCTCGAGTTCGTTTCCTGGGTAGAACCAGTACTTGGTGTTTTTGGGGAGATCTTGAGAACGCTCCCAGATTGGGGATCGAACCCGGGACCTCCCGATCGCTAGGCGGACACCATATCCACTGCGTCACCGCGACCTAACAATATATTCAGCAAGACAGAACATGAAGCGTAGACGATAATAAATACATCGACAAGCCGGAACATACACGGCAAGAAACTGTATTAATTACAAAGTAGTACATTTCTGTCCGAAGTATGCACGCGCCTAAATATGTTAAAATATTTATGGCTAGATAAATCTCGTTGTGGTGTAAATAATACATTGTTGTCAATGATATTTCGAGTATCTCGCCTTTTCAACTGTACACTGTCAGTTTGACCCAACACTGACTTGCAGGCGAGCGAGCGTATGGTAACTTCGCTCTCAATATAGACTATCACTCTGGTGGGAGAATTGTCTTAGAAACAATTGATATTTACAGAATCGCTGTGTCTATTGTGTACGAATATAAATGAAAACACTCAAATGTAAAATGTGCGTTCAATACATCGTTGTAAAACATAACATTTATTGCTTTTTAACATGTCAAATTCATGTCAAATCATTTCAATAGCGTTGCGCATATACGAAAGTTCTTATTTTGTGCGAACTGTTATCCTCTTATTTAATTTGTCATTAGTATTCCAAACCTGTTTTGAATTCGTCTGCTGTATTATTGGGATGTTGCACCTACTCATGTATGACCAGTGTAGTGGGAATTTATCGTAAATTAGCCGCTGGAATGTTAGGATTTATTCATTCGGGGCTCCTGGCGGGAAATTTTCACAACATTTTGATTGGAGATTCAGAAAGGTCAAAATTTGGGTTAAACAGCCACGCCGAAAAATAAGAAGAGTTATGTATTTACCAGTGAGATACGTTAAGACAATAGCAGAGGGTTACACTGACTTTAGAACTACCTACTTTTAGCACAGTGTTTAAACCAATTGAACGTGCTCCCGGGTGTTGTGAGTACAATTATATTGATAAATCTGTCCATACATTACGATGTCCATAAAGTCATCATTTTAGGGTATATATCCAACGACAATTCGTATATTTAATATACTTTTCATCTTAAGACATTTTTTTACTTTTTGCCATTAATTTTTCATAGATTTATGACGTGTACAACCGAGAAAGTCAGAAAAACAGCTGACATTGCGTGTAAATCTAGCTGACAACAAACAATAATACAAACAACTTAAAAACTTAATTTACGATTTATTAACATTGCCGAAAAACTGTGTAGACGAATAATTGTAATGTGATTGTCTCCAATGTGTATGATTGATTATAATTGTCCAAACTAGTGGATTCTTTTAAAATCAATGTTATACAAAATGTTGCATTACTTTGATAGTATGGACTATGTATTTGATGAATAACTTTTTTGCAAATAAAATAGAAGTGAGTACGCATCTATTTGCGGCAAACACAAAACATACAAGTTTAAAAACATCATCAAACATAACGTAAATCACCATAAAGCAAGCAATTAAAAAGATCATTATAGTTACAAAGAATTTTTATACAGTTCCAGAAGACATCCGATAATCAAAAAGGATTGTTGTGCGAGTATTCGAAAAGAAATCCATCAGTATACATCACGATCTGACAAAACCATTAACACTGAATCACTAGTCCAAGTCCATGACCTGATTAATAGATAATAAAAGATAACTTTAGCTGTTTGGCAACGGGAATCAACTACATATGTTTTCTGAGGCATTATACAATAAATTAAATATATCATTCTCATATTGACAGGTTTAGTTTCACTGACGGACTGCAAACAATCTAACTGCTAGCAGCAGGATAATTGCAATATGAAACATTAGAAAATGAAACAATAATTGACAACTAAAATTTGACATATGTTGTAATGTTTTATATTAAGTCTTGAACTGAACTAAGATATTACTGTATGTTAAATGTATGATCAATACAAGCCAACTGTATGATGCTATCATTAGTTGTACGATGTAAACATCGTGTTTGCTCGCGTGGAGAACCCATGAAGTTGTTTTGCGGTCAGAACATAATACAAGTTTGTATAAAGAAAAATCACTGAAAGCAACGGCTCTGGCGTTGTTGTGATAAAAGAAAACACCAACTAAATACATTCTTCACTACTAAAAACAGCAGAAATCACTCACACTTTAGCGCAGTAAGCGTTAAAATCACTACATAAGACTGTGCAATACGTTGTACAAAATTGATTGACACACATATCAGAGAACATCGTAAATTTGCCTACATAAACTGCTCACATCATAAAATTAGACTTGTTAAGGTAATACTCTGACACTGAAGCATGTACAGAAATATAAGAAGCAGTATGTGAGTAAATCACATTTTAATTCGTATGTATTTACACAATCGCTGATGAATCAAGTGATGGATGAAGTTTCTGACAATATATCTAAGAAAACAAACTCGAAAATGAATACAATTGAAAAGAGTTGTCATTACAAAACAAATTATTTGTCTGTTTTCTCTTTTCTCGTTTTGAAGATTAATTTTTTTCTAGTTTCTGACTACGCACTAGCCGAAATATTGTATTCATTTGTGTTATTGATGATATACGCAATCGCATTATCCGGTATTAAGTTTAATTGGTTTATACACAATGTTTAGGGACTAGACGGGTAGTAACTTACAATCCATGTACGGTCAACATTTACCCGTTATACAAGGGTACTCGTTAACACACTAAAGCTATTAAACCATGTCAAAAAGACACTTTGTCAGAGACTTTACCATTTTTGAAAACAACAGACGTACAGCTATGTGACGTGTATTTGTATGCTAGGTAAGTGGTAAACATGTATTTAAAAATACAAACCCTGTATTATTTTATCTACTTCAGAGGATTATCATCCATAAACGACACTGTATTTAGAAAAAAATGTTTCGATATCAGGAGTGTTATTTTGAAGTTCTAATATAATATACTTTTCGTTTTAGAAACTGTGACAAAAAATAGAAATTTTTATTTTATCAACCTGTGAAAAAAAAAACCTCTTTAAAAGTGTCCGTTTACATGTTAGGCACCGCTGGATTTTGCACAGCTGATGTCATTATTATTTTTTGAAAAAACTATACCTTATTCCACGTAGTTCCTTTTACATCTTTTCAATGTCCAACCTGAAATTTTTAAAATGACACAGTGTTTACGTGTTTTTCTTTCAAGGTGAAGTGAAATAACTTTTATGCAAAATTTCGCGGAATATTATAGCCCTATACTGATTTACCTACCACTTTTTCGCATTGCGTATTAATTTGATCTTATTATAAATTTTCCTTCTCTTTCATTTTGTTGATTGTGGCACAAATGATTTTTATTCGAATTCAATACACATATTAAATACAGTTATCTAACTTTAAAAAAAATGCCTGGCTAAACTATGATCGCTTAAGACGTTTGTTGCAAATTAAATACTCGATTATTTAATAAATGTTATAAATATCACCAGTTAGGACAATTAAAATTGTTAATGTTGAACATTTTATTTTCAGTTTTTTTAACATTTTCCAAACCGTTTGAAAGTAACCAAACACTACTATTTTGTATTCATTATAAAAGAGTATTAAATATCTCCAACTGAAATACCTGCTTTTTTTTTTCCATTTTTTCATTTTTTTCGCTTCAATAAAATATAATTGTACAGTTGACTATCAAACACATCCACATACAGTGGAGCAAGTGAGTGCCAAAACTGTTTGTTTTTATTAATGTGAATCTAATAGCCAAACGATATACACGAGCTGCATCATTCATACAAATAGTATTAATTTATTGTATAAAATGATAAGCTAAATTCTTGAATATTATTAAATATAGGTACTAATGTCATTGAAATTGAAATGGTTCTCGCAGCTATTTTAGTTAAATGCAATATCCTGCTACATTAGTATTGATAAACATCTCATGAATATGTGCGCAATTATGAAATTTTTATTTTTAACATATCTTAACATTTCTATGTCGTATGTAATGTAAACACGAACTATTTAAGGTTACGTTACACTTCAATCAACACTTGATGTAATACAAAAATTTAAAACGTGAACAGCGGTTTACAATTCTACATTCTTTAATATGTTACGTACACTGCCACATCGGATGCTTATAAGACAATTAATCTAAGAATTGCGAACGACTGAAAATCTATATTTTGGGTCACAATCTTAGGTCTTACTTTTTTAAATAAAGAATCAATTAATGAAATATATCTTATTTAAGGTAATTGTATTTTCATTTTATCAACATACTATTACACTCAATGTTTTCCAGGTAACAGAGCAAAAGTTTTACACAAGACAACACCTTATGTCTTTTAGTTCCCCTTGTATCTGTTGAATTGTCAACCTGAAAAATAACAACAGTTTATTTATTTATTTATTTATTTATTCATTTATTTATTTATTTATTTATGTTCATACAAAACTTACATACACCATATAATATCCTTTTATATCATTTTATATACGACTATCCATGTGTATAATACCTATTATGCTATTGTTATTCTATAAGTTTATTTCACAGACATCTGTACAATACGGTGATATTTTTGGACAAGTACACAGCTGAAAACACATATTGGACGAGCCGAAAGGCATTATAATGTAAGTATGCCAACTGTGTGAGTCCAACTGTATCACCTGATCGAAGGAACAAAACCATGTCCTTTTATATTGAAACTCAAAGAAAGAAAGAAAACATTAAACGTTCAATATATCATTCCAACTTCAAATTTCCCACCAACAAAAAAGAACAAACACAATAAGAAAAACGAATATAAGTAGATCTAGAACCGATGGACGCTCCCCGATGCCTCTTGACCTATTATTGTGGCCTTTACCTTAAATCTACGAACCTGATTCATAAGCGCGACGCTTTTTCTTATTGAGGCAAACATTTGTGCAAAATAAATTTAGTTTTATCCATTCATGGCCAGGTTATTAGTCCGGACAAGCGAAACGACAATTTCAAAACATGAACTTTAAGTATGGTCTTGATCTTTGATCTACAATCCTGGTTCATTCACGTGACACAACGTTTCAATGAGGCGAAAAAGTTTGCCAAGTAATTGGCAAATCCTTCATCCACGTAAAAGGTATAATCCGGACAAGCGAAGAGTCTATTCATGCGTATTCCCCCATAATATCAGGGATATATAAATCTGGGGCAAACTGACCTAACATTTATAAACCCATCTCAAACGTTTTGCAGGCTTAAAGTATAAAATATTCTCGCTTTTGTTCGTACACATGTTTCAAATTGTTATTGAAACGATGAGGTCAGATATTATTATTAATGCTCGTAGTTTCTCAGATTGTTATGTCAAAAAAGGATATTTAAAAATAAATATACTGAAAAAAAGAAACTATCTTTAAGTGCTATGTACATGCCAAACTGTCGCGGTAACGTTAGAGATGTACACACATGCATACACATACATAAACATACATACATGTTGTTATTTTAAAATTGTTCTACAAAAGCAAAATCGACTAGATAATCCCAGCAGATTCATAAAAAAAAATGTATACAACAAGCACAATATTTCAGTCAAATATTTTCAAACGTTCAAAATTATATTCACGATTTAGACATTGTCAAATCACGCGTAACGAGACTGGCGAGATAACGCGAGATTTTGAGATCGGGGGGGGGGGGGGGGTTCCGTTTTCTCGCTGTAAAGTAAACATCGATCAGCTATTGATGCAGTTTTACATAAACTGCTATTACAACTCAAAATAAACAACTAATTAACTTCATATCAAGACGAATTGCTTTAATTTACGATTTTAACGTTCACACATTTTATTTAGACCTGGCTGTATAACAGTATTAATGGTCAAACGAGTAGTGTGTCAAAATAGGCAAAAATGAACAAGAAAACCACACCAACCCTACAGTTAGAAGTAAACCATACAAACTCTTTTGACATGCTACTTTAAAAAGGTCCACCTATCTATTTTTAAAACATTTAACAGGTTAATGTTTTACACATTTACAATGTATTAAATGTATAGAAAATAGCCCAACATTGAGTACATTTTCAAGGACCCATAAAATTAGTTTTATTTGATTTGGTGAGGGGTGTCTCACAGATATATTAATTTAATGTATATATCATTTTTATGATTTTTTTTCTTTTGGCAATTGCAACATGAATACAAACCGGGCCCAGCTAGCTTAGTTGGTAGAGAGCTGGACTGTCAATCTGGGTGTTCGCGAGTTCGAGCTCCAGCCCGGCCACATAACTTGTGTGGGATTGGTAATACAATTATTTCTGCGGCCATTCTCTCTACCTCGGCTTCAAGGAGGACAGTAGTTACTTTCATTAAAGTATGTAGATTTGGTACTGGTTAACCGCTTAGATCGGCTAGGGAAAAGTGAGTAGGTTAACTGACCGCCGTAAAGTCTGTCATTGTAGATTTGGTACTGGTTAACCGCTTAGATCGGCTAGGGAAAAGTGAGTAGGTTAACTGACCGCCGTAAAGTCTGTCATTGTAGATTTGGCTTCAGTAAATACATGATGAGTCCATCAGTTCCACATAATAGACCTGTGTCCTACTAGTACTATCATAAGGAATATATGCAGCTTAATTATATTCACTTTATCAACAACACAACAATAAAAAAAAGTCCATGTTACCGGGGTATTCTCTTTTAATCATAAGCTATAAATATAAAGCTGTTCAAAATTACACCCAAGGCAAAAAAATAAAAAAAGAACATAAAGTATTCAATTATACTGAAACAAGTATCACAAAAATACATTAGTAATGCACAAAGCATGGATTGTTTTAATTAGTATATTCCTTTGTAGAACCAGTACTAAGTCACTGTTTCACAAGTTTTAGTACAGTTCAGTAAAAAACCAAGCAAGCTCATCAACAGCTATTGAGTTGGGCTGACATTTCCAGTGTACCCATTTTGAACAGGAACTTGGACGGTCACATTTAATGCTGGTTCCAATGTCACAATGAACAATTTTTCTATAAAATATATATAGCTAATTCTCGCAGTGGTTTTACACAAAATCACAAAGCAGTCAAGGGTGAAAGCCCGGCAGACCGAATCGACGAAGAAAATTATTCATGTCACCAATGTATCACTTTTCCACGGTCTGCGAATTCCGGAATGTTTTGCACCAATGATGGTTTGCCCGAGGATGTTTCGACTTGGAACTTTGTATGCGCACAGATGTGTGATTTATATATACTTATAACAATTGATCAATAACCATCTGTTATGATATCAACAATTCATTAACATTATTATTTTAAATATATTCACTTGAATTTTGACAATTAATAATATTACTTAACTTGAACACACATAACATAATATTCATATATTTTTTTTATAAATGTAATTACATTAGTGGTGTTGTGTGTCACAATATGCTAATTCAAGAAGGAATAATACAATCAGGTGAATAATCCCCTGGAAAATCAGCGTGAGACATTCCAGATTCTGTGATAGCTACCTGAAATAAATAAAGCTAATTAAAGTATTATTATTATTATTATTATTATTATTATTATTATTATTATTATTATTATTATTATTGCAAAGATATACTGTAATACAGACACACAATACTATTATGTATAAACATACTGACTGGCTACTCTATGCAATTCCGTATATACATTAAAACTTCTAAATATTGCCTATACGTTTTCTATTGACAAACACTGATGACACATTTAAGGACTGTTATTGTTCATTGTGACATTGGAACCAGCATTGTTATAGATAAATATAACGTGCATAAAAATAAAAATACCGGCTTTTTCTTTATTATTTCATAACCTATTGAAAGAAAATTATTAAATCTAATGCCAAAATAAGATCTGTTGCCTTTATAGCGTATTTTTTCCGATCATTAAATGATTAATTCCCATACCCCACCCACGTTTAGAATGTTAAATTTTAACCAGTTTAAAACATAATAAAGTGCATATAAAGCATAAATATGTATAAAAGCGACTTGCATATATTTTTCCGCAACAAATAACAGTTTTCTTTTCCTGTCATATGCAAAATGCAGAATAATGTTTCTGAACAACGATTAACTATACAGTTATACAATTATACGCTCACTGCGCAACCCCCCTGACCTAGATTTCCGGCGTATTCGGAACACCTCGGTAAACAACGTCGAAAAGCTCAATACATTCAAACTTAGTGAAAGTTCCTTTTGTTTGGTTCAGTATTCGCATATAGGGAAATCTTAACTTAAGCTGTACTTAAGTGAAAATTTCAGATGAAATTTTGAAGGCGAAATCCAACATTTTCTGCTTACAAAGGGTAAAATACTAATCCTTTAAGCAATATTTACTAGTTTAAAACATTTTAATGAACACAGACTTAGACACGAAATAGCCAGAGACTAAAGGAATTTCTTGAATTTAAGAAATTTCCTTAAGTTTTCCATAAGAAGCTTCGTGAATATGAGCCCATAGCCAAATTAATATAATAATGTAACATTTTTTTTTTTTTATAAACGTGCATATTACGTCTACACGATGTTCGTTGAAATATGATATGTTTGACTAGGCCTTTAAATACATTATAACTGTGAGTTGAAAACGTGCATGTAATTTCCATTAATCATACCGCATCACTGGACATTTGTATCATTATTTATTATCAATACTGTTACAATATTGGGTTTGGTCTATTGCTGGTGTTTTTTTTATCGGTCTGAGGGTGGATACATGAAACTTAAAATCACGGAAGTCTGGTTGTACAATATTAATTTTATAAGGTCTAATTACAGGTATTCTTGAAACAATTTAAAATAACTTCAGGGCGGAACTAAAAAACGTATATAATCATTGTAATCGATGTGCAATATATTCGTGCATTAAGGACACGATCTTACTTTTTCCGAGCCAATTTGTCTAATGAAGCAAGATGAAACTTTTCGCTTAATAAGTGAAAGAACCTGCGTATGTGCACTCGGATATATATTTTTTTATATTTTCGGCTCGCTTATTACAACTTACCTATTTAATACGGCAATCGACTTATATCCATCGCCAAAACCCACGGTATATATTCCGTTGCCACTACATTGTATATGAAGAAGCGGAACGTATTTGAGCGAACGTGGGTTCCGAAGATGACTTACATGTAACTGCATTAAAATATTACTGCTAAGAGTTGTAGAGAGAGACTGCATGTGTAGTTAAAATGCAAAGAACACCGGATCCGAATTCAATAGAAAATAATTGTTCATTTAAATAATCACCTGGATTAATAATAGCCCTTGCGTATTCAGTTTAGAAACAAATAGGAATTAACTAATACAAAACGTTTATATGAAAACGCTGTATATTATTATCTTTTTATCAGAAAGTATTAAAACTAAATGGAAACTTCAATGGAACCAACACAGTTTTCAGATGCTAGGAATTCATTATCACGTCGATCTACAACAGATATTAGACATTAACTATAAAGAAAAAATAGCTAAAATGGAGAATGCACTTTTAAGTTGGAAAAAAAGAAACTTAACACCCATAGGCAGAATTACAGTTATAAAAACATTATTGATATCATTATTTAATCACCTATTCATATCCCTTCCTAATCCATCATCGGAATTTATTAAAAACTTAAACACAATATTTCTAAACTTTATATGGGGTGGACAAAGTAGGATTAATTATAACACTTTATGCAAAGAATATTGTGAAGGGGGGCTCAAAATGATAAATATCAAAGCTTTTATTCATGCAATGAAACTAACATGGCTAAAAAGAGTATATGTCTCAAATGGAAATTGGTTACACATTGCAAATTCATACGTAGATTTTAAGAAGCTTGTACGATGTGGAAAACATTATTCACAAAAGTTAGCAACTACAATAACCAATCCTTTTTGGAAAGACGTCCTACAATCATTTGTCGTCTTCCAAGAAAAAATAATATTTAATGCAACGGACATATTTTACTATCCAATTTTCTATAACGAAGGAATATGTATAGGAAATAAAAGCATCTTTTTTAATTCCTGGTATATGGCAGGGTTACAATATATAGGTGACCTGTTAGATAGTGATGGTAAATTTCTAACATTAAATGAAATAAATATAAAATATAATCTGAAAATTGACTTTCTTTTATACCAAGGTATTAAAAAGGCCATATTTACAAAATTCAAATCACACAATATACACGAAACTGACAGAAACAATTATAAAATGGAAAGACCTTTTATACCACCATCATTTAAAGTAATTTTAAGCAAAGAATCGGGGGCAAAACGAATGTACAACATCCTAAAAAGAACAGAAATCGAAATGCCAATAAAACAAAAATGGCCTAGTAAATTAAACACTATAATAAGCAATGATGAATGGAAGGCGATTTTCCTTTTACCTTTCACAATCAATTCTGATTCACAATTTCAATGGTTCCAGTACAGAATAATTCACCGAATAATCGGAACGAATTATTTACTTTTTAAAATGAAATTGTCGGAATCCCCTACATGTTCCTTTTGCAAAAATAGCGAAGAGACCATAGAACACATATTCTGGCAGTGCCCCACCTCAAAGTTCCTTTTAAATAATCTGTTTCCGACTACAATTTTTCCTTACTGTAACATGAAAAATTTCATACTAGGTTATGCAGAAAACAAACAGTGATGCAGTAAATAATATTTTCATTTACACAAAACTTTACATATACAAATGCAAAATGTCATTATTGATTCGTTCTGTCGAAGGTGCAAAAAATTACTTAGCATATAAATACGAGCATCAATGGAATGCCGCACTTTTAGCAGACAGAATCAATGATTTCGAATCAAAATGGAAATATGTGTCGGATAAAATACCATATCTCGCTCGTAGATCGGGGCACTAATTTACGTAAGACACTTTAACTAATGACAGATGTTCGTTGGTGTCTTTATTTTTGTTATAGTTCCTCCAAAAGTTAAACATTAGCCTTACTCCCATTATTAATACATTGAAAACTATCTATCTCTCCTTAACAATAATCTTTTATTTTTAATACAATATCTTTCTGAAATATACTTCTGTGAAAGTTGGCGTAAATTTCGTAAGGTTTTAAAGAATTACCTAAATAGCTAACTGTCCAACCTGACACGCTATTGACGTTATACACCAGCTCTCTGAAAGAAAATACATCCTATGCTCAAATGCCAATGTCCTAGTCGCACGTTTGTCACGTATTCTTAGTACAACTTGTATATGTAAGTGATGCTCGTATGTGATTATATAAGTCCTGAAATACCGTGTTTTTTTTTGTTTTGTTTTTTTTGTTTGTTGTTTTTTTTTTTTTTTTTTTTTTTTTTTTTTTTTTTTTTTTCTAAAATGTTTAAAAATCTGTATATTTCAAAGATTTATATTCATAATAATTTTCCCTATCCTCTGTTAACCTTCTTCAATCTACATTTTTCTATTTATTTTTTTTTCAATCGTCGATCTGTACCTGTAGTAAAATCGTTTCTGAATATTTGAATGTTTATGACGATTTGCTGAATTACGTGTGATATGTCACATAACATGTTACTGTAAAATATTACACGTCTTGTTTAATGTACATCATCATATGAAAATGACCTATGTTTTGTATAATGTATTGTATATATGGAAATAAAATCATTCGACATTGAAAAAAATAAAAATAAAAAAAAATAAAAAAAATCTTTTTATCAGATCATTTTTAATTAAAATTATTAACATATTTATAACCACACATAATGCTATTGTGCTTACTATAAAGAAGCAAGTGCTTAAACTAATAACAATGAATATAGGAATAATGAACGAAGTTGTGAAATTACACTTAATGAACTTTTGCATTTCATGCTTTGTAAATATTAATTAAAAATACGATACGTTGCTGTCCTATGTTAACGCGCGTGAAGAAAATATTTGTTGATCTCTAGAACATTCCATATTTAACTATAAAATGGATAATACCTAGACTCTCGATCTAGGCTATCAAAATCAGAAACCTCTCTTTTTGCTTTTTTACCAGATAAAGTCATCCATTGCCACTAAGCAGGGATTGGGTGACCCAACGGGATAAAATACTTGATAATGGGCTGCGAGTTCAGCCAGCCGTGCTATCTTTGTTTAAGTGAATTATGTTGCGCTAGTTATTTTCCCTTGAGAACGGCATGAAAATTGAATTTCGTATTAAAATGTCAGATTTATAATCAAATGACGATAACTCCCTGAAAAATAATCAAACCGGAACGACCTGATAATATGCGCATGTCCGCCCTTTAGTGATGCTGCTTATAAAGTTTCATTGAATTCGAGGTTACCTATTAGTTCCTGACCAGTCACACGCTATTCGTTCCTGGTAGCGTTAACACGACGTCGCGTCAATATGTCAAGCTGCGTATTAATAAGAAACGTTTTAAGTTATTGTATTATGTACGAACAAATTCGTATATTACTTCGGATGCTTCAATCAATTAGGAATAAAAATGTATTTTTAAGTATTTATTAAACTTGAGAAGACAAAATCTTAAATTCAATTTCCTACTGTCGAAAACGTAACATCAATAAATATAGGCTCTTAAAATGAGCAGCAAACCCGTCTGTTAATTGATGAATAGTTGCCAGTGGATACGACATACTCGTCTGATATTGATGTCGGAGCATCTGATAATACGGCATGTCAACTGCCGTGGTTAGTTTGTTCCGAGCACGCCACTTCCGCTTCCGGTCCCTTTCATTGCATTTTAAGTAGCGCGTTCTCCGTTCTCCCGACACTTTTGTAAATTTGACTTTGTATTGTCGCACAAAATTGAAGATTCATTGTAATAAGTATTTCCCATCTTACTTTTATACTTCTCTTTATCTTTTTTATTTTAGCATGCCATTATGTTCGATTAGAATAACCAATAATTTTTGTCGGAAACCTCCTCCCCACCCCCCAAAAAGAGTTTTTTATAATACCATGAAGACAATCTCCATAAATATGTTCTGATATTGATAAAACAAAAATTATACTATTATAAAGATGATAAAAAATATAATCATATAATATCCATAGTTGTTGAGCATTTCATAGCTGAGCGCATACGTGTTATAAATGCAACTATAAAAAAACAAACGTTCCTAGCGGAAAAAACGTTAGCATGACGTCTGCCCAAAATCACGTTTATATTCTGTATAGGGGACATTTATAAAGACGCAATACATGAAGAGATCCAAATCACAATATAATGAAATTTACACACGTGACTAAAGCATTATTTACTATTTCATTACAAGATTTTAAAATTAAACGGTGATATGAAAAAAAAATGCAATTATTATTTTATTTTATTTTATGATTCTACAAAAAATAAGCATACTTTTCAAGAACAGGGGACATTCTAAAGAACGTAACAAAAATTTGTGCATTACGTTTTTCCGATAATTTTTACTTGTGAAATGTATATCTTGTAAGGCATTTCTGAAACATGTTTGATTATTTTGTACACCTTACTCGATAACAGAGGAATTAATAACGTATCAGATAAATCGGGCGGACATTGAATAGATTGTTAGTAAAACTGTTATAATTAATGTTTATAATGTAACGACTGTGGCAATATTTTGAAATCGTTAACCCTGACATGTCTTGTTGTGAATGATATGTTGAAGTTTAAAAATAAATAACATAAAAAAATAATAACACGAGTTTGATCTCCGCCGTGTTCTTGCAATTTATAATTAAATGACGTTTCGGAAATAGTTAAAGGAAAAACACGCATGGTGTATAGGGTATCTAATTATAATCTGAATAATTGCAAATTCACCATATTTTTAAAACAATACACATTCAACATTTTGACCAAAATTCCGTACCTTTAGTGTACATCTTCACTTTTATTATCAAATCATTTGTGAACACCCTAATGTCCCCTAACTTGGCCGGGACAATTCAACGGACTTTCTTTTTTGCAAATTTTACCTTATATGAATTTTACTTATCACCAATTTTTTTTTCGCAGATGAAAACGGAAATGAGGTCTCGGTATAACATGGAAAAAAAAGATGTGTATCTTTTAGCGCCGCGGAAATACAGGCAACATTTCGTTTCAAACAGAAATTAACGGTTACGCGGGACATTGCAGAATTTGACGTTTGACGATTACTTATGCTTTTCTTGCAATAAATTTACAAAATAATGTATGTTATGGGACTAATCAAAATAAAACAATTTTTATGTGGATTAATTTGGTATAATTTATAGCAAATTCTTTAAATATTTCGCGTGTTTATAAAGTTTAAAAGATAGTCCGATAGGCGTATTTTCAAGCTGACGTCATTAACGTGCGACTCGTCTCGGACTGCGATCTCGCGTAAAAATATTATTTAAAAGTCCTTTATCGAGGAGCATTTACTCCCTGCAAAAATCATCAGACCAGAACGACTTACGATATGCGCATGTCCACCCAATAGGAATGCTGAATAAAGAGCTTTATTTAATGTCAATTATTAGTTCTTGAGATCTCGCGCGGAAACGAAGTACCGGACGTACGTAGATTATTGCCCGTAAACTCAAGTGAGGTGTTTTGTTTTATGACCACGGTAAATAATCACACAGCATGAATATTTTCACGTGTTTCGTCATGACCGCTCGCAACAAAATAAATAAATCAATAATTGCACGTAAGCGTACAACATTAAATTGAATTTTGAACCATTATTATTATGCGATTTGGTTAAATATCTTCACAAATCATTTCAACTGCACTGTGTTTGCTCCAGTTTTATGTGGTCATAAATAAAATGAAATTTATACACTGACAGTGTATGTACTAATTGTATTTGTGATTAAAATCTATACAACGTACTTATTTTCCGCAGATGCTCTCCTCTTTTCATGCCTAAAATAATAACAAAAACATGTTATATTATTTTTAGAACAACAATTCAAATAACAAGCAAAAAAAAAGTAAATAATGCTACAATCATTTCTTATTTGTTGTACGCCATCTACGTAATCGGACATTTAACATGGATATTGGTACACTTACGTTTGAACACATATGTCAAAGTCTTTATCAGACTGATGGGAATGTCCCTCTGGGCATACTGGTTGTCTGCCAAGTAGTGTCTCTGCAGTTCCCTTCACAATGTCCTTGGCTTGCTCACCTGTAAAAACACATACTTTGTTTTAACAGGCCTGTATAAGTAACTATGTATCTTCAGGCAGATTTATTTTTATTACATTACATGTATTTCATCACGCTTATAAACTCTATGTTAAAGTAATTAAGACTAGACCAATATTTACAATTTATGTAAATAGACCATTATAGCCTTTTATCAGTGTTAATATTGATTATTTGAATGTTATTTGAAAAAAATACTTGATGAATTTTCATATAAAGTAATTGAGAAAAAAAGTTTAACGTTTAATTTCAGCGATATTATTCATTGTATATTTCATTAAAATGCCAGTGAAGGCTGGCATGTGTCTTTTATTGTTTTGACTAAAATATGCTTAAATATTACAAAAAGTTCCGTTCGGCCCGGTATGAAGATAATAGGATATTTACTAGCAGTTAATTTTGAAACTCGCCAGTTGTTTGAGGCTGGTTTAAACCAATTACACAAGAAAAAGTTTTTTTTTAAATTATTATTTGGTCCAAGATATCATTAATCGCAAAGTTTAATTGTGTCATACATTCGTGAATTGTGTGCGTAGTGTGTGTATGTCAGCTATGTAAAATTCCAAATGTATCACCTTATTGTTCACAACTTAAGTTTTGCTTTTTTATTTTCTCCCTGTGCCAAAAAGTAAATTGGGCATTTTTATTTATAGCAAGAACAACATATTATTATAACACGAAACCAAAAGAGATAAATAAAACATTTACATGTTAAATATTTCATTCCAATTCCCGGCCTCCAACCAAAAACGAACAAACACAAAAACAAACAAACATATCGGTAGAACCGATAGTTGCTCCCAGGTGCCGCTTTGACCTATAACTGTGACCTATAACCTACGGATTTTTCTGTATTTCCGCGATACGCTGTCTTGCTGAGGCAAACATTTGTACAATGTATGACCTCGATCTTTGACCTACTATCTTGGTTCATGCGCGTAATATATATAATACATAGAAAAGTTTCATTGAATTTAGAACTTTCTTAGATGTCGCGCGGAAACAATTAGGGACGGACGAAAGGACGCACGGACAGAAGGACGGACGGACAGAAGGACGGACGGATGGGTGCACGGATCGACATGGAGTATGAACATGGTCGAAAAGCAGACAAAGGAATTATGTTACTCAAGCTGTGATATGTAGATCATTACCGGTAAATTCAAGTTAGCTCTTTCGTTTTATGACGACGGTAACTAGTCACCGAACATTGAAATTTTCACATGTGTCGTCATGACCAGTCGCAGCAAATAAATTTAATACCGACAAACAAGAAACGTGGAAATTCCACGAAAAGCACATTTTTCGAACGAAATGCATTAAAGTCAGCACACAAATATTTTTTTTTAGTAATGGTGACCTTGACCTTGACCCCACCAAACCCATACGCAATCCCAGCGATATCTAGATATAAGGTATCTACATATGAAGTTTCATCAAAATATATCAATGTCTTCTCAAGCTATTGAGCGGAAACTGTTTGTCAATTTTAAGTAATGGTAACTTCACCCCACCCACCCCATATCTCAAATGTTCTCAATTTATTGAGCGAAAACCGTTTTTTCTATATTTAATAACCATGACCTGGACCTTGACCCCACCAAACCTGTATGCAATCCCCAGCGAGGTCTTGATATAAGGTATCCATATATTAAGTTTCATTAAAATATCTCAAAGCGTTCTCAAGTTATTGAGCGGAAACCGTTTTTCTATTTTTAGTAACAGTGACCTTGACCTTGACCCCACCCACCCCATATGCAATCCCAAGCGAGGTCTTGGTATATGGTATCTATGTATGAAGTTTCATTATAATAGCTCAATCGGTTCTCGTTTTAGAGAGCGGAAACGCCCGCCTAATGATTAATAACCATAATTCTCTAGGTCCATTTCCATTTGAAGACATCGTGTAAATAAATCGTATCGCTGAGAATCCACTTAATACATATTGCCCGCTGGGGTATGCTTATGCTTGAAATATTTTGGGACTAATAAGAATACACGATAGATTTTAATATTATTTTACTATTTCCCCGTGTTAAAAAGCTTTACATTTGTGCTATCAGGTCATCATGTGTTCTCACTTGTTCTGTGTGCCGATTGCCCTCTCTGAAAAACACACAGTTTGTATGTACGACCGCCAAAATAATCAATAATTTAATTCGGTTAAAATATAGTTACTATGTGTGTATATTTATCCCATTGTATCTGTTTAATTGTCATTAAACATTAAATGGATCAGTGCCAAATAAGAAAATGCTTTAAGTACATCTACTTGCTAACCATTATAGTGCCAATGTTTCGATTGTAATAAACCAACACGTTTACGAAAAACCATGTTTTATTCTTATCAGTAACCCCATGAATTACCATATTGATAAACGGTGTCTAAATGTTACTTTACTGCAGCACCCAATTGTATAAACAGTGGTATATTTTTACCATTACAATTTGTATGGTTACTGGACCGGCGGCCCATCAAGTTAAGGACCCTTGCAATGCCAGGAGTAATGTGGTAGAGAAAATTGATTTCCTATTTAGTGAGAGAAAAAGGTTTAAACAACATTATTGTTTTTCGCTATTTATATAAAGGAGTAACCGAAAAAAAGCTATGGTCCACTCAATTGTAACCTGGTCCAGTCTTTTTAGCTAATTTGGTAACCCGTTGGTTCACTGCTTTTATAAATTAGTCGTGAAGACTGCGTGAATATCAATAGGATTGACACTTAAGTTATTACATTGGATACGTTACGTGGATATAAAGGTAAGACCATAAATAACTGCATTTAAAGCATGCAAGTTTATGTTGTGCTGTTCCATTATCGAATAGATATTTAGATTGTAGTTCAAGGTTGTATAAATACATAAGACTAATTATTAATTTGACAATCTGTTATATGTTGATTTTCTCATCTAAACTGTTGCAATCATCACTGTTTACGTTCCTTTGTCACATTTAAATCGTGGTAACCACCACTTAACCAACTACAGTAACCAGGTAATTTTTTACAAGATTTTTACCAATTTGTATAATTTACCAAATTTTATACAAACGCTTACCAACAAATCGCCAACTTTGAACAGACAGTATGTGGTTAACCGCTGGTTAATCTCTTTATACAATTAGGTGCAATGGCATTTGCCTATATTGGCCATGTAATCAGCACACAGCAAATGATTTTAACAATGTATTCAATAATCATACAGGGTTAACATTATTGTGGAAATGTAAAACTGAATCTTCAACAAATGAAAATAATATACATGGAGACATTACATCCCCTACCGTAGACCTACATAGTTAAATTAATCAGATAAATTAGAGCATGATTTAACATTAGGTTTCACATTACAATCCAGATATCTTACAAGTTTTAAAAGTTTTACCTTGTATTCCGGATTTATACAATTTAACAAAATATCATGTTCATAAATCGAATCAAAACATTTCACCATATGAACAAATTTGACGTATAGCCGGTTGTTGTCAAATAAATAATTCTGAGTCAGAGATAAAGGGATAGAAATTGCATCAACTGTATTTGTGTACAAAAACTGGTCTGAAATATACGGGTAAATTATATCGTTTATATTTTAAAAACCTGTTTAGGTGCGAGCAAATCTGTACATTTTACAAACTTATTTATACAGAATGTTTAGAGCTGTCGTTTAAGAGCGAGTAATTGATCCGAAGTTCAGTCTATTTGCTCAGCTTAAATGGATTTGTACGCGTATGTGATTTCAATATTCATCTGATTCAAATTATAATGTAAAAAATTAACATAATGTGAATGTTGTTTACTAACACCTTACTCTAGATGCATTCTTGTAACCAATCTAGTAATTGGGTTATTTTGTGCGGTTAATTGTGCAATTTCCATTAGTGCACTCCTATAAATATAAATTAAATTATTTTACTTGGCACAAAAAGCTCTTAGGAGACCTAAGTGTTTCTAAGGATCCAAACTTTTAAACGGGCTAGTAGTAAAGGTTGCAATGATGTGTAAGATGTCAAAGAGAAGCAGCGGTGTATAAACCAACTGTATACAATCCAGATGTTGCGATGCGATTTCAATGGCGGATTAAATAATTACACACAGGCTGGTACAATAATCTGAAAAAAAACTAAGCATATATTCGAAAACATAGACGCAAGTTGTACATTTTAATCAATACAATTAATTTGCTTATATTCCTATATATTTTATTCTGGCATGCTTGCTCCTGTTATCTTAAATCATTGAAAATCGACTGACCTTGTAAATAAGTACACCCGGCCACTTTTTGATATCATTTCCATTGTGATAGTACAAGTGAAAGTTCAATAATTGTACATAATATAACAGTTATTACATTGAAATATATATCGCATGCATTAAAATACTTTCAAAGTTTAGTTTGTGAGGCCAACACTCATGTTTCTATGTAGCGTCATTACTGTATGCCTTATTGCATCGATTACGTATGTTTATTACGAGTGTTTATATTCAATGTATAATAGCTTATTGCAATTAGTTTGTCGTGATTTGGCTACATAGCGCCATAACTGTATGCCATATTGCATCGAGTGTGTATGCCATATTGCATCGAGTGTGTATGCCATATTGCATCGAGTGTGTATGCTTATTGCGACTTTTTATATTCAATGCGTATGACTTATTGCAAGTGCTTATCGTGATTTGGCCAGACTGTAATGGTTCCTTATTTCTGGTTCCTTATTCCTTATTCGAATAAGGAATAAGGAACTATTATTATTCCTTATTCAAACTGGATATATTTGATGTCAGCTTTAAACGAATAAGAATACATAAAAGTCACACGGTAAATCAAAACAATAGTTAAAATAATCAGTTCCTGCATTAATTCAACGAATAAGGAACTGGTTCCTTATTCCTTATTCAATCCCAAATAAGGAACTGAAACTGTAGTGTAACAAGTACATGTACTATATCGTTCCATCTGATTACCAGGAACCTTGAAAATAAAAATCAT
This sequence comes from Congeria kusceri, assembly GCA_027627225.1. Taxonomy (NCBI): domain Eukaryota; kingdom Metazoa; phylum Mollusca; class Bivalvia; order Myida; family Dreissenidae; genus Congeria; species Congeria kusceri. Next base: position 31,921,862 of record CM051039.1, on the reverse strand, counting down.
TCGATATAAAACATAAATACTTTATAAACAGTGATGAATAAGGATCAAGGAACTGGTTCCTTATTCGTTTTTCAAACTGAATCAGTAAGTAAAACTGAATTTAACCAGTGCCTTCTTTTTTACTATGGTAATTTGCAACGGTAGTAGAAAAGTGGTAGACAAGAAGACAATTAGAGTTAAACAAATCTTATTAAATTAAAATAATAATGTTTATGTTCGGTAACATTGTCCTACATGAACCCAAAGCATTCAAGTTGAACGCGAAGTATGCTGTCCGAAAAAAATCCGTTTATCTTCAAATACGAGGATATAACGTCTGCTTGGCCTAGTGGTTAGGGTATTGGCCTATGGAGCGGGAGGTCGAAGGTTCGAGTCTCTCACGGGGATTGTTCGAATATGGCCAGTTAGCTACCCAGCAGCTAGTTAAATCGAAGGGGATCGATTGTCTTCCTGCCAAGCGCCCGGCATATACTAGTACAGAGGACAGAAATCGGGAGTAAAGATGTACATCCTCATTCCTTATTCAAACTAAATAAGGAAATGGAATTTTCTAACTTAAACGATAACTGTACACGTACCGAAAGTTAAACCATTACTATGAGAATTATTTTAAATTATGTCATGTATGTCAAATGTATTAATTCTAACACATGTTAACCAAGTATTATTAATTAATTTTTCAGTTCCTTATTAGCGGCTAAATAAGAAACAAGGAACCATTTCCGTATACTTATTCAAACTGGAATTTAAAAAACAACAACACATTCATTCACTGCTGCTTCCTTCTGTTAAAAAAGGAGTAGAGTTGAGAACAAAAAACATTTCGCATAAATAACCATTTTTACCGATAGAAATCGATCATCCGAATTTGTAGGTCTGAAAGTATGGCCTCGGAATAAGGAACGCGTTAGTGAACGAAGTACATTCATCATTGCTTCTATTATATAAACCATAGTAGAAATGAGACAGAAAAATACTCATTTGTCATAATTAACACATATTATTATGTTTTAGTCGGTTCCATGTACATACACATTACAGTTAGAATTGAAGTCGAATACGGATTATATTTTCCGAAGATATTATATAGTTTTTGTATGCAAATAAAATCAACAACATATCATACAATGCACTGTATCCAGAAATATTTCATTACAACTGCAATTTATTTAACGAATGTTTCCGTTCCTTATTTGCGGCTGAAATGCTATTAAACAGAAGAAAGATATTAAACTGTTGTGGCAATCTATCGAAAGAATATGAAATGATAATGCAAAAAAACAAAGTGCAGTATTACCTAATACACTAAAAATAAATATCGGCTATGTCAATGAAAAACAGAATGTAGCTAACGAACTAAAATAAACATTTTGTTAATATCACTAAAATAATTAAGAAAACAGAATTTAAGAGTGACAACTTTAAATGTTTAAAACGTTTCCTAGACGAAAAATTATGCAACAGAGAGTTTCATATTGATTATATATCGCCTTTGGAAGTAAGTATACTAATTGATAAACTAAATACAAATAAAAGTAGACATAATAGGACCTAACATTATCAAACTTTGCAAAGATAATATTGCACAACCTTTAGCGATGTTCATCAATAATTCCATTGCAACAGGGATTTCCTGACTTACTAAAAATAGCAAGTGTTATACCACTTCATAAGGGTGGCGATAAACATGATCCAAATAATTTTAGACCCATTTCATTATTACCTACACTTTCCAAATTAATTGAAAGGCATGTTGCAAATCAATTAAATAATTATTATAAAAAAAACACGTATACTAAATGAACACCAGTCCGGTTTCAGACAAAATCACTCGTGTCAAACTGCTTTAATACGACATGTTGATTCATGGTTAAGTGATATGGATGATGGTTATGTTATACAAACAGTGTTTCTGGATTTCAAAAAAGAATTTGACTTAGTTGACCATACTATTTACTTCACAAGCTGAAACCTTATCATTTCACAAACGCGTCTTTGAAGTTTTTTGCGTCATATCTGACGAATCGTTCGCGGGTAGTTAGGGCAGTTGGAGTATCCTCTGAAACTTGCATTGTTACATCCGGTGTGCCACAAGGCTCTTCGTTAGGACCTTTGCTATTTTTACTGTATGTCAATTATCTACCCTTAATGTTAAAATCAGAATCAGACATGTGTGCTGATGATGTAACAAAAAATTCATTGCAAAGGCAACGACATAAATACGATAAAAAACAGACTTCAGGCAGATTTAGTACGTTCACATAACTGGTGTAAAATAAATCATTCATGGCAATAAATCCAAATAAAACCACTTGCATGAATCGCGTTTTGATTTTTGAAAACAAAGAATAGCTCAAGTTGAAACACAAAAACTTCTTGGAATTTATATTGATATACATTTAACTTGGAAGGCCTATACTGATAAAACTTGTTTAAAGCTTGTTTCCAAACTATCACTGTTTAGGCGTATACAATATTTTCTAACACCTGAAGCCTGATGAAACTTATGTTCTATAATGCTTATGTAACACGATTTTTTTATTATGGATGTGTAACATCGCAAAAGGCGAATACTTGTGACATAAACAGAGTATCGAAACTGCAGAGAATATTTGCACGAGTAATCTTGAGAGAAGATTCAAATATAAATGCATGCAATTTGTCAAAACAATTGCAATGACTTTCATTTTAAAACAGATGTAAGTATTTCACTAGTATTATTATTTACAAATCTCTTCACAATTTAACGCCTTCATATGTTGACGATCTAATCACATTTGTGAAAAACACTAACTACAATTTAGGATCGATAGCAAATAGTGATATCACGCATAAAAAATTCAAATTCCAATTTATATTCGACAATCTCTAACTTTATACGCTTTCGAAATTAAACTAAATAAATATTTTCTTTCTAATACGCAAAATGATTTTTTACATAATTAATAATTTCAGTCGAATACTCGTGTAAATCCCAAAACCGGTAGCTCGCGTTTTCATTGCTATAGACTTACCAAATACTACTCTACACAACTAACAGTGCTAGTGACCGTTCTTGGTATCATGATCTCCACAAGGAGGCGCCCGATATGCGCGAGTTGCTCTTGAACTGACAATTACAACGATACAGCAGTGTGACGTCACACTAGGTTATAAATGATCATTTACTTACTTAATTACTTAAGGAACGCGATTCACGCCACTAATGAATGATAACACCGTTATGTTTCATACAAGATCTGGCTCTTACCATCGTATCTTACAATTTGTGATTATATACTAACTTTCGATAAATTCATGTACGTTACTGTTATTTATTGAATTGGATGTTAATACTGATTTAAACGTTGTTACATTTCTTATGTGCTTCTACTTATATTTTTTGGAAACATATGCACCATTACAATCAGTAACATGATTTTGCTATGTTCATACGTCTTTTTATTAGATGAAATATTTTAATTCATTATTTGAGTTTAAATAAACTATTAGATGATACTTTCCCAACAAGAAATAATTAAATTTTTAGATAACACACTTAATAATAGAATACAAGGGAAAGGAAAGAAAGTCAGATTTGTATTGTGCTGTCAATGCTATTAAATTGCTGTTATATCCGTCAGGTATTAATTGTAATGTTAACATTTAGTAGTCTTTATGAGAAACCTAACGAAAGCTAAGAATTTATTATTTTAACATCGTTGTACTTTATTAATACCTCTTAAGTCTTTGTTTTAATCATTTCAATTGGTTATTTTAGTTTAAGTAATCTATTAAGCTAGACTTTCCCATCTAGATTATTATTTTGTAGAATAAAAAAAACAAACAAGAAACGTGGAAATTCCACGAAAACCTATTGTTTTCGAACGAAATGCATAAAAGTCAGCACAATATAATGAAAGAAAGTTCTTGGTGCAAGGTGAAGGTCACACACTTAAGGCTAGGAAATAGTGACCTTGATCTTGCAATTCAAAGCGAGGTCTCAATGTATACATAATTATGAAGTTTCATTAAAAATCTAAATTCGTTCTCAAGTAACTAAGTGGAAAAGTGTTTTTATTTTTTTATTTTTTACTAATGGTGACCTTGACCCCACCAATCCCATATGCAATTGCAAGCAAGGTATAAATACAAGGTATCTACATATAAATGTTCATTAAAATATCTCAATTCGTTCTCTAGGTATTGAGCGGAAACTATTTGTCTATTTAACGTAATGGTGACCTTGACCCACCCACCCCATATGCACTCACAAGCGAGGTCTAGAAATAAGGTATCTACATATAAAGTTTCATTAAAATATCTCAATGTGTTCTCAAAATATTTAGCAAACCATTTTTCTTTTTTTAGTAAAGGTGACCTTGACCTTGACCCCACCCACCCCATATGCAATCCCAAGCGAGGTATAGATATAAGGTATCTAGGTATAAAGTTTAATTAAAATATCCCAATGAATTCTTAAGTTATTGAGCGGAAACCGTTTTTCTATTTGTAGTAACGGTGACCTGAACCCCACCAACCCCATATGCAATCTCAAGCAAGCTCTGAATATACGATATCTATGTATGAAGTTTCATTATAACAGCTCAATCGGTTCTCGAGTTAGAGAGCGGAAACTCCCGCCCAATGATTAATAACCATTAAAATATCTCGATACAATCTTAATTTATTGAGCGGAAACCGTTTTTCTATTTTTAGTAAGGTGGCCTTTATCTTCACCCCACACACCCCATATGCAATCCCAAGCGAGGTCTCGATATAAGGTATCTATGTATGAAGTTTCATTAAAATGACTCGATGCATTCTCAAGTTATTGAGCGGAAACTATTTTTCAATTTTTAGTAAGGGTGACCTTGACCCCACCCACCCCATATGCAATCCCACGCGACGTCTCGATATAAGGTATCTATGTATGAAGTTTCATTAAAATATCTCGATGCGTTCTCAAGCTATTTAACGGAAACCTTTTTTCTATTTTTAGTAACAGTGACCTTGACCTTGACCCGACCCACCTCATATGCAATCTCAAGCGAGGTCTTGATATAAGGTATATATGATTTGAAGTTTCATTACAATAGCTCAATCCGTTCTCGAGTTAGAGAGCGGAATCGAAAAGTTGAAAAAAAATTGTTAAAACACACTACATTATTAATTTATAAATTATATTTAAACTTACAGAGTTCATAATGGCTATGTTAATAATTAGATTCCTATTTTGCTATTTTCGTGATTAAATATACTCGTATATACGGAAGTAAATTCAATATATGTTTTGTACTGTTTCTGTTCTAAACATTTTGTAATGTTCGTCACATTTATTGATTGAAATTTCTACAATTATACATGTTGTTTTACTATATATGCAAATGTTGTTTGAAGACAGGCCTCACTGTAAATAAGATTACCATTTTTCACTGTTATCATTACTTTGTATCAATGTGTAGTCTTAATGAGATACCTTCGGAAAATGAAGAGATTATTATTATTATTATTATTATTATTGTAATTATTGTTATTATTATTATTAATATTATACCTCATTCAAACTGAATAAGGAACTTGAATTTTCTAACTTCAACGATAACTGTACACGTACCTAAAGGTAACCCATTACTATGAGAATTAATTTAAATGTAGTCATATTTGTCAAATGTATTAATTCTAACACATTTAAGTATAATTATTCATGCATGTTTCAGCTCCTTATCTGCGGCTGAATACGGAACAAAGAACCAGTTCCTTATTCCTTATTCAAACTGAATAAGGAACTGGAATAATATAAAAAACGCCCACACACCCTCATTCACTGATGCTTCGTCTGTTAAAAATGGAGTAGAATTGAGAAAAAAGTAACCATTTCGCATTAATAACCAGTTTTACCAATAGAAATCGACCATCCGAATGTGTTTGTCCGAATTTAAGACGTCCGAATAGGGAACTGGTTCTTTAGTGCACAAAATGCATTCACCATTGCTTCTATTGAATAGAAACATATAAGGAATGGAACTGGATGTACTCGCTTGCCATAATTAACAAATATTATTATGTTTTAATCGGTTACATGTAAATATGCATTGCAGTTAGAACTGAAGTCGAAAACGGATTATGTTTTCCGCAGATATTATATAGTTTTTCTGCAAACAAAATCAACAACATACAATACAATGCACTGTATCCAGACATTTTTCATTACAACTGCAATTATTTTTGACTAAGGTTTTAGGTACTTATTCGCGGCTGAATAAAGAATACGAAACCAGTTCCTTACTGCTTATTAAAAATGAAAAAGAAACTGGAATTTTCTAACTTCAACGACAAATGTACACGTATCGAAAGGTATCCCATTACAATGAGAATTATTTTAATACGGAACCAGTTACTTATTCCTTATTCAAACTGAAGAAGGAACTGGAGTTAAAAGCACACATTTATTCACTGCTACTTCCTTCTGTTAAACACAAAAGAGTTGAGAAAGAAAGTAAGCATTTCGCATAAATAACCAGTTTTACCAATAGGAATCGATCATCCGAATTGGTTTGTCCGGAATTATCGCATCTGAATAAGGAACTGGTATTTTGTGAACAAGCAAGCCTACATTCATTATTGCTTCTGTTTTATATAAACGCTTAAAGAAATGTGATATTTTAGTTCCGCTGACCGACTGGACAGTTTTCCAAAAATGTCAAAGAAACTAAACGATCGTTTTCCATAATTAACAAATGTTATTAAGTTTCTAGGTGGTTAAATGTAAATACACATTACAATTACAATTGCATACGGAACATATTTTCCGAACATATAATTTCTATGCATACAAATAATCAAGTAGTTAGTATTATACATATAAAACAATGCACTGTATCCAGATATATTCCACAAATGCAATTATTTTGGACTGTTAATGGAATAATGGAATCATAAATTGGTTTATTTGGGACAATTTTTCCATTTATTTACGAATACGCAACCGGCAAGTTCCTTGCTCCCTAGCTATTATACACCGTATAAGAAACTGAAGCTATATGAACAAAATGGATTTATTATAAGTTATAAATCGTGGCCGAAACTTGATAGAAAACAACTAATTGGCACATTTACTTGATATATTTTTATCATTGTTTAAATTTTAATACACGAACAGTCACCATTAAAGCTGATTGATGAACGCAGTTTAAAACGGGCAAACCAAGGTCGCGCAAAGCGCGCCGGCGGTTTTTTCCGGCTGTAGAAAACAGTGTAGAGCGTTCCGATTCGAAATTATGCATAGCTTCTTTGTTTTAGTAACGATAAATAACGTTCAGCGAACACGCTTACGGGGAACCAAATTGGAGTTAAATGATAGTTTAATAACGGAAAGAAAATAGGTGTAAATGCAACGAGGAACAAAGCGTTGTCTGTAAACGTCAATCACAATGTAATATCCTTTCGCTGTTAATATTTAATTCACAAAAAGTTCTTCAATGTATAATTTAAACATCCTCCGTTCAAAATTGAATTACAAAATAATAGCAAATAAAAATTGATACTGCAGTATTCAATATTTACGTCTGCTTGAGTTTAATACAAACATGAAAATAATTTCAACGTTCATTTCCGCGACGACAAATTATAATACATTAATAATTTATCTAGACGAATATGATGTAAGGTTTATGTTTAAATTTAAACACAATTATCATAGTTTTATTTACGAATGTTCTTAAACTAATATCCATATACAACTATCCAGTATTTGAATATTTACGCAGCATTTTCCAGCATGGTACTAAAAAAGTCTACCCTGTTGCAGCTATTCTCACACACAACGAAAATATGGACATAATCGCACACATGACGCATTAAGAAAACGTCATAGCAGTGAATACGTTATAAATCATTAAATCATTAAATCAAATCAGAGACGAAGCTGAAGTAAGAACGAAATTTTTTTTGTATGTGAACGCATATAATTTGTATATACAGAGTTTTAACAACATTCAAGGCTTGCTAATAAATGAAATAAAAGAGTAGTGTATTATGGATCTAGAGTTTAAAAGTAGATTTCTATATTGTCGTGATTTAAGGATGTTCAATATCAGCATCATGATGTCACCAGGAATATGCCCAGTTACGCCCTGGTAACTTATTAACCTAGTATGTTTTATTATTATCATACATTTTGCTTTCCCTGACTTCGGCAGTGCCTAATTTCATATTATACCGCGAAGGAACTGAAATGTTAGTGATCAAGTATACTCAGTTTTGCTTGTTTCATATAAAATGTAGTAGAAATGTGACATAAAACAACCATTTCGCATAATTAAGCATAAATAACTAACACAACCAAAATAAATGAACAATCCGAACGTGTTCGTCCGAAATTATGGCCTCGACAAAGGAACTTAAACTTGACTGAACATGTGCATTCATCATTGTTCTTTTATTTTAAAAAATACAGCAGAAAAGTGATTTATAAACTGACAGTCTTTTATTCCTTATTATTTGTATCGTCCAAATTATATTAATTGTAAATTAAACATCTTAATACATTGTACTGAAGGGAGCTAAAGTCAAAGTTCCTTATTCGAAGGCCCTAACTTCGGACAAACAAATTTGAGGATTGATTTCTAGCTGCGCATACCTTACTAGTTACTTCTCTATGCCGAATGCATGTTTTTGTGTTGTTGTTGCTTTTTTTGTGCCGCTGCTACTACGATTTTCATATGGCAATGCAATAGTGAACGCATAAGTTCATTAATGTTTCAGTTTCTTATTCGTGACTGAAAAAAAAGGAGCATGTAAGCAAAACTGTACAACAATTAGGGTATTAACTATTAAGACAATGTATTTGAAAAAGTACACTGTTTTCTATTTAGGTACTTGTAATTGCAGAGAACCTAGAAAACATATGTTCGGAAATCGAATTCAGAATTCCCCTTGCAAAGCTTATTGTGTATTAATTTATAGGTAACCGATCATCTTTAAACATTATAATGCCTAGGTATATCAAGTTATTGTTTTATGTAACATCACTACAACGTTTATGTGTACGAAGATAAAATGGATACACATGTTCTGTCCCTAGTCGATGTTCAGAACTATATATTGTTAAATATATATATACAAATGCATTATTTTGTATTGTCGAGATGTAACCGACTAAAAAAAATTATATAAGTTATATGATTGCTTTGTAGAATCATATTTTTCACAAATCGTATTTTTCACGTCTGTTAAAAATAGGATCTCATTCTTTACAGGTGTGAAAATTGAGATCTTATTCTTTACCATTCACAGTCTTATTCTTCACATTTTCTGTGAAGTTTGTGCTCTTATCCAGTTTTTTATAAGCAATGAAGTCATATTCATCTGTGATCCTCACGAATACCCCGATTGTTGGCCTATCACATTGTTCTCGCTCAAAAATGTGACAAATGAGATCCTATTCTTCACAGGTGTGTGAAAAAATATCATTTGTGAAATATATGATCCAACATTGCATTCAGTCAAATTTCTTGTGCGTTTATTATAATAAAGAAGAAAAAATGAATATACAACGTACTTGTTCATTAAAGTTTCAGTTCCTCATTAGGTGGTCAAAATTCGGACCAACACGCTGAGATGGTTGGAATTTTCTGTCACATTTGTACCAAGTTTACTACATGTTAGAAGCAATACTAAATGCGACTCGGTTGCTTATTCAGGTTTTAACAATTTTGTGACGAATTAACTGATAGCAATACATTGTTGTCTTTGTAGGTGTTTGTATTTGCAGAGAAAGTATGTTTTACGTCCCGTATTCAACTAGAATGGTTACTGTTGGTGTATTGCGAGGTAACATATTATAAAGATGTTCATATTAATACATTTGACATACATTGCTACATCTAAAATAATTCTCATAGTAATGGGTTACCTTTCTTTCTCATTTTTGTCACCGTTTTAACGGAAGGAAGCAGCAGTGAATGAATGTGGGTTTTTTTAATTCCAGTTCCTTATGTAGTTTGAATAAGGAATAAGGAACTGGTTATTAATTCCTTATTGAGCCGCCAATAAGGAACTGAAACATTAATAAATAAGACTTAGTAGAAATGTGTTAGAATTAATACATTTGGCACAGATGACTTCATTTACAATAATGCTCATAGTAATGGTTTAACTGTCGGTACGTGTACAGCTATCGTTTAAGTTAGAACTTCCAATTGCTTATTCAGGTTGAAGAAGAAATAAGGATGTTCATCTTTACTCCCGATTTATATCCTAAATGCCGGGCGCTTGGCAGATACCCTTCGATTTAACTAGCTGCTGGGTAGGCAACTGGTCATATCATAAAACAAGCCCTGTGCGAGACTCGAACCTTCGACCTCCCGCGCCATAGGCCAATGCTCTAACTACTTGGCCAAGATGACGGTATTTCTTCGTATTTGAAGATAAACGGATTTTCTTCGGAAAGCATACTCCGTGTTCAACTTGAATACTTTACTTTCATGTATGGCAATGTTACCGAACATAAACATAATTATGTTAATAAAATCAGATTTTTTACTCTTATTGTCTTCTTTTCTAACACTTTTCTACTACCGTTGCAAATTACGGTAGCCCAAAATGAAGGCACTGGTAAAATTCAGTTTCGGTTCCTAACATTCAGTGTCGGTTCCTAATTCAGTTTGAAAAAGAAAAAGGAAACAGTTTATTGTTTCTTATTCATTTAATATATATTAATTGTTTATAAAGTATTTACGTTCTATAACAAATCATCTTTTTAATTATCAAGTTTCCTGGTAATCAGATGGAACTATTTAGTACATGTTTTTGGTGCACTACAGTTTCAGTTTCTCATTCGGGGTTAAATAAGGAAAAAGGAACCAGTTCCTTATTCCTTATTCGTTGAATTAATGTAGGAAATGATTATTTTAACTATTGTTCTGATTTACCGTAAGACTTTTATTTATTCTTATTTGTTTAAAACTGACATCAACTATATCTAGTTTGAATAATGAATAAGGATTTGAATAAATAATAAGAAACCAGGAATAAGAAACCAACTTGCTACTTTTGATTGCAGTGGATATTGCACTACAAATCGATACTACGAACTGACACGTGCTGCATCGGCAATTTTGCACTGTACTGATAGGTTTCTTTACTGGAATACAAATAAGAGGGGTGTTCGAAATGTTTCGGGACACGTGCCGCCATTTATTTAATTATTATAGTTGATATTTTTCGATAAAATTATTCTGAAACATAGCTGCAAATATATTCTATCGCCACAGTGGGGCAACTTTCGTAGCGTACAACATAACAGTAATGCAGTTTGCATTAAATAGTTCGTACACAAACTTGCATCTTCGCTACTAAAATAATTAGGATACCATTATCGTGAACATAATTTCGAATTAGAATCAGCCTAAATTACACACACGCCTCATTAATGTCAAGCTGCACAAGAACCACGGGATCAGGTGATCTCACAAGTTGGTCTTTACAGTGGCCTGGCACTTCAGCTTCAACGATGTCGAATACCATACCAGCTTATACCAATTTATATACATCGAGTTTCTTTTGGTAAAATTGCCATTCAACTTCATTCAAATAAATGTTTCCTTTAGAGTAAAACGCACGTATAATTCACTTTATTTAAGTTTCTTTCCAACAGTCTTTCTACGCTATGAGCTTTTTGATTGCTGTCTTTCAAGGAAAACAACAAATTCGTGTTACCGGTGACAGTACAGGAATATCATCATACCAAGCTGCCAACAATTAATCAGGGGGCAACGAAAAGACAAGTCGATAACGACACGATGCGAAGATTTCGACGGTTCGAAATTTTGGCGATAATTTTCGCTGTGTACAATTTCATAGACATACGAAATTTAACACATTTCGCATGTCTAAAAGTTTCTTAGTGCAAGATCAGCAGAAATTAAAACACAATAAAGTGTCGTTAGAAATGTGTATGCGGTTACAATAAGATAAAAAATGGCTGTCACATGTCAGCGCGGTTGACTGTTCGAAGTATTTCAGTTGATGCATTTGCTTGAAAGTGAACAGGAGAAAACAATAACAAGAAAAATGGAATTGCTTATAAATAAAAGTAGTAACTACTTACATTAGTGATACTTTTGACAAATTCTCAGTTTTTTCTTTAAACAGTATTTATTAAGACAATTTGACATAGCATATAAATGGAATACATACAATAATTGATACGAAAACAAGTTATTATAGTGTATGTGAATTATTCTCCATAGCTATGAATAGTACTTATTTTTAGATAATAGCACATGTTACCAGTTAGAGAATTAACCTACTTGTGGTGAAAGATGCAGCTGAATACAACTGAAGTTTACATGAAACAATATATAAAATATGGTTGTAAGTATAGTACTTGTGGTAAGTAGTGTCAGTACCAATTATCCTAAGTATCAGGCAGTACGACATAGTGCAAGAGATTTAGTGTAAAAAGAAGTTAAAGACGAATATGGAAGAACACACGAGGACATTGAAGTTTGTGGATGGCTGCCAGGCATTACGAAGACATTTTTGACAACACGATATAGCATTTGGTACAGAGAGTGATCGACTGTAGGATAACATGGAACATTTCCAATTATCTTCTGTCGAAGAAGATCGCAGTTTTTACAATACCGAAGAAAGAGGTTTGCAGTTTGAATGTCTCCACAAGAGCCCATAGGACTGTCAACTCGTGCTTTACGAAAGAAATCTTTATTTAGGGCACTGCTGTCGATATGTAATCTAGCGAGGAGGATTTGACCAGCTATTGTACCCATGACGAATGATTCTGACGATTTTGTTCGATGTTTACTAGGAGCGGCTTTGACAGAGCCCAACCTAGGAGATCGTTGCACATCTAGCGGAAAGACATTCCAGTCTCGGTTTGTGCTCAGAAGAATGAACGTTTATGCAATAATGTTTTGGCCTCAATAAATTGATCCATTTCTGCTGAAGTCTTAGTGATGTCATAGTGACATTATTCATACGGAGGAATATAAGGTTTGAGAGATATAAATTTTGTTTCATTTATTGAAAGATGATACATGTATTTTGTCTTTCTGTCGAGATAGTTTCATATTTGAGATAAGTTCAAAGAAAAATAATGTTACACAGTTTTGTAACATTCTGTCTTCCTCGTTCTGTACAGCTTCAAGGTCTGCGCTCATTTCGTTTGTTCAGTTGCCCTATCCTGTATCGCCATATTCAAGAGGAAGTCGAATACAATGAATGTAAATTCATTCAAGAGAGAAAACCTAGAATAGGTGTGTTTCGGAGATCTTATAATGCCGAATCGTAGCCATGCTTTGTTTGCAGCAGATATATATTGTGTTGTGTGTAGCCTCTTTTAATTTACCTCCCTTTGCCGTATTACGAATACTGCCCTTGATACTAATTTTTAACATTAATCGATTTCCGTTTCGTACAAGAGTTTGTTTTAGTGTCTTCCCATACAGTTATTTTTAATCGTCCATAATGATGCACCACGTTGTTAGTTTTCATTACTGAATAAATAATTTAATATTCTTTTACAGTGAACCCGAGTATTTTTGTATAATTAAGGTTTTCTATTGGTAAATTCTTGAAATGCTTTTCAGTCACGTTTTGTTAACATGCTATATAGCCTGAGATTCCCCTTATATGTTATTGTGTTAGAATTCATTTCTCTTAAAAACAGTTTTCTTATGATTGTTTTATGTTGTGTATTTTCAGTTTTTACCATGCTAAACCACAGTCGCCATCTTTGGAAGAATAATACATTTGGACACTAATGTGGTCTTCGGTTTATACTTAATGCGGTGGATCCGTCCTCGAGGCATTACACAAATGCAGACCATTACCAAGCCAATGTGCGTGTGCTTGCCAACTGTCTTTTTGTATGTTGTTTAAGCAGATAGTTGGGCGTTCTGTGTTACTTCGTTTCCTGGAAGTTCACATCGATTCAGTTTAAGCAGGATTGAATGAGACAAACCAGGATTTGGGACAAATGTGAATGGATTTAAGGTCTTTGATAAGATTTTGTGCAGCTGAAATTGGGCGTTTCGAAAATAATGTTGTACAGACTTGAATTAAAAGCGAACAACTTAATGTCTGAATTAATATTGCTAATAATGTGATTTATATATACAAAAAAGAGGAGAGGTTCGAGAATGGATCCCAGTGGGACCTCTTTTAATTGTTGAAAACGTACGAAAAATTATCCTGAAGAACGCGCTGTTAGCGTTTTGAAAGGTAGTATTCAAAACAATAAAGAAGCTGTTGGTTTTGTACAAGTAATGCTGTAAACCGTGGTGCCATACTCTATCGAAAGCCTTTGTGAGCTCGAACTGCATTATTCGCAGTTTTTGTGTTTGGAAACAGTTTAGCTCAATGGAGGACTATGGGTTTGGTACGGTCACTTTAGGCACATGTGTCGAGTGGTCGGAGGTCAAAGTCACAGCTGATATGGACAGTGGTCACATTCTGTTTAAAAGCAGCACCCCCCATATTAATAGATAACCACATGAATAGTGCATTTCAACACAGGTACAAGGACGATACATTTGTTATTTTGTGGAATGTGATAAAAATTGTTTTGATTCATAAATTCGACATCTTCGCATTCAAATATTACATGTTTAATAAATCAAATTGAAGTTATAATTATATGATTATACCTTAACTTTCAATATAGTATGTTCCGTTAAAACTCAATGTGTTGTTGAATAAACTGTGTTTTTTTATGAAATGTTCGTAACGAAATTACGCAACCGAATTGCTGTTTGTTGGTATGGTAACTATGATATTGAAAAATTATCTGTGCCAATGAGTTTTTTAATTTATTTCAATAACTTAATTATAAATTTACGACATGATATATAATTGCTGCTTGTTTCCATGACCAATACACATAACATGTGAGTGGTTTTGTTTTAAAAAAGAATGTTCGCAATGATTGCAAGACATTAACTAGGCAATATTCAAAATAAAATGTATCATACATAACCGAATTTCAAGACTGTGTCCATTAAAGCAGCAATTTGAATCGTTCAAGTGTCTGAAATAAAAACCAAATAAAACATTTCGAAATGCTTCATTGCGATTCATTCGTATGTATTTATTTGACTGATTAGTATATCTGTATTTCTACACCTAAAATATGGTTGATTTGAAAAAAAATAAATATATATATCAAGCAAATAGAATCAAAGATATTTAAAATTACGTTAAAAGACCAGATAATTATTATGCGGGTAGCGTATTGGCCTTGTGTGTGTGTTTAATTCGTAGTTCTATATGATAAATCGAGGGTTCATCATTTTGTATTAAAGTTTTTATCCTGGTTACCATAATATTGTATTAGTGTGCTCTACCATCTTGTCATAATATGTTTAATGGCCGGTTGTTCAGCTATACCCGTTTAATGGCCGGTTGTTCAGCTATACCCGTTTAATGGCCGGTTGTTCAGCTATACCCGTTTAATGGCCGGTTGTTCAGCTATACCCGTTTAATGGCCGGTTGTTCAGCTATACCCGTTTAATGGCCGGTTGTTCAGCTATACCCGTTTGAGACGGATCATATAAACTTCGGTTTATCCAATAAATTAGCCGTCTCAAATCGAGTTGCTGACCTCCTTCAAGTTGAGCGCTTAATTGATCCAAGAATCCGCTCAAAGCTCAGCTCAAAGCTTATATATGCTTGTGTAATTAAAAATTATTATTTTTAATCTTTATAAACGATATTGTTAATGATATCCAAAGTAATATTCGCCTTTTTGCTAACGACACATCCTTATACATAATTATAGATGACCCTAACACCTCAAATGCAATATTACAAAACGACATCGACAAAATATCTAACTGGGCTCTAAAATGGCATGTTGCATTTAACCCCTCCAAGTCAGAAACATTAACTTTCTCAAGAAAACAAAAACCGAATCAATATCACTTTACAATGCTCTCCACAAATATACTAGATGTCAGTTCTCATAAACATCTCGGAGTTATTCTTTCGAACGATTGCAAATGGCACATGCATATTAAATATGTAACAGACAAAGTCTGGAGTAGAATTAATATTATGCGCAAATTGAGATTCAAAGTTGACCGAAAATCGCTCGAAATAATTTATACATCGTTTATACGCCCCTTATTAGAATACTCAGATGTAATATGGGATAATTGTACCCAGGCAGAAAAACACGAATTAGACAAAATTCAAAACGAAGCGGCACGAATTGCATGCGGATCATCAAAATTAGTTTCCCTATCAGAATTACATAACGAAATTAAATGGGAACCTTTGCAAGATCGACGCGATAAACATCAACTTATATTATTTTACAAAACGCAAAATTTACTTACACCTCAGTATTTGATGGATCTGGTACCTCTGTTTCTAGGTATAATCTTCGAAACGCTAATGATCTTCGTACATCAGAAACTAGATCTACTCTTTATTATAATTCGTCTTACCCGCAGTTATTAGAAAATGGAATAGTTTACCAGAATTAGTAAAAAATACCGACTCGTTGAATATCTTTAAATACAATCTTAACCGAAACGTAGTCAAGAACCCTTCGTACTGTTATGTTGGATAAGGTTTAAAGGTTTATTTCCAAATACATCGGGGCAGTAAAGCCCATGAGTACACTCATTTTTGATCAATACCTAAGATGTTTTACACACATCAGATTTATGAATGTCAAGGTCATAACAAAAAAGAAAAAAAAAAAAAAACATGTATATGATTACACAACGTTATGAAGTACAATGTATTCACAAGTATAATATATTTTTCGCTTTTAAAATACAGAAAAGTTTCAACAATGAAAATGTTATACAAATCGATTATATATCATTTGAATGTTTTAAAATATATTTGTATATAGAAGTGTACTTAGTAAAGTATGCTAGGTAAGCATATTAGGTAAGCATGTGAGAGGTATGTACTATAATACTATAATACAGCTAAATTTATTCGTAGTATGTATGATATGTATTTCTCAAGTTGAAAGCGCTATCTACAAAATACTTCATACGAGGCTGAGAACCAATTCAATTTCGCTAAATGAACATCCTCTATGTAAAACATATCGTTGCTTCTCCACTGT
Source organism: Congeria kusceri (assembly GCA_027627225.1). Lineage (NCBI taxonomy): Eukaryota > Metazoa > Mollusca > Bivalvia > Myida > Dreissenidae > Congeria > Congeria kusceri. The sequence goes on along the minus strand of CM051039.1, from coordinate 31,904,773 downwards.
GTTCCTGTGGTGATATTGAATCGAATCATCACATCTTTTTTATGTGCCCATATTTTAACACAATACGAGCTAAATTACTTAACAATATTTATAGAATGAGTCGCAACGTAGACCTCAATGTAATATTATTCGGCAATATAAATCTAGACGATAATGTAAATTCCACCATATTTCTTCACGTCCAAGAGTATTTAAGCGAATCCCGACGATTTTCTTAACAATCCGATTCCGATTCCGTCGTCAGCTGTTTATTTATTCCGTGCATCACCAGTCCTCCACTCCTTGTTTTGTTTCTTATTCTTTATCTGGCTTCAATGCTTGTTGTTTGTTCAATAAAACCTTGCCATCTATATGTGTAAAAACTATTTCAAGGAGAGAAACCATATAAGAATTTAATTCTTTCGTTTCAATCCTTTTCTTATTCTTATTGCATTGTGCATCTATTTGTATATTTGCTAATTGTACAAGAGAAATAAATATGTTTAAACCAACTGTTAGAAATCCATAACTACGTGTACGTGAACGTGTAAAAGTCGGCTCAGCAAATTCAGCGCCGCCCTTAGTTTTTCAATACATAAAAATCAGCTCGTTTGGTGATATTTTACGAAATATGTGGTATGATAAATAGAAAAACAGGTTACTGCCTGGTCTTGTGTAATATATCAGGTTCGGCATGAATAAAATAACGGCTCGGCAAGCCTCGCCGTTATATTATTCTAAGCCTCACCTGATATATAACACAAGACCAGGCAGTAACCTGTTATTCTCTATTTATTATACCACTGTGCTGATATCGGCCTGATACAAAGGTGCCTGATATATATTTTTATGTCAGGTCACTAGCGTTTATATCAGTCAATGTTTGGAGGTACGTCATATTATTCGTAATCAACATTATCCGCCCATTATTTGTTGCAGAATAACCCACAGTTATTTTCCTTCTTTATATATGCACCACTAGCCGCGTGCCGTGGTAACATCTGCAACAAATCATGTGCGGAGCCTAATGTTTTGAAAATAGTTCCGGAAATTCGAAGAAATTGGTCCGTTAAATGCACGTGTTTAAACGCGCGATATAAAAATTGTGACAAACGAATCATTTCTGCATTATGTAGTGCAATAAAACCACAATTGTACTATATATTTTATATTTAAGTTCACAAAATAACGTTTACGTTATGCTTATATGCCTTTAATTTGCACTTGTTAAAATAATATTTTCACCGTATTTATCAATAAGTATGACATCACATTGATTCTTCGCTCAATATTTATCAATGAAGCTGGCGTCATTTTGAATTGTTATAATTTATTGACGTCACTAAAACGTACGTATGAATATACTATGCGGAAAATCGATGGAGTATAGATAAATACAGTTCTCGTTCATATTCTGAAAAATACAGAAGAATTATACATAAGATCGTGTTAGAATCGAAATAATTAACGGGCTATCGTTTAGTATTGCGGTAATAAGCAACGGTTTGTCGTTCCGATGCTATCGCCCTCTAGGTTTAATTCCTACGCATTGGAACTCCAAACCGTTGGTTATTACCGTAATAACCAACACTTACCCGTCAATTATTTCTTAAATATACAATACAGTATTTTAAACCAGCCTTCGTTGACATTGTCACATAATGGTTTGGAGTTCCGATGCGTAGGAATTAAACCACGAGGGCGATAACGAGCATCGGGCGCCGTCCGATTTCAACGAATAGTAAAGCAGTGGCAATTTTCGGAATCTGACAGACGCCACCCGATTTATTTATTTTTTTGCCTCGCGTGGTCACAACCTCAAGCGGAGCCGGACGGTTTTCGATGACTGTCATGCGGAATAAGCAGTTTGAGCAACGAGCGGCGACCGGCCGATTACCGGACGGCGCCCATGCGGTGAATATGTGAGTCGGACGGACACATATTCGCCGCACAGGCGCCGTCCGAGGTCCGTCCGACTCCCATATTAACCGCACGGGCGCCGTCCGGTCATCGGCCGATCGACTCGCCGAGCAGGATTGATGATGATTGCAACTAAAATGCATCGAAAAAGATATCGATTCAATGCAAGTCGGCCGCCCGACAAAATGGGCAGGCACCGCCGAATACCCTGGCGATAACTGTTCATCGGCCGGCCCCAGGATGACGCTCGCACTGTCGCCGTTGAAATCGGACGATGTTTTTAAAGTAGAAAATCGTACGACCACCGCCCGATCCAAGAAGATGCCGTCCGGTCATCGGACGGTGCCCGACCGACGTAATTTCGACCTCATGGGCCCCGATAAAATATCGCCCTGTTGTCGTTAACTTTTAAGTATTCTTAAACTTCGACGGGCGCCGTCAGATGAGCAAATTTTTCAGCTGCCACCGCCCGATTGCAACAGATGCCTGGCGTGTATTGTCCGATTTTGCCAGATTGTGGGTAAAGCAGACCCCGTCTGGCGGCAGTTCCATATTTGTGACTGGAGCGTTTATAAGTAGTGACGTACCTGTATAGTTTTGTTAAGATATAACAAAAATGTTTTGTTATAAATAAAGAATACATATAGCGAGGCTCGTAGAATAACATAATAATACACTATAATATTTATCATCTTTTTTTCTAACTTCTTACCCAACGATCTTTAACTTATGTTGAAAATCTGCTATTAAGGAAATTTACGTAAATCGCATGTATTTATTTCAGAAAGTTTTTACTGATAAAGGATATAAATAGCAAAGTATATCACTCAGAAAATAATATTTAATGGATCAGGCATACCCCGGTATATTACACACTTTAGAAACGAAATACAGACAATCTCTGGAACTTTCTTAGTTCTAGTACATATACTCTACCTTTCACTGTAACGATATTTGAGTTTCTGTTCACAATGTGCGGTAACTACAAAACGGGACAGATACGACATGAACCTGAGGTACAAATGTATTATATAACCGTTACCTGAACAATTATTTTCTAAGTTGTCTTTAGTATTGTCTTATTTATTTTATTTATTTTTAAATTGAATTCATGTTGTATAAGCTATAAGCTATAACACATAAGGCTTAAAAATTCTGATCATGGAATAAAACACATATTGTATAAATTAAGGTGTGAGAATGTATATTTCATTAAGTTCCATGGCCTTTCTATATATGTTCCTAAAATATTATTTTATCATTAGTTTTGGCGATTAAAAAGAGGATAATTGTTGATTTCGGGTTAAGATCCTATTTTATTTCATGAGTGTTCATAGAAAATTATATTTTAAGTCAAGCGCAACAACTTCAAATGTGAGGATCGACTAGCATAATTGCTACAGTTATTAATATGTTTGTATATGAATAAATTCTCATTTCCGTGCGTTAACAATTATACTACCGATCGTTAATGTCTTCTTTTAAGTCATTTTCGAGTAAATTGACGTTTTAATGGGGCTGTGACAACGAAAAACTGGCTTCCTATTGCACTATAAATAATAATATATGAAAGAAATTAGCTATACTAGGATACTTTGCATTAAATAATAAAAAATATAATGCACAATGTGATAATTGATAAAAACATATTAGCAAAACAAGTTTTAAAACATTTTAGCAAAACAAGTTTTAAAAAAATATTAAAACCCAAGTGGGAAGCGAACTCACGACTTATGAGTCATAAGAAGAAAAAACAGTAGGCAGCGCTTTAACCAGCTGCGCTATTTCTGCTTGGTAAAGAATCGTGTGTAAACTATTATTATCCAAAATACTCACAATGCTGACGTCAAAATGTCAACATGAAAAGGGCCAAACAAACACGACCCTTACTATAAATTGATTTGTATCTCAGAATGCGTACACTCTTTTCCTACTATATATACTTTGTTTAAACTGCCATTATGTGCCAGTATTAATATCTTACATTTAAGATTCTTTCAGAAAGTGCCCCCTTGGGACCCTTTTCGATGACATAGTCCCTTTAAAATGATTTTTAATGAAGAAATAAATACTTGACTAATTTGTTGTTTGTTTTTCTTTATGGATACTCAGGAGCGTATGTATGCGCGGACGAACGCTCGTAACGTCGCATGAAGGAATGCAAGCGTTCATGCCCAACAAATTAGCATAATATTAAGCTATTACAGCGTCCGTTTCCGCATACACTAGTTTTCTCTGTAATTTTCTTTGTATACAATAAACGCTTCAATGTATTAATATTACACACAGTAACGCTATTACTGACAAATGTACTACAACATATTTAACAATGTCTTCGTAACCTGAAAGGAAATATTGTGAACCATGTACACTATTTATCAACATTGACTATTTCGGTGACAGTTAAAATGTGTGATATTATCAATGAATAATTTTACATCCAAAATCATTGTATACCACTTTTACCACGAAATCGGTTGGATAACGGCTCGTGGTGTAAACCAAAGCTTTATTAATATTTCACATTTTAGGAGGAAACATTTATTTTGTATCACATGTCGTGTTATATGGTTCTGGCTAGTTAACCAGAAATTAATTCAGTCATGTTTACCTTCTTCACATAAAAACACATAACGGCCTGAAAGCGTAACTGAAATTTTCCCAATCAAAAACATAAATTATTTTTTTATTACCACTAAGGTGACATATGTTATTCCCTCTCTAATTACCCAGATTGTCCATGAAAAACGGGTCGGAGTTTCCATTTAGAATTTATTATACGGTCATTAAGGTGCCGCATACAATGAAAGCAGTGCTGAAAAGCCCTATGTAGCTGTGAAAGTTCCTTCGATATCTTCAATGTGTAACGATGAAGACTTTTACAGCAAACTGAATAATCTAGATAAAATGGATGATCACAGTTCACTTACAGAGAGCAGGTGATCAAGTGAATTTGGTAAATGCTACATTTTGTGAATATTGCTGCATACATTCTGCCTATACACTTAGTTAATAAACCTTAGAAACAACATCCCTCTTGTTATAACCATCGTAAAAACTGGCATCAGACGTGATGTTATTCAAACTGAATATAAAGCTAATTGTCTGTGGTAACACTATCAGGATTTAGTGTAAATGTAATTGTCTGTGGTAACACTATCAGGATTTAGTGTAAATGTAATTGTCTGTGGTAACACTATCAGGATTTAGTGTAAATGTAATTGTATGTGGTAACACTATCAGGATTTAGTGTAAATGTAATTGTCTGTGGTAACACTATCAGGATTTAGTGTAAATGTGACACCATGTATTGGACATATTTGAGATAAATATACATTTGTAAAAGGATGGATACATAGTTTAACCCGAAATGGATTGGTATTCCAAGGACTTGCCAAGTGCATTTAAGCGGTTTAAAGCAGATTGTCAATTAATGTTCGGAGGACCCTTAGAGAATAAGTCCAAGAAAGCTAAGTGCAACTTCACTAAAACCTCGCTTTGCGACCACCTCGATTTTACGACCACCCCGCTAAAGCGGACACTTTTTAAAAGACCCGATTGTTTTAGTATATATTTCAATGGTCGCAAACCCCAATTATACGGGCACGCAGCTATTTCGTAAATTACGACCACTAATCCCAGACCGAAAGTTAAAAATAATGCTCAAAATAACCCCGTTATTGCGACCAGTGTCATTTGTTCGTTGACACTTAACATCATCCATAAACATGCCGTGGAGATAACATAATGCTTTGCGGTATTAATGGAACGAGTGAAAACAAATGTTACAACTGTTTTGATAAGGGATTAGCACATCGATTGTGTCTCAGATTACGTTAATTGGCACTATCTGTCAGTTAATGGGTGACAATGATGAATGCTGAACCTTAGTTAAATAAGTTTTAATTAATTTCCGACTTAATGTAAATTCATATACATAACTATAAGTTACATGATCTGTATTCATTAAAACATTTTTGAAAACAAATTGAAATCGTCGTTTTCTAATCACTATTCATTATTTTCATTAAAGCGTTTAATTAAACAGACGTTTTAAAAATAATGTACTGATTCGTTGATCTGCTGTACCTCGATAACACGACCACCCCGCTAGGCCTAAATTAAAATTAAGTTTGTTTGCCCTTTACCGACCGACCCACAATAAAGCCGCCGACTCAAAAAATGTTATTGCAAAAAATTTGCGGTAATTATTTTTTTATTTAGTTATTGTTCTTGCTTTAAATTTGGTTTTTTTTTTCGCTCTCAACTTTCATAGGCTACAATTTTGATCATTAAGGCACTTGAACAAAAGAGTAAAATGCGTTTGAGTGTGAAAACAAGCGCCTAGTGACCGGATACCAGTAAACATAGTGTGTTTCACGTTTTGTCGTCAACCTCCGCGCAGAGATTTGACTTGTTCCGAGCATAGCTCTAATCAAATCCCTGCCGTCATAACAAACCACGTGATGATGATCAATTTAAGTCTTGATACTATTTATGGTTTTAATTAGTTATTTTCTTTTTCTGTTTTCATTATTGACTGCAAACAACATATAAAACGTCCAATTATGTAGAAAATTGCACTGAGTTGCATTAAGTAAGTAAAAGTTACAAACACGTAGTCCTTCCAGAGCTGGAAGGATTTTACTTGTGATGGCAGTGGTTATCGTTTACCGATAGGGGAGGTAACCGCTGCGAGGAGTTTGTTTTGTCGTGTGTCGACGGTCGACGTCTGTGTATAGAACTACGTTTTGTTTCAAGGTTAGATACCGGTAAATAGTAGGGTGGTCCCCTTAAAAATTGTCAGTTTTATAACGGACACGGGTTGATATGGTTATTTCCTGAAACGACATGTCGTTTGTGCATTTTGATGTATTAAGATTACTGGAAATTTGAATATCCAGCAGTTTATGTATAGGCAGCATGTGCTTTTGTCGAAATCGAGAGTGTTTCCTTACGGGTGACTACAACCTAGTGAGATGAATCAACAAGACTAGTGGCAGTGCAGAAAAGTTTCACCCTGATATTAACAAAAAAGTGTATGTCGATACTGGCTTTGTTTAGAAATAATTCTTCTATCAGCAAGCAAAATGTTACATATGATACTAGTAACTGTTCTTGGTTAATTTCTCATTTACAACAACACAGTTTATATTTGAGAGGACAGAGACATCAGAAATACCAACATTACTGATTTTCTTATTTGTGACATTTTCATCAAACTATTTTTAATTTTCAATTATTGATTTGACATTTTTCTAGTCAAACAGTGTGTATTTGTACTGTATTAATATAATTGGGACTGTCTTGTCCGTTCAGCCATTGATAATAATACATATGTTTTCTTGTCAGACAGTATGTATCTATGCTGTATTAATTAATATGTGTGTCTAGTCAATTCAGACATGGTATTAAATAGAATACATGTACTTCACAAACTGTTTTTATAGCATTGCGTATTCTATTTGATGTTATGTCGACCATGTATAATCTTGGTTGTATCAATCAAGATTTAGAAAGTAATTGTGATTTTCAAACAAAGATACAATTATAATGTATTGCTATTTAAATGACGACATTCATGCATAACAAAGATTAAATTATCGGAATAAATTAACATATTGTTCCTACCTACCGACCCATATCTAAATTTTCGGGTCGGTAAAGGGCAAACAAAAGATTTTTTAATTTAGGCCCTATTAAGACCACTTTTATTAAGACCTCCAAGTGGTCGTATTAGCGGGGTTTTACTGTACCTTTGAGCTCTGCGTAGACGAGAAACGACAACATATTTTCTCCACCTGGACAATCAGTAAAGAAGAGCGACAACAGCTCATGAGTTACTACATGCATATCGAGCAACAAAGGTCAGGAACATTTTCTCCATATAGAAATACAAATCACGAACCTAACACGATGGGGGAAGTATTTTAAGACGTCATTAACAAAACTTAAAGTTTAAATAAAGGACTGTGGTTATACGGATATGATAACGGATGAAATGATCCGGGACCGCATTGTGTTTGGCATTCGTTCAGCTAAAATCAGGCGAAGTTAATCAATGAATGATCACACCTCACACTCGGAAATGGCAGGAACATTTGCCGTACCAACGAGATATGCCAGGCGCAGATCAAGAATATAAGCGGGCAGGCCCGATCTACAGGAAATCAGGCTCGTTCCGTTAGACAACCGAAAGTGAAAACCTCAGTGCCGCCTTAACCCAGTAGACCGTGCAACAACTGTGGTGGCAAACATTCTAGAGAAGAAGTGTGCCTCGCAAAAAACAAAAAAAAAACTTGTATTTTGTTCTTAATTTAATCAGTTCGCTAAAATGTGAAGAAAAAGCTACAAGACACTCAAAGGAAGGTTAATTAGGCAAATAACACTACCGATCTTTATTTAAAATCACACTTTGATGGGAGTTGCTACATTAACATAGTTCAGCATAATTTAATGACAAATCAGACATGTTTATAATTAACAATTTGCAGTATATCAGTTAAAATGGAGGTTTACACAGGCGCACAGGTGTAACTTCCTTCCCAGGTTAATATTCAGGTTCCTTGCGTTCAATGTAGCCGTATTCTAAGACTGCAAACATGTTTTAAACTTAACTTGATCTAGTTAGTTCTGGCTAGTAACTGCAGCACATTCCTTAATAAGGTATAGGTAATTTATAAATACAACGTTTCATCCAACAGCCATGTACACGTATTTACAGGCTCAGGTAAACTTGTTTTCAATGACCACACCACGCACAAAACATTGGATGACATACTGCCATAGTTAACGAATGTTAAAGTTTTCTTAAACTTGACGCACGTAGTGGTTAATGGTCCATACAATTGACAGAAAAGTTTTCTAAACTGACAACTTTCGAAAGTTACTTTGCTAGGTACAGATTTCTGAGGTTACCGTATAGGTTATGCATTGCACATGACTTGTTAAGTGCAAAAAAATGAACGATGTCTTCATAGCGTTTCAGGTGTATATTGTTGATGACTTCATTGTGTCTGTAAAGGACCGAACAGAACATGACGCAAATCTCCTCAACTCATGAAGAGATTTATATGGACATTAGATTAGACCAATACAACACAGAAACGGGTAAATACCTTTCTTTGGTCACCTTATCACAAGGCTTAACGATTGAATCGTCAGCAAATGTCAATGTCATAAAACAAATGGCAGCTCTCGACCCCATGGCAGATATGCAGACAATATTAGGCATGGTTACGCACTTACAGAGGTTTGCAACCGAACTCTCCGAAATCAGTGCACCTTTAAGACAGCACCTTTCTATGGACGTCGAATTTAGTAAGGATTAACCGCAAGAGGAATCCTTTCATAAGGTTTAGCGCATCATCTGTCAAAGCCCTGGTCAGATACTCGCTTATTTTGGTCCAAGGTACATCGAATTTAGTAGGAATTAACCGCAAGAGGAATCCTTTCATAAGGTTTAGCGCATCATCTGTCAAAGCCCTGGCAAGATACTCGCTTATTTTGGTCCAAAGTACATCGAATTTAGTAGGGATTAACCGCAAGAGGAATCCTTTCATAAGGTTCAGCGCATCATCTGTCAAAGCCCTGGTCAGATACTCGCTTATTTTGGTCAAGATTACGCTCCCGATCGATGTTTCAAAATTTGGCCTGGAGCCTTACTCCTACAAAATGGAAACCCAGTGTGTTTCGCCTCAGTCATTTACCCAATCGGATGTAAATTATGCCAAAATCACAAAGGAATTATTTGCGAGTCTATTCTCATGCAGGAAATTCCATCAATATGTTTATGGTAAACATACCACATGCCAGACACACCTCAAATAACTCCAAGCCATATAGAAACAGGACGGCCACGATGGCCCTAGGTCGCTCACCTGAGTTTAAGGCATCCCAGTTTTGACCCCAGGGGCATCATTTAAACAATCTTTGTAGAAGACCGGTATGCAATGTTACATACCAAATATGAAATCACTGGGCCTTGAGGTTTCAGAGGAAAAGATTTGTGAAGTCATTTTGCTATGTAAGTCTATATCAAACATGTGACCTCTGGGGCGTGCCAAGTGTTGACCCCAGTGGCATCATTTAAACAAACTTTGTAGAGGACCACTAGAGGATGCCAAATACCAAATATGGAAGCTCTCAACCCTGCAGTTTCAGAGAAGAAGATTTATAGAGTGTTTACTTTTTTAATCTATTTTTAGCTCTGGTGACCTACATATGCAGTGGACCGAAAAGATATGAACGCTTTTGAAAGAGGGTCACCCAAGGATCAATGGTGAAAATCTGCCCAGCGGTTTAGTAGAAGATGTTGATTGAATGAACATGTTGACGCATACGGACGGCCCACGACGGACAAAAGGTGATCACAAAAGCTCATCTTGAGTACGTTGTGCTCAGATGAGCTAAAAAGGCTTACGCTCTGCACCCTCTCATATGCAACGCATACTGCTGAACGTGTGGGTCAGATTTAAAATTATTTGGCACAGTTATGTTACAATAGTTTTTTAACCATATTTAAAACACCAAATTTACTTAATATAACATTTAAAATGTTATTTATACAACGTGCTGATCGCGTTTTGTTGTCCATTTTTCTTTTCACTTTGCTTGGCACACGGAAATATTAGGAAAGTTCAATATATTTCGGCTAACAAATATAATAAATCACATCTTAAAATAGCTCGATATTTTTCACGAAGTAAAAGCCGTTTGATAACAAGAATAGGTTAATTTAATGTCCGCACTAGATCTCAGCATCTAATGAATCGAATCCAATAAAACTTCATGTGCAGCATCATTAAATATTATGTTTGTTCGGGTCTGATGATTTGTCAAAAAGTATCATTTGATCGTAAAATAGAGTTTCCGTACCAGTTTTCGCGCACTAATGACTAAAAGAAACTTAATGTGTGGCACCCTACCACGAAGCAATGCACATATTGACAAGGTTTTTGTCCTGTCTTGCAATTTTTCACAGCGTTATGACCGCTTGTTTATAAACTCTTCTCCGTAATTCAATGACAAATGCACCAACGCTACCGAAAGGTCATACTCATTTTGTTGGGTCATCCTGGTTTTTTATTTATATTCTTCCCGAAAAATTTCGGGGAAGCATATAGTCGCTTATCTGATTATTTTTCCATTAGTATTTAATGTATCGTTCGTATCCGGAATATTGGAATTACTGTATAACATTCATTGATACTTGACGTGAAGGTGAAATAGCAGGATGAACTGCCCGTATTACAAAAAGGTTCAACATCTGTTACTTTCGTACAGTTTATGGCCTTTGATTTTTTTTAACAAATTTGCATGATTTGAATGTTGGCCCCATCCATTCCATATACAATCCAAGCAAGGCCTCAATATATGGTATCTGTATAATTAAGTTTCATTATAATATCTAATTTTGTATTGAGTTATTGAGGTAGAAACTGTTTTTCAATTTTAGATATGGTGACACTAACATTGATCTACGAACCCCATATAAAATACTAAGCGAATGCTCAATATAAAGAATCTATACATAAAGTTTCGTTACAATATCTCAATTCATTCTTCAGTTATTTAGCAAAAACAGTAATTATATATTCATTAAAAATGAACCCACATACGTAAAGCAAGGTCTCGATATAATTATGATCACAAGAAAGGTCTCCATATAAGATGTATATGTCATATGAAGTTTCATTACAACATCTTATTCGTTCTCGAGTTATTGAGCGGAGACGGTTTACTATCTTTAATAACGCTTACCTTGATGTTGACCCAACTCACCCATATGAACTCCTAACCGAGGTCTCGATATAAGATATCTACATACGAAGTAATATTACAATATCTCAATTCGTGTTCTAGTTACTAAGCGGAAACCGTATTTTTATTTTAGTAATAATGTCCGAAGCGAGGTTTCGATACAATGTATCTATTTGAAGTGTCATTGAAACCAAAAGTGGACGCTACCACTACAAGCCACCCGACCGCCAAACGAAGTATTCTAATGTCATAACTGTAGTTTCTCTTCGAAAAAAATTCGTTACACCGTACTGCCAATAAACTGTTTCAGAATGAGCCCTTGAACATTTGTAAAAATCTGCCTGTCTGAACACTTTGTAGATCTTAGACCTTCATGATGTGAGCTTCAAATGGTTTTGAAAATTCGGGATTGTTTTTAAATATTCGATATTTGTCTAATCAATAATGTGCACATTCGGAATAATTTGAATTCGAAACTGAATGATTAATGGTGATTTAAGAAGTATTATTTTGTTCATTGCTATACATTATATCGCCATTTAATCATTTATTATAATGATCTAATGTTGTAATAATGTATGAATTTAATACAGACAAAAATACTTTGAATCAGTATACAGTCACACGAAAAGTCTGATATAATGAACCTTCTAAAGTTTGAACGCTTAACAGTCGCTTAATTGATGTCGCTATTGTATCAACCTGTCCATAGGCCAATTTGAATATGACACGCAGATGCCTTTTCAAACTATACCCCGTTCGTTTACTGTTAATTATATACTTTGTCGCAAGTCAAATTACTTTGGTGGTTATATATTTATTGTCATCGATGGCGGCGGCGGAAAAATAAGTAGTAGTAGTAGTAGTAGTATAATCTACAAAATGAAATGTCAACGATGTATTGTTACGCGGATTTGCGACCTAGATAAACGTCGTATGGTGTAGGCAAGGTTTTATTGAAGTGCGCAATTTGGAAGGTGTGAGTTCTAACCCAACTTTAATCGTGATCCTAAACAAATGTATCTTTGTATATATTTCCATATACTTGTAAGCACAATTAAAAACAATGGCAATAATCGAAAATTATCTTTGAGATAAACAGGCAATCATTTTCTTAAAAAAAAAATATTTCCATTTATTGTTGTCAAGCTGTTGTCCCAAGCATGAACATAATTTTAAAATGTTTTGTTTTTTTTGAAAATAGATTGGAGCGGCTATATATAGTTAAACACACTTAACAAGCATGATCAATATACGATTATGTCCGTTTTCAAACAATGGAATGATCAACTGTTATTCTTTTAAGACAGTTAAGACAGTAAACACACTGTCGATTAAATGCTATTTCATCGACACTCAATCAATCAATTGGAGTTGTTTACCCTCGGGACCTCGGTTGAAAACCATTGCCCGAGCACACTGCTTAACACAGATACTTTGCTTAAATTTGGCAATACATATATAAAGCTTTGCAGTGTGGGTGCGGTGCTAATTATAAAAATCTATGCGTAGAAATAGGAATACTTATCAATCTAGTATAATAGCTTACATGACACATAAAGCACACTGTTCTTGTATAGAGAGACAACTACCAGGTTACACACAGTTTAAAGGGGAGCAATTCAGCAATAAGCTTTTATTTGTCATCAGGAGTTACCTCCCTTATACTAATAAATAGTTCAAATATAAAACCATATGTGAATGCAAGAATGACTAGTCTATTTGTAAATATGTTGGATATTTGGGTAATAGCACTAAATAGGTATAGCGTAGTTTGTAACAAGGAGAAAAAATAAAAGATAAACACTGAGTTTGATCTAAACTAACATGAGAACGGGGAAATTGGGAGAAATAGCCCAACTTCAATAAGAATAAAATGGAGGGAACACATAATTTTATGTGATTCACCATTTTTCTAGACCCATTGTACAGCAAATGATGAAACGGGATTGTTGGAGTCTTGTGTACTTAGAGATCTGGGCTAGTTCGGGTAACGATCACCATAGCCTATATGTCATATTAAATTAAAAATCAATGTGTGAATACACATGGGATAGTATTTACAATAATGACAACAGGCATTGTTAATTATTGCCAGATCCCTAAGGGGTTCAGCATTGTTTTACAATTTCTGTGTTATTTGCATGTCTTTACATACTAAGATATAGAAAAAAGGTCAAGAGATGCTTTCTAACATGTATTCATTATATAAGTCAAGTAATATTACTTGGATATACTCTATAAAATGAACTATTTAGTTAATAGGAGGTTAAGTAGTATAAGACTACTGGTGTACCTAGTATCTGCAAGTGTATGTTGTTGGTATATAGTGTTTTATTTATTTAATTAGATTGTTATATTCGTTCTAAGGATGGATGTTACAATTGAATGACATGCTTTTAACTCATGCTGAACACTTGTAGACAGGGAATATAACTTATTGCTCCAACCTGAGACCCTGTCCATTAAGATTTATACAAGATTGTTGGGCTATTTATTAGAATGTAACCTTCCCCAGGGTGAGAGTTTAAGACCAAGGACAGACATAAAAGTATGAGAATCCTATATACAGTAAAATTATGATATATCTTATATTACATCCTTCCGGTACTATCAAACGGCTTACTTTTTAGGGCCTTTAAAAATAACTGAGATAAAACAAGATATAATTAATAAAAAGAACTAATATACTGTACAATTATATACAGGTAAAAGGGGAGTCACCCTGGGGGGCACATGTAAGGCAGACTTTGTCTCGTTCGTGATTTTTAAGAGATGGGGGAGCACCGGAATATTGGCCGGCAGTGCTAGAAAGGTATTTTGTGATATTGGGACCAGGGGGGCGCACAGGTTCACATGATTTACATAGATAGTGACACTTAAAAGAGGTAGTTTAACATATTAAAAGCTAAAATGTGAATAATCTCTGCTATGAAAGAGTTATTCATTAAAAGTATGCAGAAAATACTGCATTTAAGAATGACTGCAGATGATCTCATTATGTAATATCACTCAGAGTTTATGGAAAGATTGATCATTATTAACAATATGATCAAAATACTTGGCAAAAAATTAAGAAGCTTACTACCCATGTGAGATACAACGATGTATAATACACATTAAAAGATTGACAGCCGGGTCCTCCCCAGTTAATATAAAATCTGCAATAAAATGGGGTTTATTAATACTTGACAATAGTAAATGGGGCAAATTGCTTTACTAAAAAATGACTTAAAATAAGGAATCCTTGGTCAATCAGATTGGCCATGGTTGAGGGAGGGCCCGGTTATCAACAGAGACATATATAATGACATGGTTTTTAAATTAAGACATGTGTCACTATCTTCCTGTGCGCCCGGCCCAGCACGGCTCATGTAGGACCACGGAGGGAAAGGGGGAGAAAGGAAATGGAATAGGGGCTTTCCTGCAGCTATTAGGACATTGTTTATTATTCCACTGAAAGCACTAATTTACAAGTTAGGTTATTATATGAGCATAGAATACACAATATATGAACATAGAATATTAAGAAGTCAGAAATGGAAGCTCTTTAAACATATAACACAGGCAAATATATCTATACAGTTAGGAGCTATTCAGTGATATGAATAAATTATTACCTCAACTTATTCTCCCCAGATATGGGGAAGTGTCTATTGAATTTAAGTTGTTATTACAGGAGATGTTCCTATTAAGCCGCAGGACCCCTATTTGAATTTATATTTTATCCGTGATCTGGCAGTCTACAAGATAAGTCGCCAGAGATTTGTACACTGGCAACTTATTTTTGCCAGTAGGATTTAGAATATTTGTTAAGGATAAAATCAATGTTTAATTGGGAAAGAGTAGATTTCAGCTGTTCTCTTTGTGTAGAGAACTGGGGGCACTGTGTCAGCAGGTGGTCGGCTGTAAAGGGGATCCCACATTGAGGACAAAGAGGGTCCAGCTTAAGAATATGCTTCCCCGCACTAGCAGGCAACAGACTGGTCCCCATCCTCAGTCGGCTAATGCATTTGTCTGTAATGATATTGGAGGAATATTGATGCGGCCGACTGAGGGTTTTCTGGGCAATTGGGAAAGGGGCTCTATATGGGGTGTCAGCGGGTGGTATTTTATTCCACTCACGCATAACATAGGCCTTGGCCCGGGAGTAAATTTCTGTTGGGGCTAGTGGGACCCCTATATTGACCGACCCCCTTTTGAGGCCCTCCTTAGCCTCCCTGTCCGCCTGATCATTCCCCGGGATGTCGACATGTGCTGGGCACCAAACTAAAGTTACCTGTAAAGATTTGTCTAGGCACTTTTGATTTAGTTCCAAAATTTCATTTAAAATATCAGGCCTAGACCTGCTATTTCTATTTTTGATGGACTCAAGTGATGATAGAGAGTCAGAGAATATAGCAGTCTTAGTTGGCTTGTTAACTAATATCCATCACATTGCAAAACTAATGGCCAAAAGTTCCGCCGAATATATAGAAAGATTGTTGCTGAGTCTGTATGTTCTTATAATTTTTTTGGAGGGAATTACGAATGAATTGGCTACCAAGCCAGAGTCAGGGCATTTGGAGCCGTCTGTATAAATTTTTAAATACTCAGCATACTGAATGTTAATGTAATTAAGAGCTTCTGACCTCACGAGGTGCGGAGAGTCAGATTTCGTTAATATTGTGGAAGATAGTTGTCGACATCCGGGGAGCGAAGCAACCAGGGGGGGGGTTTCGGAGGGATTCAGGTCTGCCACAGCGACCTCCTTGAGACCGGCTTCCTCCACCAGGGTCCGGGTGCTGGCCCCAAATGGGAAGGCAACATGCTTCTTTTTAAGCTCCCGGCCCCTGATGAAGGTGCCTGTCCCAAATAGTTTATTAACGGGGTTTGAGCCGTGTCTGGACTGGGCCCTGGCCCAATATTGGAGGGTTTGTTGTTTACGGCGCAGGCTGAGGGGCAGCACACCGGCCTCCTCCTCCAATGTACAACCCGGTGTACATGGCAGTGCCCGTAGGGCTATCCTGAGGGCCTTGTTTTGTATGGTATCTACCATTTTGAGGGCGTTTGGCATAGCACATGAATAGATTTGGGCCCCATAATCTATCTTTGGACGAATAAGGGACTTGTAGAGGAGAAGGAGGCTATATTTATCGTCCCGAAACCTGTGCCTCTCAACATCCTCATTAAATTTAAGTCCCTTTCGCACCTTTCTGCCAAATATTTGAAGTGGTGAATAAATGTTAACCATTTATCTAGGTACATACCTAGAAATTTCACCACTTTTTCAAAAATGATTTTGGTACCGCCTAAAGTTAAGTCCAAAGAGTGCTGTTTTTGATTGCCAAACAGGATTGCTACTGTTTTTGTGGGTGAAATTTTGAATCCCCATTCAATGGCCCATTTCCATATAGAGTCCAGCCCTGCTTGGGCCTTTTTTTGCAGGGTTGACATCTTGGACCCCATTAACCAGGTGCCGGAGTCATCAGCATATTGGGAGATAACCATGCCTGATGATTTAATGGTTTCAGGCAGGTCATTGACAATGATGGAGAACAGCAGGGGAGAGATGACAGACCCTTGAGTGGTGCCTCTTTCAGTTATTGCTTCGTCTGAACTCACACCATCGACTCTGACCTTGATCTTACGACCCTCCAGGAAAGCCCTTACATAGTGGAAGCTTTGTTAAAATGCCCCCGAAAGTCCAAGTTAAATCGAAGGCAGCTTGAAGGTCCAAAAAGATTGCAAGTACTGACAGCCCTCGGTTTTTAGCCAAAATAATGTCATGTTGTAGCCTAGCTAGCTGGTCTAGGGTAGAACACCCTTTCCTAAAGCCAGACTGGAAGGGTTCAAAATATTTTTTGTTTCCAATAAGTGCTCAAGTCTATTTTTTATCATGATTTCTAATAATTTACCAGCGTGTGAGGTGAGACTTATTGGTCTATAAGATTTTGGATCTGATTTATCTTTTCCAGGTTTTGGTACCGGTATCACTGTAGCCTGCTTCCACTCGGGTGGTATAAGACCCGTCGTGTACACCCTGTTGTACAACTCAAGCCAGAAATATAAAATGTTATCTGACATGTTCTTAAACATCAGATAGGAAAGTTTATCAGGTCCCGCGGCAGAGTCCTTCCTGCCACCAATAGCTGCTTTTAGTTCCGAAAGAGAAAATGGTTGATTTAGTGGGCAGTTATTATCCCCAGGCTCATTTAAAATGTGTTTATTATGTGATTCAAACAGTTTTTGATGGTCCAGAGTTTCAGAAGGCAGGTTTGAATCACTAGATACAGATTTGAAATGTTGTACCAAAAATTGAGCCTTGTCTCTTGGGGTACAGGCAATTTCGCCTTTAATTTTAAGTAAAGGCACAGGACAGTACGGAATTCCTTTAATTCTGTGAATTTTTTGCCAAAACTTCTTTGCAGTGGAGTGTTTAATATCAATGGATTCACAGAATTCTTTCCAATTTTGCTTTTCAGCTTCCAAAATGACCCGCTTTGCAGTGTTTTCTTGAGACCTATATAATTTTTAAGATTATGCTCCGCGGGGTTCTTTTTAAAGGTTTTTAGTCCTTTTTTTCTGTCCTGTACAGCTTTGGCGCATTCATCGCTCCACCACGGTACTGATTTCTTGCGTTAGTTCCGGCCGGAGGAGACCCGTATGCTGCATTCAGCCATGGACGCAGTTTATTTGTGAGATTTTTGCAAAAAAGAAGAGGATCTTGAGTGTGAATGTGTGCCAGGGATAGATCTGCACAGAGGTCCCTAAACTGATCCCAGTTAGCCTTGTTAAATATAAATCTGGGTTCCCCTGAACCCTGGTATCAGTTCCCTGTGTAATATAGTTACACAGGGTGACTATTTGAGGGAAGTGGTCAGATCCTAGGCTATCGGGTAACGGCGAACCGTCATTGAGCAGAACGAGGTCTTGCTCTTCCAACCAGGCTGTGACTGCTTTACCTCCCGCATCAGATTTAGGGGAACCCCAAGCGGGGTGATGTGCATTAAAGTCCCCCGTGTAAATGACATCATGGGGTCCTTTAATGGTCCGTAATTGTGAGCTAATTTTATGCAAAGACTCAAGATCACATCCTCTTGAGTATATGTTAACCAGGATAAGAGGTCGGTTCTTATTTATGATAACCTTAATTGCCAGCACTTCGACAACAGCACTACCATCAGCTTTTAAAGAGTCATTCACACCCAATACCTCATAGTTGATGTCATTTTTAATATAAAAGGCTAACCCGCCTGCAGAGTTATGGTTCAAATTGCAGTGGTTTTTATGCTCAATATTAAAACCGGGAATAGCCTTATACTCTCTGCCCCTAATCTTGGATTCTTGTAAAATTAAAACTTGTATGGATGGGTTTGTATCTAGAAAATGTTTGACTTCAGTATGTTTAACCGAAGACATACCCCCTATATTAAATGAGGCAATGTTAAACCTACTGTCCATAGTGGCCCTCAATTAACCTGCGTCTAATGTTATTGACTGTGGCCGAAGGGGACTTCAACATCGTTTTCCGTCCCATACGGGTTGATTTTAATTTAGCAGGAGTTTTGCATTGGCGAGGGATAGAAGAATGGATAGGCGGTTTCGTGGCAGCGTGCGCCGGCTCCCTGGGCGACCCAGAGGGTTTTCCGCTGCATGTGGGCTTGGGATCGACTCCGTCACCCGTATGGCTTTCTTTGGGAGGGGGGGAGGTATCTTTATCTTTGTGTTTAACTTTGGGAATAGACTCTTGGCTCCTAAGGAACCTTGAGTCTATTTTATTACATATATAGGTCTTTACTCGACACCCAGTGGACCGTTGCTGTTGCTGGTCCTTAACTATCTCAGTGATCAAATCAATGAGCTCACTGACATGGATGGGGCGATATTTTTTACCTTTACCTGTACGGTTTTTAATACTTATAAATGAATCCCCTGTATTAGAGTTACTAATACTGTCGTTTGGGGCAGGGGAATTCATGGGGGAGGCCTGGGTGTCGACCATACGGGGGCAGTTAGGGGGGGCACTAACCACGGGCTCCTCCTCAATCCCACACACGTCGGAAATAGACAGCTGAGAATAAATGCTGCTATGCACCGACACCAGGGAGTCGTGCCCCGTGACATTGAATATGGAGTTGTCCGAGACGGTCGAACCACTCTCCGTAGGATATGACAGGGCAGAGGACTCCCTGAGACCACTAGTAGAGTGCCCGGGGGGGGGGTACTACAGTCTCTTTGGATGGGAGAGACTGGGGGGGGGGGTGTTTATCACTCCGAGCAGCAACCTTATCTGTGTTTAAACAAGTAGTACCTTTCGGTCTCGCTACAGGGGGGCTGCAGGGGGAGGATGCTTTCTCCTTATCCCCCGCAGGAGCGCATGATTTATTTATGGGGGCCAATACCGTGTCATGCTGAGAAGTTGACCTTAACGTTTTGCTGGGAGGTTGGGCAATCTCTTTCGTGGTGGCTATTGTCAGTGCGTTTAATCGCGACTCCGCCTCAGACCAGTTCACCCCGTAGATATTACAATAAGAGGCTACCTGGGCAGCTCTTTTATGGGCGGGGCATCCCTGGTAAGAGGCAGAGTGTTGATGGCTACAATTCGCACAGTGGCAAGTTTTAGCAGTACAATTTCTGGGCGCACATAGGACACCGGCACACCGCACGCAAATCTCTGTTTTGGAACATTCAGCACTGCCAGCCTTGTGGCGAAAAATCTGGCATTTGAAGCACCGAGTAGGGATGACAGGGAAGGGGCGTACGTTAAGAGTTATGGTTGTATCCTTTATCAAGACTCTGGAGGGCAGGATGGATGGGGTAGCAAAAGTCACTTTAACTAGCCTAGGAAACCCAGGCGGTGGTGGTTTGCTAGGCGTGATTCTTTCTAGTGAAATGATATCACCATGTTGGGGGGGCTCCACCACTAGCGACTTGCGTAGCTCCTCCAGGTTCTTGCTTTCGGGGATGCCGGCAAGCAAGCCATAAGCCGTTCTCAGTGACTGGGGCAGTACTGCGCGAACCATTACACCACCTATATCAGTCACTTTCATGCGCAGCACTGCACTCGGTGCTTCCGCAGATTTCAGTTGTAACAGTATCCCACCGGATGCTAGGGGAATTGTCCTATTGACAAGACCAGGCAAGGCTTTGGCTATATTAGATGCCAATTGAAAAATTGTGAACACAACTGTCAACTTCTTGACCTGATCACAAGACCGAAGGAGACACTTAAAAGGCATTGCGTTATTAGTGAGATGATGGGACTCGTTCCTATTAAGTGCCTCCCCTAGTAAAGGTGACAGATTGGAGCTGCCACCTTGGACTTTAGAGCTTGAACGAGACATTGTCAGTAATGGAATTTAAGACAATTAATTGAGGTATAAAATAAGTAATGGGTTTGCAAGAACATTGTGTAGTTAAAATGATATGTATAAGAAGTAGTTTCCTATTAAAATATATAATATATGCCTTAAACAGTGGTATCAATTTATCACAGTTGAGTGTAAATATCACAGAATAAATATAGCACCGCACCTGTAAACAAGTCAAATTGCTATACAAATGGTCAATTATGACTAGTGAAAGCTGTTTGGAAGTAAATTTGAATGAGAATAATGCCAAAGTTTGTTAAATGTGTTTTGAAATCCAAACAGCGACCGAAATGTTAATAACAGTGGGTGGGGAATGGACCTCTCAATGAGGAAAAATATAAAAATTTGGATGCCGACCAAGAAAAGAGACACAATGAAGTTCAGCGAGGATGGCGGAGGCATTGCAGGGTTGAAGTTCACCGGAAATAACGTCTTTTCTTTGTAATTTTTCTTTGTTTATCTTTTTGCACAAATACACAAAATGGCGGCCGGAAGTGGAAGGATGATGTCGACACTCAATATTGTGTTTGTGTGTTATGTACGTGCTAGACTAGTACAAACTAGAATGCACTGCATTTCACCAGGTGCATTCCAGTTTAATGTCGTATTTACCGAGCATTTTCAGTCTGAGTTCAAGGTGATATAATATTGTGTTATTTAATAATGGACCTATTTTCTTAATGTGTTATAATTACGTTGGGCCCTCGCGCGATATCTAAATTCATGTACAAGAGTATGATACAAAGATAGCATGCAGAACAAGCAAACGCTTATATAAACTGCATTTAGAAAAGAAAAAAAAAGACACATTCTCCTAAATCTATATCTTGACAGAACTAATGTATTATCGCATTTAAGAAATGAATGACTTTTTCTATTTTAAAATGTAAAATATTATGAATTTATCGCTGCATAAGTAGTTGGGAAGCACATGTTTCCCGCGAAGGTATTTTAAGGCAAGGACCGCGTACTTACGCAACGCGGAGCACATAAACACAAACAATACCAAATTCAAAACTGATAACAACCACTGACACCGCCATGTTTCTTTTTAATAAAACGTATTTCATGCATTATGGTGATTAAAACGGTACCCTACATACACGTTGTACATAAATAATAACATTTTGTGTGTTTGCAAAACTTTAATAATGACACACTATTAACGTTGTTTTAAACTCATTGCTATTCAAGAAAAATAATTGAAGCAATGTACACAACATCTCGAGCCTTTTATAAAGCAACAAAGGATTTTAAACTACTACTACTACTACTACTACTACTACTACTACTACTACTACTACTACTACTACTACTACTACTATTACTACTACTACTAGTATTACTGCTGCTGCTACTACTACTACTACTATTACTACTACTACTACTACTACTATTACTACTACTACTAGTATTACTGCTGCTACTACTACTACTACTACTACTACTACTACTACTACTACTACTAATAATAATAATAATAATAAATGAAAACAAATAAGAAGAAAAAGAAGACAAATAGTTGTAGTTGTGGTAGTAGGAGTAGTAGTAGTAGTAGTAGTAGTAGTAGTAGTAGTAGTATGGTGGATAAACAAAATATAGTGAATTACCTGAAAGAACTTAATACATGTTAAATCCTACCTTTCTCGAAAGAACCTCTGACTTTCCGTTCATAGAGCTCTTGAAATTCAGAGACACAATGCACGGCGGACGTAGCGGCACTGCAATATGTATGACAGTTAATATCAAAATCAATAACGGTATTGTTTTTAACAAGTTTTAACAAATTTAAATCACGATAATGCACTAACTCACATTATCAGGTTACTCAAAGGACAAGTAATCTTATGAAGTTTGTCTTTATTATTTTTTTAGTTCAGACCTTTTTGTTATATCATGTAGCTTCGTTTGCAATTAAAATGTGCGAACGTCATTAATATGCAAAATTCTTTACATTTCTTTTATTCTTGTATTTACTATGAGCAAATGTATTCGCAAACTCATTGTGCATACCACTTAAAGCCGCACTTTTGTGGTCTAATATTTAAGTGCACGCGTTAAAGTTAGTAAAGCACTCTGGGGTGCAAAGCCAACCGTTCGCAACGTTGTATGGTGTTTAACATCTGCATGTGTTTGCAGACGTATTGTGGATAAACGCTATTTGTAGGCGACGCTTGATCAAGCGAGAATAATGAAGTTGCGTACGCAAAACACGAACCATATTGTGTACGTCGAATAATGTTTAAACACTTCATGTATGAAATGATATGACTGTATTTTTTAAATCGTCGAGATAGCAAACCTGAGATTCTCCATCTGATCTATTTCAAATTACATGTATTTTAATCAAGAACAACAGTGTTTGAAGATCAACATGTTAATTAATCTATTGTTCTTACATAACATACGACTAGGCGAAGAAACAAACGCCCGACATAAATTTTTATTAATAAACCCATCTCACGGTAAACACAATATTAATCAAATTGTCGTGGTATGGTTTCCACTATTTGGATTTTAGCGGGATTAAGTTTTAAATGCGTTATAAGAGTGAAAAAATAAAATTAAGAAATGGCTAAGTACAATAAATCGTAGCTTGCAAAAATGAATTCCTTCTGGTTGTCACGGCTTATCACAAAGAATGTGGTTTCTGTGAATTCGAGTTGAAACGAAATTCAGCAAATCATACCGAATAACCCATTGCACAAGTCAAGGTCAAAACAATTGTTAAGCATGATTACTTTTTTTTTTTTTTTTTTTTTTAAATAATCCTGGTATCAAATATTGTTTATTTCACGAAAACTATGAGTTCGTTCATGTATTTTTAGGCTTCGCGGTTGAAAATCAACATTATTGTAACTATATACAAACACATTTATTGATTTGCTGTTTTGTCGAGAAAAACTGGCTAGTTATTTCCTGTGTGTTTTTATTATGTCCCACCATCAATCATGGGAGGCATGAAGTGTTGACCATATCCGTTTAAACGGACCCACATACGTCTAGATTCTTATCCAGACAATGACTCTTTTTTTTCAAACATTCGTATTCTAAAATCTTGTAAACAGATTACGTTGTTCATGATCGTTGAACTGAAAAGCGGACTATACAGATTCTTTGTGGATACACGTATGATCCTTGTTCAGTATAGTTTTACTCAGTGCCCTCTAGAGTATACAATTTTCATTTTAATTGCAACATTCTTAGTGCTTGTCTGTACAAAAGTAAATCGATCACTCTATACTTATAGGACATACCAAAAAAAAAATTATTACTGTTAAGAATATATATCATATAAATCTCATAGGCAATTGAGGGGTAGAGTAAATATTGCACCCGTCGGAGAGTAGTCAACCGAGGCCTTAGGCCATTACTCTTTGAGGGGGGGGGGGCACTATTTACTACCCCCCTCAACATGCCTATGATATTTAATGTATTATACCGAATAAATGTACTGTGATTCAAAGAACATACTAGTCATACTTAGTTACCATTTTATTATTGGAAAATCAGGCGCTCATCGACATTGAATTTCTAAATATATTTTAATAAGCGTCTATCGATTATTACCTAATGCGTGATTCTAAAAAAAACCTCGAGTTGTTAGTGTTAGGCCCACGCGGGGTATATGACAACATACACCCCGTTCGGGGTATACAACATTCCAACGTCATGGCATATTACAATTATTCAGGGACGGGTATATGGGATATTACAATGGGAAAACTAAGCGAGGAAAAAATAATATAACATACAGGTTATCTGAACATATTTGATATATCTATGATATCAACAAACTATGATACAAACCGTAATAGAGTTAATGTACAGTCTATTCTTGAATGTGGACACTGTTGCTCTTTCTCTGAGATGTTCAAATATTCTTTTTACAAATAATCAATTCAATCCATGACATCTTGATGCAACATATAATTTTTGTACTGTGTCACTTAAGAATCATTAGATATATTTTTTTTTCATTCTGATACATAATACATGTATTTACAGTGCATTTCAAAAAACGATTTTTACAATATTTCTTTTCAATTTGCCGTAATGTTCTGACTTAAATTTTGTTGCAGATTATTAAAAACTTTATAAGTCGAAAATAATAAATAATCGAAATATGTACAGCGTACTGTATTATTGACAGCCGACATGGGACGCATTGATATATTTGCTCAGGTATACCGCAAATTGGACCCATATGGGCTTGATTGCTGGGTACGTTCTATAAAAACGTTATAGTGTGACAGTGTCTTAAGGACGCCAATCCTGTGAGAGGGGATATAACTTAGCATCCAGTAATTGTCTGGCAATACATTTTGCGAGTGTCTTATTCTAAATGTATTCATGATACATAGTATTTATACGTCAGACATATATGTTCAAGTTTATTCCCAGCATGACTCTATCCACTATTTTACAGTTCATACCCTGCCAATGTTAAATATAATGCACAAAAACTACCAGTATTGGCCATAAATAGGCGCACTGCTCCATGCCTGTCTAATCTAAGACTTACAAGGAGTAACTTCTATACCGCCAACTACCACCTGTGAAAAATTAAATTACCGACCGATTCAAAGATTTATTACTATCCGATTAGATGTATTTTTTCTGTAATTATAAATAAAAACGCAAAAGAAATATTACACTTTTTATACCCCAAAAGGAAAATGCATCGTCCGTCCGTCTGTCAGTCCGTCCGTCCGTCTGTCCGTAACATTTTCGTGTCCGCTCCATACCCCCTATACCCTTTGAAGGATTTTCATGAAACTTGGCTCAAATGTTTAGGTCATTGAGACGATGTGTAGAAGGCAGTCACGCCGGCTCAAGGTCAAGGTCACACTTGAAGGTCAAATATTCGAGCCTCCATTTCGTGTCCGCTCCATATCTCCTATGCCTTTTGAAGGATTTTCATGAAACTTGGCTCAAATGTTTAGGTCATTGAGATGATGTGCAGAAGGCATGAGTCAGTGACGCCGGTTCAAGGTCAAGTTCACACTTGAAGGTCAAATATTTGAGCCTCCATTTCGTGTCCGCTCCATATCTCCTATGCCTTATGAAGGATTTTCATGAAACTTGGCTCAAATGTTTTGCTCATTGAGACCGTGTGCAGAAGGCATAAGTTAGTCACGCCAACTCAAGGTCAAGGTCACAAGGTTGAATGTTTGAGCCTGCGTTTGATGTCCTATCTAAATCCTGTGCCCTTTAAAGGATTTTCATGAAACTTGCCTCAAATGTTTATCACATTGAGGCCATGTGCAGATGGCATGAGGCAGTCACGCCACTTCAAGGTCAAGATCACACTTGAAGGTCAAATGTTTGAGCCTCCATTTTGTGTCTGCTCCATATCTCCTATGCCCTTTAAAGGATTTTCATAAAACTTAGCTCAACTGTTTATCACATTGAGGCGATGTGCAGAAGGCACGGGGCAGTCTTGCCACCTCAAGGTCAAGGCCACACTTAAAGGTCAAATGTTTGAGCCTCTATTTGCGTGTCAGCTCCATATCTAAATGTCTTAAACTGTACTTTCATATCTGGTCTAACTGTGCCATATTAAGGTCAGTGTGAAACTTCAAAGTCACCTTTAAAATATAATGAAGGATCACGGCGGGGGATATAGCTGTCCTTTGGACTGCCTTGTTTAAATCAGTCTTTTAACTTTTTTAATATTTTTAATTTAAAATAAGTTATTTGGTATTTACCAAGCAAAGCGCTTGCGCTCTAAAGCACTGAAAACTGAAACGAAGAAATATGCATCATCGTCTATTTGTAATGATTTACTCGTTACAGATTGACTTGTATGAATATAACTCCGTTTGTATTTTTTATAGTTTGCAAACAAAATTTTGCTTTCCGCGAATTACAAAAAAATAATGATAATTTTGTCGCATAAATATTATTGAATTGTCGCGCGGTATAGAAGTTTTATATTTGCAAAACACAGTGGCCTGGATCTCCACCTTCAATGAGGTCAAATACCAGTGTATAATTATGAGTTCAAGATTTCTTATGTAAAAAATTACAGAACTGTGAGTTCATTCTAATATAAAGTATTAATATGTTTCTTTAGATAAAAAATGCGCTCATAATTCATTTCTCTTCTAGGCAACAGTCATTCTACGCTACCAGCGTTTTGATTTTGGCGTAGTTGTCTAACCGTAATTTTGACCTTTCTCAACATCCAATCAAATGTTGTGAAAATTTCCCGGAAGTAGTACCGAATGAACAAATCCTAACATTGCATCGGCTAGTTTAAATGAAATCCCCACCACAGCCTGTAAAAAATTGGCTCCATGGCTGTTCATAGGTAAATGAAAAAAAATGAGCCAATGTGGAAAAAACCCAGACATACCTCTTTACTGTGTTTACGTTTTTGACTAATTTCCAGTTCTGAGCTCCCTACTCAGAAGTTGCATTGGCTCGCTCAATATTCATTTTACACTCTAGTGTTTACAGGCCGTGTAACATGACCTTGGGAAAATCCCCCATCGCATATTCGATAGGCAACATTCCATAGAATACACTCGCTGACTAACCTGCGCCTATTAATAGTATATATACACGTCAGCAACACTGATTCGTTCTAACAAGCATCCAGAGAACGATAGACAATAAGATTAATAATGAATCGATAATTACTTATATTTATAAACTTACCATGCATGTTTATTTGAATAACGGTTGATAGATCTATTTATTAAGAATTATTTTGAATTGCATTTTCTCTTATCTTGTCCTGTAGAGGCTATTCAATGTATAAATATATTTTGCATCTTCCTATAATTAGACACTGGCGGAAGCTTCGGACATAACCCAGCTAGCAAGCCTCTATTAGTCCGATATCTATCCGATATGTTGTGAATATCGGATATATATCGTGAGCGATATCCATCCGATCAACGTTTTGCCCATCGGCATTTGATCGGATAGATATCGGAGCATTGTTTATCGGACTTATATCGGATAAACATCGGGCAAATATCGTTCCAGCTAGCAAGCCTACATAGGTCCGATATCTATTAGATATGTTTTAAACAATATCGGATAGATATCGTGAGCGATATTTATCCGATCAACGTTTTTTTCCCATCGGCATTTGATCGGATAGATATCGGAGAATTGTTTATCGGACGTATATCAGAAAGACATAAGGCCAATATCGTTCCAGCTAGCAAGCCTACATTGGTCCGATATCTATTAGATATGTTTTCAACTATATCGGATATATATCGTGAGCGATATCTATCCGATCTACGTTTTGCCCCTCGGCATTTGATCGGATAGATATCGGAGCATTGTTTATCGGACGTATATCGGATAGACATCGGGCCAATATCGTTCCAGCTAGCAAGCCTAAATTGGTCCGATATCTATTCGACGATGTTGTCAACATCTTTGGAATTGATTACCACACCTGTTTATTTTAATGCTTAATTTCAAAATGATGTGCAATTTGCAACAACACTCAAGAAGTGTACATATCTTCAATTTTAATAACTACATCTAATTCTATCTTCTCAAAACATTTACTACGTTAGAGAACCAAATTATAATAAAACAATCCCAAAAAGCTGTGATAAATATAACAGAAGCAATATAAAATCATCAAGGGACTGTATACACTTTTTATTTAAACACAGGTTTATATGATCTTCAACGTCTTATTTTTTCATTAATATTTAAAGTTACGAGTTTATAGCTAAAAACATTTAAAAACATGTCACATTGACATCTTACAGGTTTGTATAAAAAGTCACTTACAACATGTCAGTGATGTGACAGTAAACAGACAGAAAAAGCTAAGAAATGCAATCATTTATTGTTAGTTGAATTGCCAATGAAAACAGTTACAAATGCGTTCTATCAATATGTAAGTTATTTATGAATATCAGCATAATCCACCATCATACATGCAATAAAACCCATGCAACAACATTGAAAAAGTTCTTAATTCAGCAATACTTAAACGACAATTAATTGTATTAGACATTTAGTATCAAATTGAAATTCCACATTTCAATGACCTTAATTTAGATAAAACTAAATATTTAAAAATCATATACATAAATGGAAATCTGAATCGAATCCAAACTGAAAATTAAAACAAAATCGAAGACAATTCCAGTAAAAAGTGTAAACACACTGAAATGAAAAAAACAACAACAACACATATTTGATAATATTATGCTTCCAAAAGCATCCTGATGAAATTGTTTCTGTGTTATCCTCACAAAATATTTACATTTAATTTTGCAAATAAAAGAAAACTATTGTTCAGTCAAGATTATATATATTAATTACATGTAATTGGTAAGCATCATATATAGGTTGCATCACATCTTTAAAAAGACCTCTGCATGCCGTCACTAAAACATGAAACATGTAAAACAATTAAGTATCACTAAACAGTTTGTGTCATTAAATTGTTTTTTAATAAACCACATGGTACACTTGTTTTTAAGAATAGTGGTTATAATAATTAAAAATAACTTTATATATTGGAACTGTCCAGTCCGTATCACACATTTAAGAGTGTTTACTTTAGAAGTCTTCATAATATTAATGATGAGTAGAATGTTTTTTATCCGCTGTTCTTCGTTCTTCCTTAGCCAGTGTTTGATGCAGCACTCCACCCGATAAAAATAATGGTGTTGTTCAAAGCAGACCATGTATGTAAATGGCAGCTGGAATGTATGTAAATTAAACGTACTATTATTTTGTGTGTGAGAAGATTAGATCACAGAAAGTAGTACAATCAATAATTGTAGTCATAAAAAGAAATGCAATAATTGTTTTTACTATACTCTCCAATTTTAAATAACTATAACAATATTAAACAAAAATGTTGAGTCAAAATAATTATTATTAAATCAGAGTTGGAGAAATTGTACTTGATCTCTGTAATGGTGTTATGCAGAAACTGCTTAAACAATGTGTTACTAACTTGCTCACATCAAAAGAAGTGAACTGCATGTTCTGACCAAGTATTACTACATCCAATGTATATTTGATTACCTTCATATGTCCAAATGACAAATTCAAATTAGATGAATATGTCCATATTAATATGCAGCCGATTTGTCAGTGATGAACGTTAATCAAGTCCAAGACCTTATTGTCATCCAAAGAGACCCAAGAGACACCATTGCGAAGCAGGTAATTCGTCTGAAAACAAAATTGTTTTTAGCATTATTTGTTTTAATTGTGGGTTCATACGTTTAGTGTATTCATTTATTTAAAGGGATCAGTTCACAGATTGGCCAACTGACAATTGTCCAACTTTTTATCACAGATTTCCACAATGAAAAAAAAGCATATATAAAGGAGCGAAATAACACAAAGGACATACTGTAAATACCGTTTTGTTAATGAGTAATCATCCGTGGAAATTTAGAAAATCATAAAGCGTTTGTAACGCTAAACGACGGAATAATTTGGAGTGTTTCTGTTGTTTTCGTTACAATTGCTTCGCTAACAATTACAGCAAACCAGCGGTATATAACATTTGTATAATTCATTATTGTAGGCTAGAAGCTTTTTTGTAAGCTTTATTGCTGAAATAAATGTCGTTGTTGTTTGTTGTTGTAAAATTGCTGTCAACACGTGGATCGCTTACATAAATTATAAAATCATATAATACAATAGATAATGCATCCCTTTATATAAAAGTTGGAATGGCCGAGTGGTTAAGGCGATAGCCTTATGTCGGAGGTTCAAACCCCTGTGGGAGCAACTTTTTTCCTTTCTTTTTTTAGGTTTTTTGGCGGTGCTGTTGAAGATCACTTTTGACCCAGATTTTCTTGCGATAATTATGCAGCGGGAAAATTGAATGCCAATAGAATTGGGCAAATTTTATAATTCTAGGGAATGCAAATTTCAAACAATGGTTTAACGTGTACCAATAACTGTTGCATACTTTTGGGGATTAAAAATTTACATGATTGTTTACATAAGCGGTTAAAATGAAGTAATAAACATATCTTCAACATATACTTTAGAACTGAGGCTAATTGTGAACGTATTTTCTCATTGTTTTCCATAAACAGAATGCTATATTCATTCACGTAACGAAATAACTATTTGGTTTAGCCTACATTTATATAAGCGGTATACGCTCTATAAATAGCAGTTGTGCAATGTTCCCATTCTTAAATCTGATTCACAATGTTGCCTTTCCATGTAGCCCATTGATTCTAGCGAGTTCATCACATTCCAGAATCAGAAGTGTCATTCTAAAAATAGCGCGCGTATCTAGCAACCGTTGTATAGCTGTGTTAAAATACTCATACATGCATCAATAATAGCGTTCAGATAATCACAAACCAAACAATTTTAATAAATGGGGAATTTATAGTCATAAACTTACTGTTAAAAAATGTTATGAAAGAAGATTCGGAATACGTCGACTTGTTATTCGCGAAGCATGGTTACACAATTTTCAATACTAATTATACACAGGAACCCCTGATATATCATATTTCGACTGATATAATTTAAAGGGTGAAAGTCTAATGAATTTTTATGGTGGCGTTATCAAAAATAAAGTCTGAACATTACAAAAATCGCTGAATGTTTTCTGACTATTTCTTTTTTATTGGGATACACAGTATAAATGCTTATTTGACTTTAAATCGTTATTGTATTAGATAACTAACATGAATGGTATATTACCGGTACTATAAATAACTATATAGACTCGTCTGATACATAATAATTTTAATTCATTCCCGAAATTATTTTCTTACATTGTTAATTTGTTTAATTGACTTGACAAATTCAGATAACAATTATGTTAACCTAAATTATTTTGGTTATTCATAAACATGGGGCTATATGATTGGTTTATTAACAGCATAGATATTGATAATTTTATTTAATTTTAAAAAATTAATAAATTTATCTCAAATTAACTTTTGGGTCTGAGAAGTTTTCTTATAGTGTCCGAAAAATCTGGGGTCCAATAAGTCACCTAATATTGGTGGGGACCAAAAAATCTGGGGTCTGAGAAGTCATAACTGATCATCTTGACCGTCTGTTTAGGTAATTTTGAAATTAAAATAAATTTAAACAGTAAGCCTTTAAAATACAAATATTTGAAGTATATTGAACCTGTAACATGTCAAAAGAACACTTATCTCACGGTAAATACTGACATTCGTAGATATGACAAACAGTATCGTAATATACTAATAATAATAATAAACAATACTCGCGAAAATACGTTACATTTCAATAACACAGCTTTTTCTACGCCTACAAGACTTTGAATAGCTGATAGAAAGAAACACGATGTCTACAAATAGTTATAAGTACTTACTTATTGTTGTTTTTCTGCGTTGAAGAGGAAACTGAACAGTTTAATGTTACTTTTCCTTTCTGGAGATCAACGGTTCAAGTTTAAACGAACAAGAATTTTGCGCCAACCGACAACGATTTTGTTCGACGAAAATAATGTCGAAGGTATTTCAAATAAGATTTGTGAAGTTATAGAACGCACATTCATTTCGGTAAAATGCTCTTTAGTATTGCCGGCTTGATACACATAAATAAAGAAAAATTACTATTAAATATAACTTTACGTTTTTGTTACCACAAAATGAAGTCAGATCATCATATTTAATTGAAATGAATGTTCCCTGACGTGTGTTTTTATTTCGCATACATGTTATAAATGCTTAATCCATAATAAATATTATAAACGCTCATATTCATTCTCGTCATTATTTTCTTGGAAACAATGTAACTTCTATTATATTTTGATCTGCCTGACAAATACTGTATACATTATTTAGATTTGAAAATTACGGATGAAAAATATGAGACGGTAAGATCAGTTAATTATACGGACATTACATAATTATGAGATCTTAAACATATGGTCTTTTCATAGTTTCCCGGCGCTTTATGATGCTCTGCATCATTGTTTTTTCTTGTGAAATACGGATGTTTCTACCAAATTATTGTGTAGAGGCTATTCAATCTACAAATAGAAACTGTTTTTATATAGACTTACATTGTATACTGAAATAAATTTAAAATGAAAAACGCTTCAAATATATATATTTCGTTGTAATGGCAAAATGCTTAGTTTTACTTGTATAGATAAACATACTGACGTTGATGAGCATATGAGCAGATGAGTCTGACTTATTCAAGTAGAACATGGGGCAGTTCATCAGTTTATTGCTTTGACACAAAATATTGATATTCTTTTTATTTATTTTTAACATAGAAACATTTCATACTACTTTTTAGGAGCTAGCCACATTAAAATATCAGTTCGTTATTTGATGATGACAATTAACTTATTTATTTTATTTTAATAATATAGAAACATAATAATAAATGCGTGTAGAATAACGATCTATAAAGAAATGAGAGTGTTCGTTTATAAACCAAATCACCATATGTATCAGTTTTAAATATTAATGTAAGATAATTCTTGTATATTAATGTTGGAACGTTAGTTAAGCAGACGATTTAGTAAATCATGGATCGGTCATTCAATTCTAAATTTAGAAAGAATAAAAATAAGAATCCTGAGGCAACAGAAGAATAAAGCCTCTCACATCGATTACAAAAATCACCGTAACAAAATAAATGTTCATAATTATGTATTTGACGTGAAACGAGAATATTTGTCAGGTTCGGCACATAATCCAATTGCGCGGGCCTTTATTGTGCTTTCGTGATACATTCATACGCACTAACCTATTATAATCTTTATTAGAGATTCAATTAAATCTTGCTACCTCTTGCAATTTTTAGTTGGGTTAAGTCATTTGAAAATATTTTAATGCTTATGTTATCCTTTAATGGCGTGCATTGGTAAGCATATTAGATTTTCTCGAAGTGTAACAGCAGTCAGGGGTGTATGCGTGTGCAAAAAGATACTAGACTTTAGCCACATAAAAATAAACCTTAAATGTTAATCAAAGTAGTGAATGGTCGTTTTGTATGTTTATACACAAAAGAAAATAACTAAGTGAAAACTAACTGAGTAGAAAAAGCAAAACAATATGTGCGGGTCCTCGTGGTAGGATGGTGCACAAGTTTCATTGAATTCGAGTTAATGACCCCTAAGATTGCAAGGACGGACGGACAGAAAGAACGATGGATGCAATTTGCGGGAAAATGCAGTGGACAGCCGGATCGACTGCGTTACAGTAGAATTAGAATTCGGATGAGCGGACATAGCGGCGACTTTTACATTTTTGTTCTCTCAGATTTTAATTCATATTTAGCAGAGCAGATCATTTTAATAAAATGATGCAATATGATACTATAGTTTATGAAAAAAAACTACATTTTCTCCTATCCGTAAATGCCTATAAGTAAATAAAGATATTATCAAATAATCCCTTTGTCATTAATTGTTATGCCAACCAATGTACCAATGTACATGTTTATTGTATAAATCACTTTTTGACTACAGAAACTGTTTATGAATATCATATTTTTAAATTTCATGCACTTAAGTACATGCCTAATTCACGGGCAGAAAGAAAACGTGCTTGCTTCGATAAAACATAAACATATGAAACAGGCTGAAATTATACCCTATATGTACTATACTGATATGCAAAGTGGTAAATTTTGCTTGGAAGATCATATAAATCATATGGAAGAAATAATGGGTTGCTAAGAGAGTAATGAGCTACACTATACAGATAGGTTATATTTCACCTGCACACCTAGAACGTTTGCATGACTTTACAGACTAGTTTACATATAATTTGACAGTTGACATAGAATTCATCAGCAATATTCAATGTTAGTTTTAGGTTGTTGATATTATTACTTTTATTATCATTACAGAATGATAGATTTTTGGTATACAACACAGCAGTCTTCGTAGACATGTACTTCAGGTGCCAGACTAGTATTTAAACTACAGAATAGCACATACATTTTACGAGTGCTGTTGTGCACTGTTGTGGTGTAAAGCAAATAATTCGCCTTTTCAATAATGATAAAACAAAGGCTTTTACAGTCGATGACAGTTGTATAAATGTTCTTATGATATTTCATGGGCCGCCTTGCAATATAACAAGTATTAAAGTGCTTATTTGTATTAAAGTGCATTAAAGGGATGGTCAACCAGATAATGACCTTTTATGCACAGCTCAGGTGCTCAATGTATATCGCCATAAAAGTTAATAAAATAACATATATTCAAAGGATAACAATTATATGACCCTAAAAATAAGCATTTGTGTGTTAAGTGACCCATTCACGTTACGAATCTCATCCGTACAGTAGGCTTTTCGATTGTAAAAATACCGCGGATTTCCCGTTCTAACAATAGGACAAGTCATGTGATATTTCCGCGCGAAAATAAACACACCAAATGCTAAAAACATTACGCGTTAGTTTCCCGTAAACGGAATGATGTTCCCATGCATAATTTTTGCACAGAGAAATCCTGTCATTGTGGTCAGTAAACTATTTTAATTTCGTGGATCGTCAATAAACCTATGCTAGTGTGGTATCAGAATTTAATAGAGACATTAAGAAAACATGAAATTATAAACGAAGTAACATGGTTTTACTGTGCAAATGTACTTATTAGTAGTCAGAAACGCAACAAGTGGTTTTGTGTTTGTAAATTGTTGAATGTATTATATATTTCAAACATCAAACAATGTACAATATGTTTCATAAAAGGCCCTCAAAAATTACTTGTCCAGTTTATGACGATTAATATTACTATTCGAAGTACAGTTATTCATGAAAAGCATGTGACCTGTGCAAATTACCACTGTGTTTTCATTAAAAGTAGTATTATGTTTGGGGTCGTAACATGGTATCTGTAATTATGGCGAAAACACTGCATTAAACTGCTAACAAGTTCTAGTGAAATGGCCCTGACACACGCGACACATTAAATTCTACTCGAAACTATAGTTAAAGTCAATTGACCTGACTGATGAGATAACTCAAAGGTCTAAAATCTAAACGTCGTTTAAAAAGCTGCTACATTTGTAAGCTATTATTTCTTTGGTGTTAATAGCCTAGTTGTTTTTAATATGATATAAATTAAATGTACATGATGTACCGTTTAGCGCATGTGCGGCCTTGACACTCGACAAACGTTACATAGTGTAGGCAAATTTTGTAGATGTGAGTTCGAATCCTACTGGAGCCGTGAATACTAAACAACATACCTGTTTGTACAATTCCAACAAAATAGTGTCGCTCATGAAAATATGTGTGAGATAAACATGCAATCTGTTTTAAAAGATGTCCGTATTTCTGCTAATCGTCAGTATGCTCATTAACAATCAATGTTAATCCATGATTCTTTTTTTCGAATTACTGTTGGCAACCAGTTAATCAAACATTGAGAACAAACAAAAAGCAGAATTTTAAAATTTTATTTTTGGAAAATGGATTTGTTAACTGTTGGAATGGCTATCGTTACCCACGCATGGGAAGCGTGATCAATATAAGATTATATCTGTTTTATGGATTTGTTAACCGTTGGAACGGCTATCGTTAAACACTCATGGGAAGCGTGATCAATATAAGATTATATCTGTTTTCAGAAAATGGTATAATCAAACGTTAGTCTTTGCAGACAGTAAACTAAATATAGAAAAACTGTAGTGTCAGCGAAACTCAATATTATGTTTGTTTCTTCTGTACTGCCCTTGAACCAGTTGCGTTCAAGTTTGATGTCGTCGTTGAGTTCAAAGTGATATAATATTTTGTTAAATTATACGTTAAATATATACTGTACTTCGGGATTTATTTCCTTAATGCGTTATAATTACCTCGAAATCCAGCGTCGGGCCATCACGCGATATCTAAATGTATTTACAAGAGTATGATATGATTATATAAACAAAGATAACATGCATGACTAGCAAACAAACAAAAGCTTATATACAACAG
Organism: Congeria kusceri; assembly: GCA_027627225.1. Taxonomy (NCBI): domain Eukaryota; kingdom Metazoa; phylum Mollusca; class Bivalvia; order Myida; family Dreissenidae; genus Congeria; species Congeria kusceri. The sequence goes on along the minus strand of CM051039.1, from coordinate 31,867,853 downwards.
CATTATTAATCAAAACCCTGACTGCGTAAAACGACTGTTGGCGACATTAGAAAACTAAACGCATGTGAATTATGAGTGCTTTTTTTTAGCAAAAAATGGAAACATTTGTTTAATGAAGTTCTGTTTCCCACCGTTAAACCTGAGATTTTTATTCAATAATATACGACATCATAATAAAAATTAATCTGTAAGTAACGAAGACATATTTTTCAAGCTAATTACCTATGCAAACGGAATTATATACATGCCCGTTAATAAGTCAATGTGCGGAATAACCGATGAAGCGTGGTATTTTGGAGTATCGAGTGTTAGTAATTCGTAGCGTACTGTGTAAGTTTAAACCTATTTATTTAAGCTCCGTTGCATCGAAAGCCTTGTGGTTATAGAGATACTCTCGAGTCCGTTTCCTGTGAAGAACCAATACTTGGTGGCATTGGAAAGATCTTGAGAACACTCTCACTCAAACCCGGGACCTCCCGGTCGCAAGGCGGACACCATATCCATTACAGCATTGCAGCCTACTGTGTTAAAAGTATGTCATACGATGCACGACGCTCTCGATTTTCCATACTACAGTTTCAAATTAATACATGGCAGTAATTTGTTGTTAAAATATTCAGAATGAGAATCAGTAACAACAAATGACACTTTCACAAAGAGTCAAAAATAACCAATGAAGCCCAAAGTTTGACGTAACATTTTTAACAAATTGACTTAAAAGTATTAGTATTTAAATGAAGCTGTGCAGGAGGAAATATAATGAATATAAAAAGTGTCCACAACTCCATATCAATAGTGTTGGAGTAATTACTATTTTGTTGTGTTTATATAGATAGTGTGTATAACAACATAACGCTAACAATTCAATATGTACTAAAGTTATGTTTGATACATGCGAACTGTTCATAATGCTCTAGCAACAGTTTGTAAAACAAGATGCCGATTCCGTGGTCTATGGTCTATAGCCATTACGCTGGTGCGGTTTCAATTCATTTTCCTACAACGTTCCGGTCTTCCTGGGGTCTCATCCCTTGTGTGAGATATCGTGTCTTCTAAATAGTTTTCAGTGGAGTAAATGACGTTCTTTTTGTTCTTTTCTTTTTTTTTCAATTTATTAAATAAAATTACAAGCATTTCTTTGGCAATGATGTTATTATACATAGCAAAAGCTGGCTTTATAATAATAATATTCGCTACAAAGAAATAATTATTTTAATGCATTTGTACGGAGATTTAAGAATTATCAATTTGTCCACTGCAAGGCATAGATACAGGCTCGATCTTGCTTACAGCCGAACACGATCATTTAAGTTTTGTTTTAAAGCTTATGTTCCCAAACGTGTTTTTGTTTGTTTGTTTGGATTTTTCGCCGTTTTTTAGAGTATTTCAATCATATCACGGCGGTCAGTTTACCTACTCACACTCACTCCTGGGCAAGCTTAGCCGATCTAAGCGGTTTACCTGTACAAAGTGCACATACTTATGACACACACACACAAAAAGTCATGTTATGTGGCCAGGCTGGGGTTCGAACTCACGATCCCCGGATTGACAGTAAACGTGTTTCTATAAAGCCAATGTAAAAGCACGGGTGTATGTCATGTCTTTATATTGCCATGCTGGCATCACAGAATTAATACAAACACGATGCCGTTATTGTATTTTCAATAGTGAGTTTCTTAGGAATTGGAAAGAAAACAAGAGCTGTCAGAGGACAGCGTGCTCGACTATTCGAAGTTTTTCAGTTGGTACATATTTTGGAAATTGAAAGGGGCATACATTTGTTGAAATACAAATCTGAGTTGTGGCAATTACAGTGGCGTAGCTAAGGCAAATTAAAGCAAATAAGGGCACTCTTGGGGGTCCGGGGGGAATGTTTTACTTAGAACGTCTCTGGTGCGTTTTGGAGCCCACCTTAGCCATGTTTTAGCACACAATAACCAGAATCAAAGACTTTATATATAGAAGTTCTGTAACGAAAAAGTTCTAATTTTACTGTACACGTATGTACATTCTTTGCTGACATCTACAATTTAACAGAGAGCGATCGAGAAACCTGATGCTCCGAGTAGAGTAACACAATTCTATATACATTTTAATGCGTTCTATTCGTGATAACGCATGTTTGTACGACGGAATGATTTTCAACGCATTTAAAAAAAAATTATCATCAGCATGTTGTAATATCTTGCATTCCTCATTATAAATTTTTATACCCTTTACTTTCCTACGTTTCCTAATTTTGATAGGTAATATTTCTATTTGAAGAATTCGGACAAAAAAAACGTTCAGTTGGACGGAATGTTCCATTTTACTACAAAAAAGTGCTATCCATTTTTTAAGCATTGTTCCAAAATTACTAAACAAACACACTTGTTTTATAAAACTGAACGATAGAGTATCGAAATCTTCGAAATCATTCAGCATAATCCGGCAAGGGATTTGTTTGCATGAAAAGTGTTTATAAACGAAGTTGGTCATTGATAACAAAAACTGAATGTGGATATCATCTGTATCACTTAGCATGTCCAGGTTGTATATAGGAATGCAATATTTAACATTATGCAACAATGTGTTTATTACACACAACTTCCATAAACGTTTACCCTGTGTATATTATTATGTAGTTTTGAAGTTACACGACTTTTTAATATAAACTTTAACCAAAATCAAACGCGGACGCCGACGTCTGGGCGAGTAGGAAAACGCTTCGAATAGTCGAGCTAAAAATGAAACCAATGTATTCAACACGGTTTACGAACAAATTGTGATTCTTGGTAAAAAGCAATTTATTCGAAAGAACAAAGACCTAATTATCCCGCAATATATATTTTCTAAGTAATTTTAAATAATTATATAATGATAAAAGCTTTGCACTTTCAAAAAATATTTTCATTGCGGTAAACAATTTTTTGTGTCCAATGATCGCTTACAATGACGGTAAATAGTCGTAAGTATATACAATAATAACCGTAAAATTATCATAAGTTGCTTATTTGTTGGGAATGCTATTTTTGATGACATCACTAACTGCCAGTATTGGGCTTTGTTAATTACATACCAGAATATTTAACTATGTCAACACCTGGTTTAGCTCACAGCAAAACAGGCGAATTATTCAACGACCATTCACGTGTCCGTTATGGGAAAAATGTATACATGTACATATATTTTATAACTTTGTTTAATAAACCTTCTTCATTTTTTTTCTATTATGTATCATTTTATGTGAATATTCTGATGCCAATTTGTTATTCAACTACATTCATGAATCAGTTCATTAACAGAACTCGGGATAACATTGGCAAAAAATGACGAGGAATATCAAGCAAATCACAGTCATATAAAATATATAAAACTCAAGCTTTATCAGCAGAAGCGAACACCATTTTAGCATCATATGGTCCTTTATTTCAGTCATGTGACCAACTGACCTTTCTAGTTTTTGTCACTTACTTTTAACCCCGTCAGCTAGTCAGCTGAACAGACACTTCTAAAGCTTAATAATGTGCCATTAAAAAAAACGTACGTTAACAGTTAAGAATGTTATAGCCTATCCGGTTTCAGTGCTTGAATAAACACTATAATATGAGGCATGTCGCTGGAAAACCGGGCTTAATGCTAGTGCGTAAAGTGTCGTCCAGGATCAGCCTGTGCAGTCCTCACAGGCTAATCCAGGACGGCACTTTCGCCTACAGTTGATTTATGTTTAGAAGAAACGTTCTTGAAACAGAAAATACCACAAAAGCGGAAAGTGCCGTGCTGGATTAGCCTGTGGGGACTGCACAGGCAAATCTGGGACGACAATTTACGCACATGCATTAAGCCCGGGTTTTTCCCACGACATGGCTCATATGAATTTCCATATGATAGACATTTGTGCAAACGCCCATCGGCTATACAATACAGATAACAGGAAAACATAAACAACACACACATTAGTAAATCGTGGTCCACCAACTCGGAATGGTCACTGCAAAGAGTTTGACATTAAAACCGGTTTACGGGCAAAAAAAACCGAGAATCACAACTGGTTGAAAAACTTATCATTGCTCATGTGCAAATGTAACACATTAAGCTGATAGTATTGCAAATTAACTTGTTAAATAAAAAGTAATGCAACATTCAACGAATTTACCACTTCATTACTCAATGGTTGGACATTAACCAGAGTAACAGAATAGAAACTTTCTGGCGCACGACTATAAAGCATGTTTAAAATATGTGTAATTTTATAGATTTGTCATTTGTTCCAACATATCTAGTAAGTTTAATGTAGATTGTTTTTCATTTTTCTTGTAGAGTTTAAATTTGTGTATGTCTACAATGCAATGGTGTGGTTTAATTATAAGATTTAGGTGAGGTAATGCTGATGTGTAAACTTTCCAGGATCGGATTGAAAGCACGTAAAAGTCTTCATCTGTTGACTTAATAAATTAAAATAATAATCCAGGATCCGTTAAACTGTCAGCCCAGGAATTGTGATGTAAAAGTGGTAGGATTGTAGCCTAGGTCAGGAACTTCTTGATGCTACAGGTATTTTGGCATCCGTTTACTTTCTATTTTAGAATTTTAGTTATGTGGCGATGTGATTCATCCAGTGTACAGTAAAGCAGTGTCAGCGTCGTAGCCACGCTTAGACACGCCGAAATAGGTGTCTCGGCTGAAATTTGAGCCACCCTCCCACCCCTGAAAAAAAAACATAAATAAAAAAAACAAGGAATGTCGGCGTTGAAATTATTTCATTTTTTGCCCGATATATAATACAAAAGGACCAAGAGGATCGGTTACGTGAGTTCTCGGACCCCAGAGTTTTTGGTCCCTACTAAGGAGACTTCTCTTACCCCAGATTTTTCGGTTCCTACTAAGAAGACCTTTCGGACACTAGATCTTTCGGACATCATAAGAAAACGTATCGGCCCCAAAATTTATTTGAGATAAACCCAATCATTATTAATATCTGTACCGTCCCATACGAAAAATAACAGGCTAACAATAAACTATAACAAACAACTAATCATAAACTGTAGATCGTTAGCATATAATTAAGCCTAAAACAAGTTGTTTCCGCTAACGTCTTGGAAAAAAGTATGGTAGGTAGGTAGGCATAACTTTTTCTTTTCGTTAATTTTTTTCCTTCGTGACCCAATAAGAACAGATCTACATCCGCTTTAACTACTTTTTTAGTAATTGGCTATAACTTATTTTTTTATAACTTATTAAAACTAATAATAAAACAAAGACATACTTGATATTTAATAGGCAGTTTATGTAAAACATTTGAAAACCAAAGCCAACGTTTCCAAGTAAACAATCTTCACGTATGACATGAGTTCCTATTTCATTTTCCCACGCGGGCGCATTGTTCTTGCTTTTATCACAATTTAAACACACAATTTGACACTGTACAAATTAATAGTTCTGTAGTGTGATTTCAAAACTTGCACCATGGAAGCCAAAATGGCCACAAACATCCTTCCTTGAAGTTGAATTAAATTTCCAGTTATCAAATTATGTTTCAATAGGGTTTTCAAAATTTTCGCAGGCGGTTCCGTGGTATAGTGGTTATGCACTGGCTTCACAATCCAGGGGTCGCAGGTTCGATCCGCCGCCACACCTACTAACTCGTATTTCGCATGAGCTGTTAAACCGAGGTGCAGTGTACTAGGAGCTTCACACCGGGCACTAAAAGACCCAGGGTCGTCTTCTGTATCTTGCACTATCTCCCGTAACCCGACTAACAAGTCTTTTGGGGGCGATGGCCATATGGGAGAGAATCACCGTGCGCTCGATTAAACTGTACTTCGCACACACACGTTTTTCACAATTGATTCCGTGTCAGAACACCTCTTGGAGTATTTCTGGCTTCCATTACTTAAAATGTCGCTTTTTATCATCTTGACTTTGCGCAACATAAAAGTTATGGAGCAACCACATAGTAAAGTCTACCAGCAAGTCTCAAGAATTTGACAGTTTATCAACAGTCACCAAAAACACTGCCCAAAACGGCTTTTAAATGCACTACTGAACAAAATAGGCAACATAATTGGATAGATGGAAATTTTTTACATCTTGTTAGCATACTTATGACAAAAGACGGTCTAAAACACTTCTAAATGTTAAATGAAAATCTCAGGGAATTTCACGGTCATGTGACTTTTTATCTATTTTAGTAACAGAACATGTGCTGTGACTGTTGTCAAACGCAGCCTGAAACGAAAATGACATTTCGTGGATGTTAACTTCACTGGTGATTGTTTTGTGAACACACTATACTTTTAATACCTAGTAAAAGAATAATAGATTAAACATCACTTACATCAATATTAATATAATATGTTTGCTGGTCAGACATGAGTAATTGAACAAAAATAATGCATTACGGAAAACGAAAACCATGTTTTTAATTTAAGCACGTGAAAAGGCCAGGGTCGATCCGAAAATATACAATGAAAATCTCGTAGTCTTGTGATAAAGCATCATAATTGTACACTGAATGCTGATCAGAGTAATTTATAGGTATTATTCGATGCATTTGACAAGTTCGATTCTCAAAATACGTCAAAAGTTTATATTGACTTACCAGTATATGTAATGATTTCCTCCAAAAATTGCACAATTATGGATTTATAGCGTTGCATAAATTTATTACGACTCTGGTTGACTTTCGATACGGGGTTGGCTTCAGCGAACAAGTCTAGTCAGTACTATATAAACTGTTCGCTGACGTTTCTTTAGCTACTCTTGGAGATAAGTACACAGGTTCTTCATCAAAAGACGCTTTTTTGCCATTTATTATTCATAAGCACCTGCACACATTCAAACTTTATGAAGGTTAGTTGCTTGTTATTGTTAAATGTGAGCCCAAATAATCAATTACTATCAGTATTTAGGAGGAAAACTCAGACGAACTTTGCAAAATGCGATTTATTTACTACAGCAAACCATGTCGAAGTTGTAACAAAGAGCGACAACTATTGCATACAAACGGTTAAACAACATATACTTTGCAATTAATCTCATTGTCCTCTATCATTATATGAAGTTTCATTTAAATCCCTTTAATACTAATTGAGTTATGCTCCGCGCAATAACATTTATAGTCTGCACAAGAAAATTAAGTAAAGGGCAATAACTCCGTAAATATTGAAGAAATAGTTATGGTCCTTATACTCTGCACTTTCACTCACTGCCGTCTATCATTATATGAAGTTTCATTTAAATCAATGCAATACTAATGGAGTTATGCTCCGCAATAGAAAATTAAATAAAGGACAATAACAGTAAATGTTGAAGAAAAAGTTATGGTCCTTATACTTTGCACTTCCTTTCATTGCTCTCTATCATTATATGAAGTTTCATTCGACTCCCTTTAATACTTTTTGAGTTATACTCCGCACAAGAAGCGGGCGGAAGGACAGACGGTCGGAAGGACGGAAGGACTGAAGGCCGGACGGTGTGAAATAAATCATAGTGGTGCAACAAGAATGTCCTTCATACAAACAAAGGACTGTATAAGAAATTTAATGGTTGGTGCAGTTATGGTACTGTAAATAAACGGATGTTCTTCAAACAATCATTGGATGTTCATCTTCACATATCACTTGAAGTAGCGCTGAGTCCGTAAGGTTTGAGCAGCTCTTAAATCTTGTCGCTCACCTGCACTGGAGATACATTGAAGTTTTTCATGATGATCTCTGCAACAACAATAAATTTTAATATCAACAGAAATTACTTGCAGATAAAATTGAGTTGTCTGATTAATTCTAATGATAGGATTTAGCTTAAAATTGTGTTGATAAAAGCAAAATATCATTGTAACAAAAATCTACTCTTAAAATGGTTCTGTTGTCCTATTCATTGACTTTGCGGTTGTTTTATGTAGTAGTTAGAACATATGAAGTAAAATCTTATTTGTAAAAGGGCAGAGCGAGCACAGTGAAGCGAGCGCCTTCTTAGCCAATAAGATTTTGCTTCATACCGTATATTCCATTATAAACGCGCCGACCTTGATAAACGTACCCCCCCCCCAATTTTTTTACAGAACACCAAGAGCAAGACTCATAAGAAAAGCCCCCCCCCCCTCCGATTGGAAAAATATTAAGCCCCACAGGGGGGTTATTAGGGAATATACCGTATGGTTCTTTCAACTAATATGTTTTCACATGTTTTATTTGGCAATATTCAAGTACATTTTCATAATAAAAAACGCTCTACCTACATTTACTGTTAAAATAATGAATTTGCCTGGACATTTAATTAGGTCTAATGGTTACCAAAATGCTTTCTGAAACATCATTCTTTATCAAATGCATCACCATATTTTGTTCCAAACGACATATTTTCTTAAAATGCATGCATCAATATACACTTACAGCAAAAAATAATAAAAAGAATGGGTCACCGAACTTGTTTGGGAAATGTTTGACATTACATAGGGTACCTGTATAGCCCTTTTCATGTTTCGTTTTAACATTGGTTACGTAAACAACGTATCAATTGCCAAAAAAAGAATGTAGATATTTAATGGATCTTTTCTGAACTGATTTGTTTGGAAATACATTATGTAACTGTGTTTTTTGATGATTGTATTTGCTCTATGAACTTGTCCTATTACAAGAATTTATTTGAATGGACATTAGAGATGGTCAAATACGAGAATGTACCGAATATACCCGTTGAAACATTAAATTACACATTAAATTACACATAGGACCAGATGTATGAATATATTATGTTTCAAATTTCATATTTTCTCCAAACCTGGCTTAGACATGTGTCAATGAATACCAAAACTAAAACTGTAATAAAAAGTATGGGCCACCGTGCTTGTTTGGGAAATAGTGGACTCTGAACATGTTAGCTGTTGAACCTTTTTATCATTCAAGCTACGTCTTCAAAGTGTAACTTTTCAAAGATGGGTTAAAATATATATAGATTTAGGTAGCAGATGTTTTGACAATATATAAAGATACTGTGATTAATGATACACTACATAAACACTGTCCATTGACAGGAACTTAAAGACTCACACAAATATACATTTACTGATTGAAATTAGTATATTGTAATCTATATACAATAAAGAATAAAAAAGCAAAGGGAGAAATTAAACCAATCATTTTCTTTTTGTTGCGAACATCGTTTTCGACATAATTAAGTGTTTCACTTAATGGTTGCAATCCAGCAATTTTATTTGCTCAAAATGTAGGTAATATTCTAATAACTATTTAAAAACTATTAATTTATTTACCTGCTGAATGCTTTTCAAACAAGAGCTGTTTGTAAAACAGGAAAGCCCCCATTTAGGTCCAGAACAATCGTTGTACATTATTGAAAGGATGACATGGCCAATGTGAAATAAAATATATATTTTTTTAAATATTGGTCAATTTGACATTCAACTTTGACATTATGACCCAATTATCAAAAGGGTTCATCTATTAGTCATTACCAACTTACATAACAAGGTTTGCTTTACCTAGAGACATACATAGGTGTAATTTTCTTGTGCAGCGCATAACTCAAACTGTATTGAAGGGATTCAAATGATACTTGACATAATTATAGAGAGCTTTGAGATGATGAGCATAGTATAAAGACAATAACTATTTCTTCAATATTTACGGAGTTATTGCCTGTTGGTTAATTTTCTTATGCGGAGCGTAACTAATAGTTTTGTAGGGATCCAAAGATTCTTCATATAATGATAGATTAATTGGAGAGGAAGTGCAGAGTACAAGGACCATAACTCCTCTGTTCAAACACATCTTTGTGGGCATTCGTCACTTACTGTGTCAACGGAAAGTAACACCGTTTGTGTTCATTAACTAAAATATTTATATTATTTAATTTTTCCAACATAACACAAGCAAGACTAATATCAAATACGGGAAAGTCGAGTATCCAGCACTCGTTGGCAGTGCTGTTGTTTCCTTCATGCAGGTCATTGTGTCAGTCGATACATTGTTCTGTGGCAAAGGAACACATCTGCAAGCTCTTCATCTGTGTCAAAGCGGTATGTGGGGTTATTATAACTTTTAGTGATAACTCTAGTTCAGCATTATGAAATGAGTCTGTCGAACAAGAACCATTACTCTAATCATGGCTTTTGGTTGAATTATGGCCCTTTTGACTTAATTTTTCCTTTAGGTCCTCTTTTATTGAAAACAATAGGATCTACAGGCTTAAAACTTGATGTACTTATTCAGAGTCAGTATGTTAGGATTAGTGTGAAGGACAAAAACCTTATTAGAGCTCTGCAATTATTTTTGCGGGTGCCCTATAGTAATCACTCTGTCGGTCAGTCCGTCCGTCCGTCCGTCCACATTTATCAGCGTTTAAGCCATTTAATTTAAACTTCATAGGTGGATAGATCTCATCGCGGAAAAGTGTAGTGCACAATAACTGTTACTCTGCATTTCCTAATTCTGGAGTTTTTGCCCTTTGTTAATTTTTCATACTTTATTTTGACCGGCTCATAGCTCTAAGACTATAAAAGGTATTAACTTGAAACTTCACAGATGGATAGATCTCATTAAACAGAAGTGCAGTGCATAAGAACCGTTACTCTGTTCGTCATAATTCTAGAGTTAGTGCCTTTTTCTTACATTTTTGGAATGGAATATATAGGGAACAAAACTCCTGCAGTTTCTAAACTTTTTTCTGAAACTTGTCTTCATCGTAGAAAGTGATTTGTAGTTGAGCTTTTAGATGGGGGATTTAAATTCTTCTCCTCCATTTGCAAGTTATGGCCCGTTGATCATATATTTATCCTCTATGGAATATAAATGGAACATTCTTTGTGAACCCAAATATAAGTAAATATAGTATTATATGTAGCTAGCTAGTGCAAAATATGAATCCTATTATGCCCACCCTTTGAAGAGGCACGGGCAAATAATGCTCTTCTAATGTCTGTTTTAAGGTAAACCAAACCTTGCTATGTAGGTTGGTAATGACTAATGATGATCCCTTTTGATAATTGGGTCATAAGGTGAAACTTAAATGTCAAATTGACCAATATTTTTAAAACATGTTTCATTTCACATTGGCCATGTCATCCTTTCAATTTTGTACAAAGATTGTTCTGAACCTAAATGGGGGCTTTCCTGTTTTACAAACAGCTCTTGTTTGAAATGCATTCAGCAGGTTATTAAATTGATAGTTTGTCACGCACTAGAGCAGGGGTGATTAATCACTCCATACTCCAGTATACAACAGAGGTTCTTGTGTGGCATTCAAGTAAGAAAATAACACTCCAAATACTTCGCGCACATACGCACACAGTTAACAAGTCTTGTTATCACTCATATCAAAACCACACCGGCTCAGGGGTTGCCACACAGGCTCTGGGTTTGCCACAAAGGCTCGGGATTGCCACACAGGCTCGGGGTTTGCCACACAGGCTCGGGGCTGCTACACATGCTCGGGGTTGCCACACAGGCTCGAGGTTCGCCACACAGGCTCGGGGCTGCTAGACAGGCTCGGGTTGCCACACAGGCTCGGGATTCCACACAGGCTCAGGGGTTGCCACACAGGCTCGGGGTTTGCTACACAGGCTCGGGGTGCCACACAGGCTAGGGGATCGCCACACAGGCTCGGGGTTGCCACACAGGCTCAGGGTTCACCGCACAGGCTAGGGCTGCCACACAGGCTTAGACATGCCACATAGGCTCTATTCTTGACAGGTCTCCCCTATTACAAGCCAAATGTACATTGCAGATCAAATATCTCACATCCCCATTTCCTCATGTTCTCACACAAAACTAACACTCAGTCACCTCCAACTGATCATGTCCCTACGACTGTTATTTCCAGACTGAATTGAAACAATGAATCCTCCCCTCAGCCAAACAAAGCAACATCAGAAACTAGTCTAAATATCAACACCTTGTCTCATTCAGAGCTATGGTTAATGCGTTTCCCTACCATTATCAAGGTATAGTCCTGGCATCAAAGTAAAGTAACTAGGCTTCATGTCATCATAAACACTAAACAGAAACAGAGTCTCACAATTTGCTGGGAAACTTAGCAAAATTTAGCCGAATAACGGGAATGTAAAGTATTGTATTAAAGGGGTATGTAGAAATTTGTGACATAGTTATTAGAATATAACCCACATTTTGAGCCAATAAAAGTGCTGGATTGCAACCATTAAGTGAAACACTTAAGTATATTGAGAAAGATGTTCGCAGCAAAAAGAAAAAAATAATTGGTTTAATTTCTCCTTTTGCTTCGTTATTTTCAATTGTATATAGATTACAATACACTAATTTCAATCAGTAAATGTATATCTTTGTGAGTCTCTTAAGTTCCAGTTAATGGTTAGTGTTTATGTACTGTGTCATTAATCACAGTATCCTTATATACTGTCAAAACATCTGAAACCAATTTAAAATCTACATATATTTTAACCCATCTTTGAAAAGCTACACTTTGAAGACGTAGCGTGAATGATAAAAAGGTTCAGCAGCTAACATGTTCAGAGTCCACTATTTCCCAAACAAGCACGATTGCCCATACTTTTTATGACTGTTTTAGTTTTGGTATTGATTGACACGTGTCTAAGCCAGGTTTGAAGAAAATCTGAAATTTGGAACTTAATATATTCATACATCTGGTCCTATGTGTATTTTAATGTTTCAACAGGTATATTTGGTACATTCTTGTATTTGACCATCTCTAATGTCCATTCAAATAAGTTCTTGTAATAGGAAAAGTTCATAGAGCATATACAATCATCAAAAAACACAGTTACACAATGTATTTCTAAACAAATCATTTCAGAAAAGATCCATCAAATATCAACATTTTTTTTGGCAAATAATACGTTGTGTACGTAAACAATGTTAAAACGAAACATAAAAAGGCCTACGCAGGTACCCTATTTTATGTCCAACATTTCCAAAACAAGTTCGTTGACCCATTCTTTTTATTATTTTTTTTGGTGTAAGTATACATTGATGCATGTATTTTAAGAAAATATGTCGTTTGGAACAAAATATAGTGATGCATTTGATAAAAGAATGACGTTTCAGAAAGCAGTATTAGTAACCATTTGACCTAATTAAATGTCCAGTCAAATTCATTATTTTAACAGTAAATGTAGGTAGAGTGTTTTTTTTTTATCACAGTATACTTAAATATTGCCAAATAAAACATGTGAAAACATATTTGTAAGAACCATAACCTTGTTTGTAAAAAAGCTCTCCTATAGACTTAAAACATTGATAAAACCCAAATTGAAAAAGGGGCTTCGACAGGTACCGGATTCAAAACCCAATATTTCCGGAAAAAAGGCCGGTAACCCCTATTTTTTAAGACTGTTTTAGTTTCAGTATACAATGACACATGTATATGGGATTTTTTAACACAAATATATCGTTTGAAAAAAAAAGATATTCGTATATTTGATTATTTATTGATGTTTTCACAGGCATATTAGATGCATAATTAACCTTGTTAAGCGTCCATTAGAAGTCATTTTTAAATGGTAACTGTAGATAAAACGGGCTTTATCATTGAGCTGCACTTGTATATTGCCAAACGAAACATTTTAAACAGATGCATTAAAAAATATCCAACCTTGTTTAAATATGAACGCTTTATATTATTCCACATTGCTAGTAACATAAACTGAAAAAGGGCTTCGACAGGTGCCGTATTTTCAAAACCAATATTTCCGCAACTTAACATTGTGCAGATTTTTAAGAAAATATGTCGTTGGAAATAAATTGTTGCGAACGTCTATAAGAGCATGTTCTTAACAATTTCTATTTCTTGCTTTTTATTGGATATTTGGATCCGTGCCTTCTAAGAATATGTAGTAAACATTGCCATATATGGATATCTACTATGCACATGTTCCAATGATATACTAAGTAAGTGAGAACATACGGTATAGTCCGTAATATACCCCCCCCCCCCAGTGGGGGCTTTATATTTTACCAACGGGGGTCGTTTGATATGAGTCTTGTTCTTGGTGTTCTGTTAAAAATTTGGGGGGGGGGGTGCGTTTATTAAGATGGGCGTGTTTATTAGGGATTATCCGGTATTAAATAAAATCTTATTGGCTAAGAAGGGGCTTGCTTCGCTGTGCTCGCTCACAAACAAGATTTTACTTAATATGTTCTAACTTGTACATAAAACAACCGCAATGTCAACAAATTGGACAATGGAACGATGTTAATAGTACATTTTTGTTACAATGATATTTTGCTGTTATCAACACAATTTTAAGCTAAATCCCCTATCATTAGAATTCATCAGACAACTCAATTTTGTCTGCAAGTAATTTATGTTGATATCAAAATTTATTGTTTTTGCAGAGATCATCATGGAAAACTTCAATGTTTCTGCAGTGCAGGTTGAACGGCAAAATTTAAGAGCTGCTCAAACCTTCCAGACTAAGCGCTACTTCAAGTGATATGTGAAGATGAACAGCCCATGAGTGTTTGAAGAACATGCGTTTATTTACAGTACCATTACTGTACCGACCTTTAAATTTCTTATACAGTCCTTTGATTGTATGGAGGAAATTCTTGTTCCAACACTATGATTTATTTCACAACGTCAGTCGTTCAGTCATTCCGTCCTTCCGACCGGCTGTCCTTCCGTCCCGCTTCTTGTGCGGAGTATAACTCGTAAAGTATTAAAGGGAGTCGAATGAAACTTCATATAATGATAGAGGGCAAAGAAAGGAAGTGAAAATTATAAGGACCATAACTTTTTCTACAATATTTACAGAGTTATTGTCCTTTGTTTAATTTTCTTGTGCAAAGCATAACTCCATTAGTATTTAATTGATTCAAATGAAACTTCAAATAATGATAGAGGGCAGTGTAAGGAAGTGCAGAATATAAGGACCATAACTATTTCTTCAATATTTACGGAGTTATTGCCCTGTGTTTAATTTCTTGTGCGGACAATAAATGTTATTGCGCGGAGCATAACTCAATTAGTATTAAAGGGATTTCAATGAATCTTCATATAATGATAGTGGACAATGAGAGGAATTGCAGAGTAGAAGAACCATTACTCTTCTTCAATATTTATGGAGTTATTATCCTTTGTTTAATTTTCTTGTGCGGAGCATTACTCCAGTAGTATTGAAGAGGTTAAAAATAAAACAACATATATTATAAAAAGACGTTGAGAGGAAGTGCAGAGTACAAGGACCATAACTCATTATTCAGTATTTACGGAGTTATTGCCCTTTGATTAATTGTCTTGTGCGGAGCAGAACTACATAGTGTAATTTTCTTGTGCGGAGCATAACTCGAAAAGTATTGTAGGGATTCAAATGATAATTCATTTTATGATAGAGGGCTTTGATCGGACGTGCAGAGTACAAGAACCATAACTTTTTCTTCAATGTGTATGGAGTTATTGCCTTTTGGTCAATTTTCTTGTGCAGAGCGGAATAATTCCAAAGTATTGAATCAACTGATACTTCATATATTGATAGAGGACATTGGGAGGAAGTGCAGAGTACAAGGACCTTGTGCAGAGCATAACAACATAGTGTAATTTTCTTGTTCGGAGCAAAACTTTTAAAGTATCAAAGGGATTAAAATGAATCTTCATATAATGATGGAGGCCTTTGAGTAGAAGGACCATAATTCTGTCTTCTGTCAAAACGCATCTTCGTGGGCATTTGTCACTTACATTGACAGCGCGTGTTTTTTAGCTCGACTATTCGAATAATACGCGTTCTTTCCTACTCGCCCAGGCGTCGGCGTCCGCGTCTGATCTTGGATAAAGTTTATATTCAACAGTTTTGTAACTTTAAAACTACATAGGTTATTCACTTCAAACTTGAATATACCTTCGTCATTAAATCCACCATCAGGCGCAACATTTGCCATAACTCTGTTTTGTGCTTTGTCAGAGTTATGCCCCTTTTTACAGAGATTTTCTGGTTAAATTTTATATTCAAAAGTTATTCACTTGAAATTTGATGTTTTGTATTTTGAGTGTTTGTTCCAAAGTTTTATTATTTCTAAACTACGTAAGGTATTCACATGAAACGTGGAATACCTTGATAAAAAAATTGCAATAATTCAGCTTTGTATTTCAACAAATTTACACCCCTTCCACTTTTAAAAATATGCACCAACTAAAATACTTTGAATAGTCGAGCGCGCTGTGCTCTGACAGCACTTTTTTTAATATTTCTCTTCATCTGCATGTTCATATCGTTTTTTTGTGGCCTGACACCAGATTTGTTCCTACATTTATTTTGATTTAGTTTAGTTTAAACACATTTATTACCCAATTATACATATGCAGTAATATATGGAGAACACAATACAATACAAGATGTGTATTGAGGCAACGGAATCAAGACGAAAGCTTTAAGTCTCTCTCCGGATTTGAGCTCGACTATTCGAAGAATGAAGTAATAAATCCCACAATTATGTCAATGCAATAAAATTATAAAATAAATAGTTTAAATATATATATATATATAAGGGAAGTGTTAACTGAACAAAATGTCTACAAAGGCAGTTTTGAATTGAGTATGTATGTTATGTCTTCTTATTCACCTTTCTGTTAAATTTTAGTTTTTGAATTTTCAATTTTTAGGTTCAATATGAACTTGAGACAGATATTTCAGGATTAGGCTCAAAATTGTATTAATGATAGCACAACAGTTAACACGAGCCTAAATAGGTAAATAATGCAGCCAACTATAATTAAAATGACGACTGGACAAAAGATTACCCTTATATCTCGGTACACGAATTGTCGGGTAGCTGTGTCTATTCCAATGTGTACAGTTCCAAGAAAAGACTCCGTCATACATAAAAATCACAGGCTTTGATAATAAGTTTTTTTCCCGCAATAAATTCGTGGCAAACACATGTTATAAGGACCGCACACCACGTGATCATAGAAAATATTAATGCACACGGAACTCATTAAACATATATGTTAAGAATATTTTCTTCCTTTACAATAAAGATTAAACCATGACACGTGTAATATGTAAAGAGAATTTGCTCCCATGCTTGTATTGCTGCTGTTACAGACGATACGGAAATCCTTGTTGTAATCTACTTTATTACAATCTACACAGAACGTACCAACCAGCTATAAACTGTAGTTATGATAAATGGGATACATAAGTACTATTATATTCAAAAAGCAAAACAAGTTAAGCCTGATTTTTAAGTTCAATATGAACTTGAGCCAGATATTTCAGGATAAGGCTCAATGTTGGTGTTCACTAAAACTCAGAATCAATTTTAATTGTTGGCCAAATATATATTATACATGATTATGAACTCCTCTCAGCGTACGTTGCCAAATATATATTATACATGATTATGAACTCCTCTCAGCGTACGTTGCCAAATATATATTATACATGATTATGAACTCCTCTCAGCGTACGTTGCCAAATATATATTATACATGATTATGAACTTCTCTCAGCGTACGTTTTCTATATAATATGAACATTTTAATCAAATTTTAACTTTAAATGAATGTTAGAAGAAAAGTTATTTCAAAATCGGCTCAGTTGAGATACAAGATCAAGATCAGCTAAGGTTGATCTTGATCCTGCATTTAATCCTTTGTGAACGCAGGGCATGGAGCGCTTCAGTTTGCTTTTATAATAAAATGTTTGGTAAGGCATGGATATATTATTATAATATTATTATTATCATAATGAAATGTTTGGTAAGACATGGGTATATAATAATAATAATAATATTATTATTATTATTATCATAATGAAATAATTGGTAAGACATGGATATATTTTAAGCTACAACGTGCAATTTGGAACGGATTCATGTCCGTAAAACGCGTGATATTCAAATGCAATGAATGTATAAACCAATTTACAGGTATCCGTAAAACGCGTGATATTCAAATGCAATTAATGTATACAACAATATACATGTATCTGTAAAACGCGTGATATTCAAATGCAATGAATGTATAAATCAATATACATGTATCTGTAAAACGCGTGATATTCAAATGCAATGAATGTATAAAACAATATACATGTATCTGTAAAACGCGTGATATTCAAATGCAATGAATGTATAAAACAATATACATGTATCCGTAAACGGCGTGATATTCAAATGCAATGAATGTATAAAACAATATACATGTATCCGTAAAATTTGTGATATTCAAATGCAATGAATGTATAAAACAATATACATGTATTAATTTGCATATAATTAAATTTAATAATTTTTGGAAACGTATTTAGAAATTATTCATAAACTAGAAATTACATGCGCAGTTTAGAAAAAACTGTCAGTTAAATTGCAGAACAAACATGTTTGGTCCTGGAGAAAAAATTATCGGCTTGAAAAACATTATCATTTATATATTTTAATTTATAACATAATTGTGTGGTTCCAAAATATGGTCAATTAAAATGTATAACATTAATTGCGTGGTTCAGAAAAATCGTCGGCTTAAAATCATAATATAAATGCGTGGTTCGAAAAATATCTCTGACTGGAAGGGTCTTGTTCACAGATTATTTGTATTTTTGAATTATGTCATTTAACTTAACAATGCTGTGGTTAAGGTTTGCGTGCAACAAGTACATATCTCTGTAACTACCTAGATGTTCAATTGGAACTTCACACATGACTTCGGGGTCATAACGTGAGGTCACTGACCAAGGCCCATAACTCAGCCCTGCATTTTAACATAATTATGCACCTTTTTGTACTTAGAAATTATGGTTAAAGTTTGCGTGCAACGACTTCATATATTTATATCTACTACAGATATTCAATTAAAACTTTACACATGTCTTTGGGGTAATTATATAATGTCACTGACCAAGGCCCATAACTCTGACAAAGCGGTATGAATAAGCGAGCGCGCTGCCCTTAGACAGCTCTTGTTAACGATGATTATCCCAGATTTACCTTTGGGTGATTTAATGTGCTGATATAAAAGGCAAGTTATAAGGTCAAAGCGATATGTTTCAACAAAAACGTAAATAAATATAATGCAAACTTTTACTCCAGCAAATGAATAACATTGAAAAAATAGTTTGCTTTGATGATTTTACAATTGAAACTCGGACAATAACCGAAACAATTTGACAATTACAATGCGTTCAACTCCACAATAGCAGCTCGAATTCCGACGACAAAAACACCTAAATAATACATGCGATTTTACAATTGTTTTACAGGAGAAACATCTCAAAAACAAATCATTATGAATATCATTTACGATGCTGGCGCCTATAGAAACTGAACAAATGTTCAAATAAATTGTCTTCCATTGAAACGCATAAGGTAAGTTAGATATTTAAAACCTAAACATCGAAATATGCGCCGCTTGCTCATACAGATATGTATAGCAAACGAAATGTTACTCGATAGACGTGCATTTTACAACATATATATCGAGGTACAGAAAATTGTTTCATAGAATCATTAACGTTATTGAAAAGAATGACAATTAACAAAACTATAGACAAGTACGGTAAAGTGCTAGTTAATAGTGGTCCTTTGAATGCTTTTTGTACTTTGTTGTTACAATTGGCAAAGTAAAATATGTATGTGGAATAGCGGCCATATTGTTAAATAAAGCAAATGTTACTCCTAGCAGCAATGTATTTATGATATTTATATTATCATGTTGTGCTAATATGTCCTTCATATAATAATTTGAGAAGTACTTTACTTCCTACCTTTGATTAAGAAAGACCAAATATGTTTATTTTTTCTACAATTATTGAACGAAATCATTAATTCTGTATTAAAACGTCTGATGAATTTCTGTATTTAAGCGTTTTAAAATAGAGCTGATAATATAATATATTCAATATAATATATTTGTGTTTCACTAAATTGTTAGTATGTATTCTATTTTGAACGATATAAAATCATTTAAATTTAAGTTCTGATAATGATATAATAATCAATATTGTGTAACGTTTGTTGTTTCTTTAAATTGTTAGTCATTATCCTATAATTAAAACGATCCTTCTCATTCAATATTGAAATTCTCACGCAAAGTCATATAATTATAATTGATATATGAAAGTGCACTAAATATTTTATGTACGTATTTTCACTTTTTGTCCGACGCATGTGTTTGTTTTTGCTTGCATTTATATGACGATGAGCTGTACTGAAGTATATGCTTAATTCGTAAATAAACTTTAGGTTCTGTTAGTTTAAACCTATTTATTTTAGCTCGATTGCATTGAAAGCTTTAGGCCATAGAGACGCTCTTGAGTCCGTTTCCTGGGAAGTATTTGTCTTTGAAGAGATCTCGAGAACGCTCCATGAGTGGGGATCGAACCGGAAACTCCCGGTCGCAAGGCGGACACCATATCCATTACACCATTGCCACCCTATGTGCTGGTCAGTTATGTTCTATAACACGAACGCAGACTAGTTCAGTTACAGTACCGGTAGATCGGATTAGCTAATCATGTCTGATGACAGGAACGCATACTAGTTCAGTTATAGTACCGGTAGATCGGATTAGCTAATCATGTCTGATGACTGGAACGCATACTAGTTCAGTTACAGTACCGGTAGATCGGGTTAGCTAATCATGTCTGATGACACGAACGCATACTAGTTCAGTTACAGTACCGGTAGATCGGGTTAGCTAATCATGTCTGATGACTGGAACGCATACTTGTTCAGTTACAGTACAGGTAGATCGGATTGGCTAATCATGTCTGATGACTGGAACGCATACTAGTTCAGTTACAGTACTGGTAGATCGGATTAGCTAATCATGTCTGATGACTTGAACGCATACTAGTTCAGTTACAGTACAGGTAGATCGGATTAGCTAATCATGTCTGATGACTGGAACGCATACTAGTTCAGTTACAGTACCGGTAGATCGGATTAGCTAATCATGTCTGATGATACGAACGCATACTAGTTCAGTTACAGTACCGGTAGATCGGGTTAGCTAATCATGTCTGATGACTGGAACGCATACTAGTTCAGTTACAGTACCGGTAGATCGGGTTAGCTAATCATTTCTGATGACTGGAACGCATACTAGTTCAGTTACAGTACCGGTAGATCGGGTGAGCTAATCATGTCTGATGACAGGAACGCATACTAGTTCAGTTACAGTACAGGTAGATCGGGTTAGCTAATCTATCTAATGACAGGAACGCATACTAGCTCAGTTATAGTACCGATAGATCGGGTTATCGAATCATTTCTGATGACTGGAACGCATACTAGTCAGTTCCAGTACCGGTAGATCGGGTTAGTTAATCATGTCTGATGACAGGAACGCAGACTAGTTCAGTTACAGTACCGGTAGATCGGATTAGCTAATCAATATGATGACAGGAAAGCAGACTTGTTCAGTTACAGTACCGGTAGATCGGGTTAGCTAATCTATCTGATGACAGGAACGCAGACTTGTTCAGTTACAGTACCGGTAGATCGGGTTAGCTAATCTATCTGATGACAGGAAAGCAGACTTGTTCAGTTATAGTACCGATAGATCGGGTTAGCTAATCATGTCAGATGACAGGAAGGCATACTAGTTCAGTTACAGTACCGATAGATCGGGTTAGCTAATCATGTCTGATGACTGGAACGCATAATAGTTCAGATACAGTACCGGTAGATCGGGTTAGTTAATCATGTCTGATGACAGGAACGCATAATTGTTCAGTTACAGTACAGGTAGATCGGGTTAGCTAATCTATCTGATGACAGGAACGCATACTAGCTCAGTTATAGTACCGATAAATCGGGTTATCTAATCATTTCTGATGACAGGAACGCACACTAGTTCAGTTACAGTACCGGTAGATCGGGTTAGCTAATCATGTCTGTTGACAGGAACGCAGACTAGTTCAGTTACAGTACCGGTAGATCGGATTAGCTAATCTATCTGATGACAGGAACGCAGACTTGTTCAGTTACAGTACCGGTAGATCGGGTTAGCTAATCTATCTGATGACAGGAACCCAGACTTGTTCAGTTATAGTACCGATAGATCGGGTTAGCTAATCATGTCAGATGACAGGAAGGCATACTAGTTCAGTTACAGTACCGGTAGATCGGGTTAGCTAATCATGTCTGATGACTGGAACGCATACTAGTTCAGGTACAGTACCGGTAGATCGGATTAGCTAATCATGTCTGATGACAGGAACGCAGACTAGCTTAGTTACAGTACAGGTAGATCGGGTTAGCTAATCATGTCTGATGACAGGAACGCATACTAGTTCAGTTACAGAACCGGTAGATCGGATTAGCTAATCATGTCTGATGACTGGAACGCATACTAGTTCAGTTACAGTACCGGTAGATCGGGTTAGCTAATCATGTCTGATGACTGTAACGAATACTAGTTCAGTTAAAGTACCGGTAGATCGGATTAGCAAAACATGTCTGATGACAGGAACGCAGACTAGCTCAGTTACAGTGCAGGTAGATCGGGTTAGCTAATCCTGTCTGATGACAGGAACGCAGACTGGTTCAGTTACAGTACCGATAGATCAGATTAGCTAATCTATCTGATGACAGGAACGCAGATTTGTTCAGTTACAGTACCGGTAGATCGGATTAGCTAATCATTTCCGATGACAGGAACGCATACGAGTTCAGTTACAGTTCCGGTAGATCGGATTAGCTAATCTATCTGATGACAGGAACGCAGACAAGCTCAGTTACAGTACCGGTAGATCGGATTAGCTAATCATTTCTGATGACAGGAACGCATACTAGTTCAGTTACAGTACCGGTAGATCGGTTTAGCTAATCATCTCTGATGACTGGAACGCATACTAGTTCAGTTACAGTTCCGATAGATCGGATTAGCTAATCATCTCTGATGACTGGAACGCAGACTAGCTCAGTTACAGTACAGGTAGATCGGGTTAGCTAATCATGTCTGATAACTGGAACGCATACTAGTTCAGTTACAGTACCGGTAGATCGGATTAGCTAATCATATCTGATGACTGGAACGCATACTTGTTCAGTTACAGTACCGGTAGATCGGGTTAGCTAATCATTTCTGATGACAGGAACGCAGACTAGCTCAGTTTCAGTACAGGTAGATCGGGTTAGCTAATCATGTCTGATGACACGAACGCATACTAGTTCAGTTACAGTACATGTAGATCGGGTTAGTTAATCATGTCTGATGACACGAACGCATACTAGTTCAGTTACAGTACAGGTAGATCGGGTTAGCTAATCATGTCTGATGACTGGAACGCATACTAGTTCAGTTACAGTACTGTTAGATCGGGTTAGCTAATCATGTCTGATGACTGGAACGCAGACTAGCTCAGTTACAGTACAGGTAGATCGGGTTAGCTAATCATGTCTGATGACACGAACGCATACTAGTTCAGTTACAGTACAGGTAGATCGGGTTAGCTAATCATGTCTGATGACACGAACGCATACTAGTTCAGTTACAGTACAGGTAGATCGGGTTTGCTAATCATGTCTGATGACTGGAACGCATACTAGTTCAGTTACAGTACCGTTAGATCGGGTTAGCTAATCATGTCTGATGACTGGAACGCAGACTAGCTCAGTTACAGTACAGGTAGATCGGGTTAGCTAATCATGTCTGATGACTGGAACGCATACTAGTTCAGTTACAGTACCGGTAGATCGGATTAGCTAATCATTTCCGATGACAGGAACGCATACTAGTTCAGTTACAGTACCGGTAGATCGGATTAGCTAATCTATCTGATGACAGGAACGCAGACTAGCTCAGTTACAGTACCGGTAGATCGGATTAGCTAATCATTTCTGATGACAGGAACGCATACTAGTTCAGTTACAGTACCGGTAGATCGGTTTAGCTAATCATCTCTGATGACTGGAACGCATACTAGTTCAGTTACAGTTCCGGTAGATCGGATTAGCTAATCATCTCTGATGACTGGAACGCAGACTAGCTCAGTTACACTCCAGGTAGATCGGGTTAGCTAATCATGTCTGATGACTGGAACGCATACTAGTTCAGTTACAGTACCGTTAGATCGGGTTAGCTAATCATTTCTGATGACACGAACGCATACTAGTTCAGTTATAGTACCGATAGATCGGGTTATCTAATCATTTCTGATGACACGAACGCATACGAGTTCAGTTACAGTACCGGCAGATCGGATTAGCTAATCATGTCTCATGACTGGAACGCAGACTAGTTCAGTTACTGTACTGGTAGATCGGGTTAGCTAATCTATCTGATGACAGGAACGCAGACTTGTTCAGTTATAGTACCGATAGATCGGGTTATCTAATCATTTCTGATGACAGGAACGCATACTAGATCAGTTACAGTACCGGTAGATCAGATTAGCTAATCATGTCTGATGACTGGAACGCATACTAGTTCAGTTACAGTACCGGTAGATCGGGTTAGCTAATCTATCTGATGACAGGAACGCAGATTTGTTCAGTTATAGTACCGATAGATCGGGTTAGCTAATCATTTCTGATGACAGGAACGCATACTAGCTCAGTTACAGTACCGGTAGATCGGATTAGCTAATCATTTCTGATGACAGGAACGCAGACTAGCTCAGTTACAGTACAGGTAGATCGGGTTAGCTAATCTATCTGATGACAGGAACGCATACTTGTTCAGTTACAGTACCGGTAAATCGGGTTAGCTAATCATGTCTGATTACAGGAACGCAGACTAGTTCATTTACAGTACAGGTAGATCGGAGTAGCTAATCATTTCTGATGACACGAACGCATACTAGTTCAGTTACATTACCGGTAGATCGGGTTAGCTAATCATTTCTGATGACAGGAACGCATACTAGTTCAGTTACTGTACCGGTAGATCGGATTAGCTAATCATGTCTGATGACACGAACGCATACTAGTTCAGTTACAGTACCGGTAGATCGGGTTAGCTAATCATGTCTGATGACAGGAACGCATACTAGCTCAGTTACAGTACCGGTAGATCGGGTTAGCTAATCATGTCTGATGACAGGAACGCATACTAGTTCAGTTACAGCACCGGTAGATCGGGTTAGCTATTCTATCTGATGACAGGAACGCATACTAGCTCAGTTACAGTACCGGTAGATCGGATTAGCTAATCATGTCTGATGACAGGAACGCATACTAGTTCAGTTACAGTACAGGTAGATCGGATTAGCTAATCATTTCTGATGAGAGGAACGCATACTAGCTCAATTATAGTACCGATAGATCGGGTTATCTAATCATTTCTGATGACTGAAACGCAGACTAGTTCAGTTATAGTACCGATAGATCGGGTTAGCTAATCATTTCTGATGACAGGAACGCATACTAGTTCAGTTACAGTACCGGTAGATCGGATTAGCTAATCTATCTGATGACAGGAACGCATACTAGTTCAGTTACAGTACCGGTTGATCGGATTATCTAATCATTTCTTATGACAGGAACGCATTCTAGTTCAGTTACAGTACCGGTAGATCGGATTAGCTAATTATGTCTGATTACTGGAACGCATACTAGTTCAGGTACAGTACCGGTAGATCGGGTTAGCTAATCATTTCTAATGACAGGAACGCAGACTTGTTCAGTTACAGTACCGATAGATCGGGTTATCTAATCATTTCTGATGCAGGAACGCAGACTAGTTCAGTTATAGTACCGGTAGATCGGGTTAGCTAATCATGTCTGATGTACATCTATTGCATATCGATTTCAGGTACAGTAATTTATGGTTGAAATGTGATCGAAATATACACATTCAAAATAATATCTGACGTGTATGGATATCCATGTTAACATCAAACGGCCGAAATACAATAACAGCTTTAATCAATGTGATTTCTTACGTAAATGCTACACCATTTTGTTAAACGTCATACAATGTGCTTCGTGTTGATTTTTCATTTGTCATATTTCCCGAACGGCCAAACAATAGTGTCCGGATATGTATGCTACAAAATATTGATATTTTAGAATTAATTTGACAATAGTGTCGAAATAAAAACCGTCGTCAGACACAGTTTGATTTTCCAATGTAAACATAGCTGAATGAAACATTGCCAATAAATCAGTGAGCTGAAGATTCGATAGGAATAAAAATATCAACAAAGTATAAGCACTCGCAGAAAGAAACACACGTAATTAAAACTTTAAAACAAATCTTCACACGGTTTGCACAATCAGAAGATTTATTTGCAATCATTTCATCATCTTTCACGCGTAATTAAAGTTGTAGAACAAATCTGCACGCTGTTTACACAATCAGAAAATTTATTTGGTATCATTTCATCGTCTTTCATACTTAAATAATGTTTTAAAACAAATCTCCACACTGTTTACACAAACATAATACACGGAATCCGGTTAGTGCCATATAAAAATCGTGTCTCTTACGGCGAGGGCGAGACACGAGAATTGCGCGAAACACTAAGCGAGTCACGATCTTCCCGCGAGACACAAAGCGAGACACGATATTGTAAAACGAGATCTTGCACTGTCACAGTATCCAATACCACGATATCTCGCGGTAAAATATCGTGCCTCGCTTCGTGTCTCACGCAATTCTCGTGCTTCGCGTTCAAAGGTCAAGACACGAGATGCGAAGCGAGACATGAAGCGATACACGATATTTAGGCGAGACACGAAGCGAGGCACGTTATTATATCGTTCAAATATCGCCCAATTCTCGTGTTTCGCGGTATATTTCCAATCACGATACACGAAGCGAGACGCGAGAATTGCGTGAGACACAAAGTGAGGCACGATATTGTATTGTTCAAATATCGCCCAAATATGGGGTATCGCCTGACTATCGTGTCTCGCTTCGCATCTCCTGTCTCACCTTTGATCGCGAGCCAAGAGGATTGCGCGAAACACAAAGCGAGGCACGATATTTTTTCGCGAGACGCGAAGCGAGACATGATACTCGATAATCGTGCGATATTTGAACAATACAATATTAATATGGCACTAACTGGATTCCGTAATAATATTTATTTGTAATCATGTCGTCATCGTTTGCGTATGCGCTATACATTTTAAAGTACAATTCTAATTCGACAGTTAGGCTTCATGTGCAAATAACATACTATTTTATTGAAAAACATCTAAATATTTGTTCCTACTTTGGGATTATAGAAATGAATGTTGATGCATATGTATTTATCGGAAATAGACACACATATACGATTATATGTTACTCTTAATATACAAGGCGATTTTACTTGTTTTGAATTTCAGGTTGTGTTTTATTTTGACCGCATATGTTGTACCTTTTACGATTTTTTTTTTCAAAAGTGAAAGTTAGCATCCGTTGATAAATATGTGTATGCTTTTATCTTTTATAATGCATTATAGATAGTGTATCAAATTAATATACATATACATATATATATAGGTAGATAACATGCATGTTTATATTTTATACACATTTTGTACCATAACGTGAGTAATATGCGATCAGCCTTTGCCATACTTTTGTAGTACAGAATCTAATTTTACAAAGGACATAATTTTGAATTATTATTTAAGACTAAAGTAACCGATATTATAAAGTTTAAAATAAAACAAATCATCACAGCGGACCATACGTAACTCATTACAAATTGTAAATTGTGTTCTTCGTTCAGTCATATCAATGTAATCAAGATGTGATAGTATAATGGCAAATGGTCTAGTACATACTTAACTGACCAGAAAGGTGCCTCAATAAATATAAATAGCAAGGACAGACGCATACCTCAATCATACAAACATAGCCTTTGTTCAACAAACATAATTTATATTAGACTGACTGAGTACGCTAATAAGGCGTACAAAGAACAAACCATGCGAGTATCTCTGTTATGCTTATTATTTAAAAAATATATTATTTTCTGCAATAGGGTGATTGATGGTCTTTGGTAACCCATCTGTTTTGCAAAGAATATTATTACCTAACTTTCTACATAAAAGATAATGATTACATTTTCGACTGTTTCCCGACAAGTGTACATAATAGAGGTGTGAAACAGTTTCGACTGTTGCCCGGTCCAATTAACTGTTTCATGCGCAGAATGATGCCCACAAAGCCAATACAATTTTTTAACATAACATTCATATAATAAAACATGTAGACAAAAGTAAAAAAAGAACACCAAAACTATGGTTGATATAAATGCACTTTCGAAATATTGCCATACGCTTTGATTTTTTTAAAGTAAGAACTAGTTTATAAAATAAGTAAGGTAATACAACAGTTATTCCATAGGCGTTTTGGGGGACAGTTATAACGATTGTCCGTCTGTGTAAGAGATGATACTTGTAACTGTTGCCATCGGCCTATCGTCCTCCAGCAACAGTTCCAAAATCATCCCTGACACCTCGGAACAACAGTTTTAACTGTTCCCGAAACGACTATGAAATACCTGTATACTGTAGAATTTACAACTGATTACACCATTAATTACTCTCAGGAGATATCCTCCTGTGAGTTTGAAATTAAATAAATTGTTCATGTATAACAGCGTCAATACAACTCATAACTGACTAACCAGATGTTATACTAAGACATAAACACCCGAATGAAAAATGTTTGATTAATATTAAATACATTTGATCATATAGTACAGACCAATAATTAAATATACTACTAATGTATTGGCATGCACTTTATTTTCGTTCCAGGTTAGAAATGAACCCATGTTGTAAATACTCGTCATCCGGTTACATTGCAGTGAAAAGCATTGCAATTATTGAGCTGATAATGCAGTAACGACTGTCTCTTCTTGCACATTTGCATAGAAATAAAAAGCGTCTGCAGTGACAACTGTATTTTATCCCGCGTCTGCACTGACAACTGTATTTTATCCCGCGTCTGCACTGACAACTGTATTTTATCCCGCTACTAATCGTGCGGTATTTCTCATTACGTGATAAATGAGAATTTATCAGGTATAATGACCGTATTGTGAGCAACATATGCCCATGCTCTTAAAGCATACATTTCATTTATGTGTATAATGAAAAAAGTGCATAGTCAAAAGTGGAAAATTATTCGAAAGCCTTTATATATTATCAGTACAATATGTATAGTTAATACAAAGCATTTCATCATTTTTTATTCAAATATAATTTGTATGTATATCTAGTTTTTAAAACTGTTAACTCTCTGTGGGCGTGTTCTTATTTGTATGTTGTAATGCACATTATATGAACTGTTTCGCTTCAACATTTATCCATAAATGAAACGAAACATACATTCACATTTTCGAGTATTGGAATTTGCACATATTCAAAATAATCCGTTTGGTATGTAATCACAGTAAATCTGTCAAACTATATGAGGCCTGTGATGGAAATACCGGACTTAAAACACGTCCCGGATCAGCCTGTGTAGTCCGCATGGGCTGATCCTGGACGACACTTTCCGCCAACAGTGGATTTATGGACACATGTCATAAGCCCGGTTTTTCCACGCCTCCACGCCTCAATTGTTTAATAAGACTTCTCCGCCCAAAGTCAAGAGACGTAATTTTCGTACAGACATAAAAGCTGTCGTAGTTGAATTAAAAAATTCTCTGACTTACCCATAGTTTACGCAAAAATATAGAACACGATTTATTCTGTTATCGAAGCACACGTAGGTCTTTGTTCTTGTTAATCGACGGATTAATAACACGAAGCAAAACATTGTGTTTACTTCGAAATGGAAAGACTGAAAAATCAAAACAACTATGCTTTTTATTTAAATCTCGCGTGAGGCATATACGTTTTATAACTGATAGAGCACAACAACAACAGCTCATTATGCGACTGTATACGATTTGTTCTAAAAACGCTTTACCACCAGTGGCCCATAAATCGTTACGCTGCATGTTGTTTTGTTCACTAACGATAGGATCTTGTTAGTCTTCTTTCACGTTTTCTCAGAGAAGAAGGCAATTTGTTGGATCATGTTACTGCAATGTTAAATTGAAATGAGAAAACATTGTTTTGTTAACATGGCTGTGGCAAATAATGAAGTTATTGGATAGTATGATTCACAAATAAAATACATCACTTTTGTTAAATTCGGATTTTATTTTTGCAAAGTGTCTTACAAATAGTCTTAAAATAAAACATTATTAATTTATATTACTTAGCTATGCTTTCACTTATCATTGTGAGTGTGCCATGGCACACGCCTGTTTTTAAACAGCCAAATAAAAAATAGTATTCCTTAAGAACGTTTATTTACAAACATGAACAGGAACAAAAATAAAAACAACAACAACAACAACATTTTACTGTGCCTTTAATTGTCATTGGCGATTAGTTCATTTCATTACACATTGATATTTAGCTACTGTAGCTACATTATATTTTCTCACAGCATCATTGTTGCATTCCCACTAACGTTAACCGCGACACGCATCTGAAAAGGGTATACTAGTAAACAAATACTAAACAATACCTTTAATGTAATATTGGGGCAGAATTTATTAGAGGAATATACAATTCATAAGTCGAATTTAACGTTTGTTTCGATCCGATTTGTAATTTCTTTAGTTTAAACCCATTGCACAAATGTGTATCAAAATATGCAAGCAGAAAAAAACTCAGATAATATGACAATTATTGTGAAAATAAAAAGGGAAATAATTTATTATAAGATAAATTCACAAACAATAAAAGGCTGCTGTAGGCTTCTTTTCTTACATTTTAAATTTTAAAAAGAAATAAGCAAAGTGTGT
Source organism: Congeria kusceri (assembly GCA_027627225.1). Lineage (NCBI taxonomy): Eukaryota > Metazoa > Mollusca > Bivalvia > Myida > Dreissenidae > Congeria > Congeria kusceri. The sequence goes on along the minus strand of CM051039.1, from coordinate 31,837,168 downwards.
GTATCTATATGTAACAAGCATTTGTACCGTAACCCATTAATGAATATTAGAGAAAATCGCATTCCAGTCTAGGAATAATACATAAATACATGGGTATTATTTGAAATGTCAGTAACCACCCTGTGCATGTGATTTAGAGCTTAGACTAGTGCCATTCCGACATGTTAAAATCAAAACGCTGACAGCGTAGAAAGACTGTTGGCGACAAAAAGAAACTAAAAGCATGTGAAATATGAGTGCATTGTTGCTAAAACAAAACATGTTTTTGAATGAAGTTCAATTTCCCACCTTTAATCTTAATAATTTTGCTTCTTATTCAATAGTATACGACATCATTACGACAACTTATTTGTAAGTAACAAAAAAATATTTGGTTCGAGCTAATTATCTTATGCAAACGGAATTATGTACATGCCAGTTAACAAGTCAATCTGCAAGGGCCAGAATAACCGATGAAGCGTATTGTTAGGCGCACCGATCGTTACAGCTTCTTAGCCAAAGATCTATAAATAAACATGTTTATTTATAGATCTTTGTTCGTAGATTACTGAGTCAAAATAGATCACAATTTGCAAGCTCTCGATTGTCCATAGCACAGTTAAAAAATAATAAATTGCAGTAATTTGTTGTCAAAATATTCAGAATGAGAACTGGTGACAAGAAAAAACACTTTCGCAACGAGTCAAAAATAACCGATGTAGCGCATTAATTTGGTGGCCTTATTTCAGGACACTCCGGTAAATATTTTGGTTACATAGCAAAAGTAGGGGTGTCATTAGTTAAAAGATATTTTTTTCGGCGTAGCTGTTTAACCCAACTTCTGACCTTTCTCAACATCCAATAAAATGTTGTGAAAATTTCCCGCCAGTAGTCCCGAATGAATAAATCCTAACACTGCATCGGCTGATTTGAACAAAAATCCCGCTACACTGGTCATAAAGCGTCGGTGCATCATCCCATAAAATATAGAGGACAGATTCGTAACAGGTTTGGAATACTGATATAAATTCAATAATGGAATAACACATTCCGCACAAAATGAAAGCTTTCGTAAATAAGAAACGTTTTTGCAATATTTTAAACGTTATTTATATGTTAATGAGCAATAAATTTGTTGTTTTGCAACGATGTAAATGAATACACCTTTTCACATTGTAGTGTTTTCTTTTATATTCGTACACAATAGGCATACCGACTCTATAAATAGCAAATGTATCTAAGACAATTCGCCGCCACATGGATCACAGAACCAGCTCGGGACTACATAGCAAATGCACCAATGTTCAGCAAAAGCGACAAAACAAAGACAGTAGTTATATATACCTTGGTTTCTAATTGTAACTGTTTTATTTTCTTAGTTTTTTCATTACCATAATTACCTATGGTTGTCTGAGGCAATAAAGAGTGTGCACAGAAAATTTCATCATAAAGAACGTTGTACTTTTTATTTATTACATCCGAGTAAAATTCGAAAATCGTGTCAAATCAACGACTTATTTCGAGTCGGAACATAATTTATTCAATAAATAACCTATTTTACGAAAATCCATTAGCATTCACACTAAACTGTTGATTTGAATGTTTCATATGAAAGTAATAGCGTTATAAAGTGATGTGGTGTACACAAAATCGGTACCAATTCAATACGATTTCATATTTATCCGGCGTTAATAGTCAGCGAAATACAAATTTATCAAGAAACTAGGTTATTGACTAACACCAGTTCATCAAATGCATGTCTGTTCTCTCTTAAATATATATATATATATATATATATGTCTCGCTTTATTCTGTTCGAGAGACATGTATGTTCGTTCCTACGTAAGCCTGTTCATTCAGTGATGTTTAATATTTTGCGCGCGTTTCCTCTACACACGTATTTTATATATTAAATAGATCAAGAACATCAGACTATCAACAGGAATAAGTGCCGAAGTTTTTGAACATCCCTCCATTTTATCACATATCTTTCTCATAAATACATAAATAAAGCGGGCTTCTGCGCATACCTAGTTTGATTGGTAATGAAATATTGAAAAACAAGTAATTTAAACTAAAAATAGCCATCGATTTGACTTAAGCATGCATGTATTTTAGAACTACCAGTGTAAAGGGTTCTTCATGATGAAAATTTCTGTGCCAACTCTTTATTGTCGCAGGCATTCATATGTAATATGAAGAATTAAGAAAACAAAACATTCACAAACTAAGGTATATGTTATCACTTTATTTATTTTATCGATTTCACTGAACAGTGGTGCATTTGCTGATCAGCAGCCGGTTCTACGGTGTGATAATACGGCTTATTATAACTCTTTCTATTTACAGATCGTAGCGGAAGGTTCGGAATACGTACATTCATGAACATTCCAAAAAAAATATTTAATTCTTGTATTTTGTTTTATTAAATCTCTTTATCATGAATCTGTCCTGTATAATAATTACACAGAAACGATTGGAACATGTTTAACATAGGAAATCAATTTTAATTTGCCACTCTATTTAAATTATATGTTTGGGTATCATATACATGTAATGAAATCAAACCAGTTATTTATTTTATTTTACAGTACGTTATATTTTTCTTTTAAGAGCGCCCTATGATGCTTGACATCATTGCTTTTCTTGTAAACTATATTAGCAGTAGAAAGACGGCGGCAGGAAAATCGACAAAATTATCGTTTTTTGCATATTTTTTTTTACACCACGACGAGATATACAGCCAGCCATAAATGTTTTTTAAACACTTCAATGCGTGTGCATACTTCGGAAAGAAATGTATTAGTAAAAGTCAATATGTTTTACCCTGCCGTGCATTTGTACCGATGCTCTATATATTTAATTATATAGCGTCTACGCATTGTTTTCTGTGTGACTCTCTTTCTCTTGAATATTCTTTAAATGCTTAAAAAGCTGAAAAGCACACTTATTTAGTTTAAATGTGACAGAAAAGTAACGTAAAAATATACAATGATATGTAAGGAAGAGTAAAGTATGATTTAGTATGTGAGTATTGTGCGCCGTTCTAATTTGTGTCATTCATGCGACGGATAAGTGAATTATAATGGAAAGCCCCACACAGTTACACATTTATCAGTTTTATTATTGATGTATAAAGTTCTATCTTCACTTCTTATTTTCAAATTGACCATAGACGCCGAATGTCTTTTTAAAAAGATATTTCTTGTTTATAAATTGACCTTTTTACAAACTGTAATTGTAATGAATCACATGATATACACAATATAATTCATATTACATGTATTATCTTGAATAATTAAGATGTAAGAAAACGGGCGTGAAATTTTGCTGTTTTAAAAAAGGACCCTTTCTGGTTTCGATTTACTGACTAATAGCCTGCAAAGAAAAGAAGTAGTTTCGCGCGATACAGTGTACCTGCTTTAGAAATTATCCTCTCAAGAAACTGTTGGCTTCCGCCAACAGTCTAAAAATTGTATCAGCAATAGATTATCGGGTTCAGACCAATATCAAGTATAAACAACATTCAACTTTCACAATTATTTATTTCTAGTTTTTAGCAAAACACCACATATCTAAGGCAAAACTAGTATATTGCTTTACCGGTTAAGAAATACGGTATACAATAAATATATCCCTTTCAAAATAGCTTGAATAACATCAAACATGTGTATTTTAGTTAGCACACAACAGTGTCTAATTTCAATTTTTTTTTCCTATTTGGTTACACGAAGTTTAGTTTATTGTCAGCGTTGCAATTACGCTGTGACTACGCATTGTTATTTCAGAATCCTATATATGGAAAGCTATGGAAAGCCGGTTGGGACCCCCGCTAAATTACATTAAAATATATAGTAAATATCGGACTTTCAGAGATTTTCATTTTGCGGAACTTTCATATTCCGCGAAAAACAACGCTAATATAGGCATATAGTAGCCGTCGGAATTTCGGGAATCAACATTTTCCGACGGGCAGAAAGATACAAATTACACAGTAATGTTCGGTACATTTGTTCCGACGGGTAGAATTCAAAATCTAAAAACCGCGGACCTTTAACATTTTTCGAGGGACAGAAAGATACTATTTATATAGCAATTCTCGGACATTTGTTCCGACGGCTAGAAAGCGGAATCTAAAAAGCGCGGAACTTTGCAAATCTTCCGACGGAACAATTGAACGTTAAATACTGCACAAAAAGCGGAATCTAAAAAAGCGCGGAACTTGGCAAATCTTCCGAAAAACTGAGCATTGAACACTGCACAAAAAGCGGGTTGCCATGGGTTACCCGCGAAAATGATTTGATTGGTTCCGATACATAGAAACAACCAATCAGAAACGTTGAACTTTGCAAATCTTCCGACGGAAAATATAAACACATAAAATACTGCACAAAAAGCGGGTTGCCATGAGTTACCCGCAAAATTGATTTGATTGGTTCCGATACCTAGAAACAACCAATCAGAAACGTTGACACAAATACATCTAGAAGCTATATTTAAACATGGTAGACGTCGGTTGTGTATACAGAGTGGAATTAATAAAGAGTAAGTGATTTAAATATAGTACTTATTATAGTGTCATTAATGTGAATTTGGTTGGAATTCATTGAGGCAAATGGAGTTTTATTTGCAAACATGCACACTTATAACTAAAGGGGCAGAGGGAAATTAAATACGAGTAACGCTTTGCCCAATATCGGTTCGCACCTGCCTAAATTAACTACCCACTAATCCACATTTTTATACATAGATCTAGGCAGAATAATATGATGTTATAAATGTATGTATCAGTGTATGTAGGACCATATTTGTACAAATCATATTGTTCACAAAAATAGGATATCATTCTTGACATGTGATGATGTGTGGAAATGATTCTTAACACATCATATTCACAGTCTCATTCTTCAAATTTTCTGTCCATTTTGTGACAAGATCTACAGTTTGGTATTTTATATGCAATGAGCTCATATTCTTCACATATGAAAATAAGTGTGCCAATTGTCTGAGAGATGATAATGATTTTGATAACATCGATAAACAAAATCAATTTGAAATGGTCAATGGAATGTCTATTTCCATTATCTAGTATGGTAAGTAATGATTCCAAAATAAGTGCTATTTCACATGGATTGGATACTTCGGGCACTAAAATAAAACTAGAAAACGAGATTTTTCATTCTTTTCAGATGATGTTCGCAAAGATAGAAGACGCTGACAGCAATATTTGCAAAACGAAGGTATGTTTACTAGGTTAAGGAATGATTGTACTCATTTTATACTTCGTTGTTGGGAAAGTGAAATCTTGTTAGCTCGACTTTTCACCGCATAGTTCGAGCTATACTACTCACCCATTCGTCGGTGTCGCCGTATGCTCTGGTTAAAGTTTGCGCGCAACAAGTGCATATCTCTCTAACTACTACGGATATTCAATTGAAACTTCACACATGTCTTCGGGGTCATTATGTAAGATCACTGACCAAGGCACATAACTCTGACCTACAATTTAGCAGAATTATGCCCCTTTTTTACTTAGACATTTCAGATTAGAGTTTGCAAGCAACAACTATACATCTCTATAACTACTACAGATATTCAATTAAAACTAGACACATGTCGTCTTTGGGTCATTATAGAAGGTCACTGATCAAGGCCCATAACTCTGGCTTGCAATTTAGCAGAATTATTCCCCGTTTTGTACTTGGAAATTTCAGGTTAAAGTTTGCGTGCAACAACTTCGTATCTCTATATCTGCTACAGATATTCAATTAAAACTGCACACATGTTTTCAAGGTCATAATATAAGGTCACTGGCCAAGGCACATAACTGTGGCCAGCATTTTAGCAGAATTATGCCCTTTTTGTAGTGATAAATGCCAATAACTCTGACAGAGCGGTTCAATAGTCATTTCTTTATTGACCAAAACCATAGTTAACGAGACAAACTTGTATGTTGCTCAAGAAAAGAAAACACAGAACAGTAGTTAACCAGTAATTTAAAATACCATGCACAATTCATTTGAAAGTGCCCAAAAGTGCAATGTACAATTACTGGGCAGATTATAATAATGGCCAGGAATGTATTTCAATAATGTATTAGAAAAATCCTCCTAAGGTGGACTCCTTTAATTGGAAAGGCTTTTTGGAAGAATGTTGTACTGTAATTTATATTGAAGTTTAAACATAACATTCTGATGTTATGCACTTATAAATATGGAGTGTTCTTATTGTAGGACCTGCATGACTGTGTGTTGAAGTGCCCTGTATGACACTTGGCCGCAAGAGGAATATCACCTTGGATCCAGTATTAGGAAGTGGATGATGGACATTCCTCCCGTGTTATTGGTTAATGAAGAGGTAAGTTCACATTTTTAAACAAACAGATGACACTTGTTTATTGTTCAATACTAGCAACTTGAGTCACAACAGTGTAATGGTATTGGTGTCCACCTTGCGATGAGGGATCATGAGTTGGATCTCTACTTAGGACTCTCAAAAAGACATTAGTTCTGGTTCTTCCAAGAAAAAGATTTGCAAGTGTCGCAATAAGTCTCGAGCATTCGAGGAATGCAGACTGAAATACATAGGTTCAAACTAAATACTAGTCACTTCAATACAATATTTGTAGTTGCTGTTGTAAAAAATTAGTAAATAGTTCTATTTTACTTGATTATCTGTGACAAGTAAATATATAACTGTACAGGCCGGTAACTTTTTACTTTATCTGTGATTACGCTGATCATAACGTATATTATTTATCTTTTCGCCTAAAGCATTTAAAGTATTCAATAAATGCAAACAGTCTGATAGTCCAAAGCTTGCTTATTTTAGCATGCTTCAACAAAATTATATTACAGCATTTAAAAATAATTGACTTGTGATTACTGACACAGTTTTTGCGATTTCTAGAAATACAATGTAGGTCATGTGTTGTATATATTAAAAAAAATAACGGATGTAATGAAATTGTTCAGTATTGATTGTGTACTTTGTTTTGTGTTTTTCAGACCCACAATGATGGATCTTCTTGTTGAATGGTTAAACATGCAAGGACACATTATAATCTTTGAAGATTTGTTAGCCATCTGTGGATATTGTTAGACATTGAAGAGCATTGTGTTGCAGTTTCTTGAAAGAGACACTATATGTATACATGTGTGTTTTACTTTCGCATGCAAAACCAGATTGTTGGTGTTGTGAACTCACATGTGTATGAACATGCATATTTCATTACTCTCACTTTATGACAAAACTGATGAAGTTATTGCCTGGATTTCATTCAAAAAGTTTATGTGTGCCTTCAAGCACATTTAGCCTGTTCTAAACATAATTTTGTTAATTTTATTTTGATTCATTCATTTTAAGAGTCAATTCTGTATTGTTTCTTATTAGTGGATCCGTTTTAAGCTCCATATTTCTCATAATATTCCTAATTTTTTTTAACATTTAGACTATTCACTTGTCTGATGTACAAATAATTTTGAACTAGAGAATTTACAATTTTGTGAAAATGTGATATTGTAATCATATTGTTATTAATATTCTGGTTAAAATTGCTTTAATAAATATCAGGATAGTATCGACTGTGTTGCTTCACAATATACGCGAACTAATTCCTAAATATGACAAGTGTCCAACCACACAAAAAAGCTTCGTGAGAACATTGTTTCGTACCTTGTTTTACATGAAAAAATCTCATTAAAGGTGCATGCTACACAGTCAAGATGCTGAATGTAACAGATTGTTTCCTCTGCAAATTATTTCAGAATACTGTTTCTTGGTGTTTGCATTATAATTATTAATTATGAGAACTTGACTAATTGCTCAGTAAACAAGACAATAATAAACAAGAGCTGTTTGTTTGCCTCTTTGGTCCACAACAGCCTCTGTAGAAAATTGCAAGGATGAAAGTAAAATTATACAATTTTTTTTGTCAACTTTTGGTCAGTTTCACCAAATGACAAAACAATCAATAGGGATCTACTTCTAGTCATAACCCACCTATCTACTAAATTTTACAAACCCATGCCAAAGGGTTCCATGGACAATGTTTTACAACTATTGGTCAATTTGACATTTGACCCAAGGACTCCATTATTAACAGGGGTCCTTTACTAGTCGTGACTAACCTAACTACCAAGTTTGACGAGCCTAGGCCCAAGGGCTGCAAAGTTATTGCCTGGACAAGCTTTTATTGGACTGAGAATTCTTGGGCGTTTTCTTCAATCATATTTTATAGTCACAGGGCTTTCATTAACTTCTGAAAACTGTAAGTTTGAACTTCCTGGCCTCTAATTTTGGAAGTTTTGCTCATAATATTTGGAAGGTATGACAATATTGCGCTACAGTAGTCCTGAGCATTTCAGAAATGTGTATATTAAGTATAAATTTTTTAAGGCCAGTTCTTTTTCATCAAGTGCTTATATGCCAATTTATTCAGTGAAAGAGGGTCATTTAGAAACATGATGGAACTTCCATGGCTGCAATTTTGGAAGTTCTGTGACAAAACTGGGAGTAAATTACTCCCAAACTTCCCTTAATGGAAGCCCTGTAGTCAGTTGACATTGACCTTTCACCCAAGGATCTAAAGCTTTAAGAACCTATACCAAAGGGTTGTGAAGTTATTGTCTGATTATTGGGCATTCTTTGTTAATCTTTTAGTCAGTTTGACCCACAGACTCCCAAATAAATAGGGATCCTCGACTAATCTTAACCAACCTAGCAACCAAGTTTCAAGAACCCTGGCCTAAGTGTTTTGTAGTTATCGCTCAGACAAGGTTTGTCTACTGACATACAGACGGACACACGGACCAACATTTGCAAAATAATATACCCCTGCTTTTCGAAGGGGAGCATAATTAATAATAACAACATCTTAATAGATATGTTTATGTTTATTGACAAAAGACAACTGTCATAATAATGTTCATTTACTTAAAAGTGTGTGCAAAGTATTAACAAGTAATAATTGTGCCAGGACCCATATCGCTAAAGCTCCTTAGTTTAAAGTTGAGTTATATTCCTAAAACCTGCATTAAAATCCATAATTTTATGTCTGTTTCATTAAACTTTGCTATGAAATTTAGTTTTGTAAGGAACTGGGAAATTATATAGGAAAGTACCAATTTCAAATTGAAAATACTGATTTTGAAACAAACATTTTTAATTTGACTAATTTCAGTTAAAATTGTTCTTAGGGTCTGTATTGAAATGGATACCGAACGGTGGAAAAAACAATTCATACATTAACAAACTTAAAAGTTCTTTGTTTCCAATTTCTAACAAACTGTGCAGGTTAATAGATTTTGGCCAATTAATCCATAAGCATTTGAACCAAATAGATCATAAACGTATATATTGAACAACTGTTCTTTGTTTTGGAAAAAAATGGCTTAAATGCCCTTAACAAAATGTCTATTCCTGAAGTTAATAAGCATAAACTTAATTTTTTTTCAACATGAATATCTAGCTGCTTCAAAATTCTATATGCCCGGGGTAACTGGGTAATGTTGATTTTAAAGAGACTTGTTCACAGATGTTTGCATATTTTGAAGTAGGCCATTAAATGTCTTTACTTCACAGATTTAAGCATCAGAACTAAATAGCTCAAGTATACTAACAAGAAAAGGATTTTTAAAAAAAAAAAGAAAAAAAAAAAAAGGTCCCAACGGGGTTTGAACCCGGGACCTTCGGATTAAAAGGCTGTCGCAATAACCACTTGGCCAGTCCAATTTCTATATTTATCCCTGCCTTATTTACTTTATGTAATTATTCATCGATTAGCATTACAAACGCTATATAATTTTATCAATTTCAACTGATGATTACTCATAGAAAAAACGCTATTTACTGTATATATTTATGTCCAAACTGTTATTTCGCTCCCTTATATACACTGTTCTTTTATTTTTGGAATCTGTAACAAAAAGTTGAAAAAAAATGTCAATTTGCCAATCTGTGAACAGGTCCCTTTAACAACTTAATTAAGAACTATATAGAACAATATATCTATGTTGCTGCTTTTTCTTAAATTAACATTTTTTGTAAATGTAATGTGTCTTAAATCGAAATTGAATCGAAACAATCAAATCAAAACAACAACAACATTATTCTCATTGATATACATGGTATAGTCGATATATATATACACAAGTTGAAGTGCACACATTTCATTAATAAAAAAGTAAAAATGTAATACATAGACAACTGTATATATTTGGTCAAAAACAATATGGAAGGTAATAAATACATTTAACAACAAACTACAAGTTGGTACGTTATTAATATAACGGTGAAATTGGTTGCATATGAAACAAAAGTAACAAAAACCGTCAAAGAAATTAAGTAAATTCTATTTAATAGAATTCGTATAAGAAATAGATTGGTTTACAACCAGAAAAAGTATATTTTGCACATATAATGCAGTAAATTACTACAATACATTCTAAAATATTTTCTCGTATAACATGTGCACATCTATACATAATTGTCTTGCGTAGTATATCTTCTTCATAAGCTCTAATAATTTCATCATATTAAGAACATGCTCTGACAATGGTAGTTCATCCTTGTGAAAGTAATTTCTTTATTGAACCCTGTTGTAAGTTTATCATTATTACTGCTGCACAAGTTATTGACGGCTGGAAAAATTGGTGATTGATATTAAGAAATGACCTATACAAGGGGACTGGGCCTAATAGACCTCGGTCGCTCACCTGAGTTTAATAAATAATACTGGATAAATCTTGTAAAAATTTAAAAGCATGTTCATACATGTTTAAAGGAAACTGTTGGACCACTGTCAACCATGTTTTTAGTAATACAAATAATTTGTAAGGAATTCTGTAGACAGTCACCCAACAAACTGTTCAGTTAAATAATTTTTAAATACAAGAAGTTTTTCAAGTTTTCAATATAGCCATTTAAGGAAAACTTTTACAGCCCGGGCCGCCATGTCAAAATAATTTGAAGGAATTTTGAAGAGGGTCATGCATGGAACATTAATTACCTTGATATCCAGTCAGCACTTACAAAAAATATCAAATTAATAGCTTACATGCTTTTGAAGATATGAAGGAAAAACATGAAAATGTGGACAGAAGGACGGACAGACAGGGAAAATTACTATAGGGTACCCACAAAATCTTGTGGGGCCCTAATTGAAATGTGTAAAATGCTGTAGCAAAGGCAAATCATGTCTTGAATAATGGATCCAGTCAGTTGAAGATGTCCATCTAAGGTGCAGAAGTCATTCAAGTTTGCACAGTACTTTTGAAGTAGAAGAATCCACTGCATACTCTGACACTTGTCTTACTGTACCATAGTTGTTGTGCTGAAATAATCGTCAAGAAGGCAAATACATAACTAACTTGTATTAGGAATAATATTTAAGTTGAATCGTGATCTTTGTTGCCTCACCACTGTAATGAACATCTTCAATGTTTGCTGTTTACTAAGTAAGTATTTGAAAGAATTTTTTTAATGTAAACAGGGACTATGCTAAATATACAGTTTAACAACCAATACAGTCCTTAGCATGGACCAGGCATAATTTTCTCATGCAGTAATAACATAAATATGCATACTCCAAAAAGACAACCTTAAATCTATAAAAATTTCTCCACATGATTAATTTATCATAATCCGTTAGCCTGATGTACATTCTGTCAACAATCAAGACATCTTTGTTGGAAAATATTTGTCAACATTATGTCACTAAAGTGTCTGAATGTTTGTTGTCATCAAGACAAGTAAATTCATGTTCATTAAAATGATTGAACACTGCTTAATGGACCTTTAAATAATTAAGAAAATAACTACTGAATCATATGATTTATGTCAGTAAGATCTTGTTTACTTCCAAAATAATCTGATTGTATACATGGTGGCCACTGAAATTCTGAATAAAAAAATCCCTGATTATTGCTGAAATAATTTCATGTCTGAAAGCATTGCATGAAACTTCTCAAATAGGAAGTAAACAAGATCTTACTGACATAAATCATATGATTCAGTAGTTATTTTCTTAATTATTTAAAGGTCCATTAAGCAGTGTTCAATCATTTTAATGAACATGAATTTGCTTGTCTTGATGACAACAAACATTCAGACACTTTAGTGACATAATGTTGACAAATATTTTCCAACAAAGATGTCTTGATTTTGACAGAATGTACATCAGGCTAACGGATTATGATAAATTAATCATGTGGAGAAATTTTTATAGATTTAAGGTTGTCTTTTTGGAGTATGCATATTTATGTTATTACTGCATGAGAAAATTATGCCTGGTCCATGCTAAGGACTGTATTGGTTGTTAAACTGTATATTTAGCATAGTCCCTGTTTACATTAAAAAAATTCTTTCAAATACTTACTTAGTAAACAGCAAACATTGAAGATGTTCATTACAGTGGTGAGGCAACAAAGATCACGATTCAACTTAAATATTATTCCTAATACAAGTTAGTTATGTATTTGCCTTCTTGACGATTATTTCAGCACAACAACTATGGTACAGTAAGACAAGTGTCAGAGTATGCAGTGGATTCTTCTACTTCAAAAGTACTGTGCAAACTTGAATGACTTCTGCACCTTAGATGGACATCTTCAACTGACTGGATCCATTATTCAAGACATGATTTGCCTTTGCTACAGCATTTTACACATTTCAATTTTTTGTGGGTACCCTATAGTAATTTTCCCTGTCTGTCCGTCCTTCTGTCCACATTTTCATGTTTTTCCTTCATATCTTCAAAAGCATGTAAGCTATTAATTTGATATTTTTTGTAAGTGCTGACTGGATATCAAGGTAATTAATGTTCCATGCATGACCCTCTTCAAAATTCCTTCAAATTATTTTGACATGGCGGCCCGGGCTGTAAAAGTTTTCCTTAAATGGCTATATTGAAAACTTGAAAAACTTCTTGTATTTAAAAATTATTTAACTGAACAGTTTGTTGGGTGACTGTCTACAAAATTCCTTACAAATTATTTGTATTACTAAAAACATGGTTGTCAGTGGTCCAACATTTCCTTTAAACATGTATGAAAATGCTTTTAAATTTTTACAAGGTTTATCCAGTATTATTTATTAAACTCAGGTGAGCGACCGAGGTCTATTAGGCCCAGTCCTCTTGTATAGGTCCTTCTTAATATCAATAACCAATTTTTCCAGCCGTCAATAACTTGTGCAGCAGTAATAATGATAAACTTACAACAGGGTTCAATAAAGAAATTACTTTCACAAGGATGAACTACCATTGTCAGAGCATGTTCTTAATATGATGAAATTATTAGAGCTTATGAAGAAGATATACTACGCAAGACAATTATGTATAGATGTGCACATGTTATACGATAAAATATTTTAGAATGAATTGTAGTAATTTACTGCATTATATGTGCAAAATATACTTTTTCTAGTTGTAATCCAATCTATTTCTTATACGAATTCTATTAAATAGAATTTACTTAATTTCTTTGACGGTTTTTGTTACTTTTGTTTCATATGCAACCAATTTCACCGTTATATTAATAATGTACCAACTTGTAGTTTGTTGTTAAATGTATTTATTACCTTCCATATTGTTTTTGACCAAATATATACAGTTGTCTATGTATTACATTTTTACTTTTTTATTAATGAAATGTGTGCACTTCAACTTGTGTATATATATCGACTATACCATGTATATCAATGAGAATAATGTTGTTGTTGTTTTGATTTGATTGTTTCGATTCAATTTCGATTTAAGACAAATTACATTTACAAAAAATGTTATTTTAAGAAAAAGCAGCAACATAGATATATTGTTCTATATAGTTCTTAATTAAGTTGTTAAAGGGACCTGTTCACAGATTGGCAAATTGACATTTTTTTTTCAACTTTTTGTTACAGATTCCAAAAATAAAAGAACAGTGTATATAAGGGAGCGAAATAACACTTTGGACATAAATATATACAGTAAATAGCGTTTTTTCATGAGTAATCATCAGTTGAAATTGATAAAATTATATAGCGTTTGAAATGCTAATCGATTAATAATTTGGTGTGTTTGTGTTGTTTTCGTTTAAATTATTGACAACACGTGGGTCACTTACATAAAGTAAATAAGACAGGGATAAATATAGAAATTGGACTGTCCAAGTGGTTATGGCGACAGCCTTTATGCTTCCCTTCGAAAAGCAGGGGTATATTATTTTGCAAATGTCGGTCCGTGTGTCCGTCTGTATGTCAGTAGACAAAACCTTGTCTGAGCGATAACTACAAAACACTTAGGCCAGGGTTCTTAAAACTTGGATGCTAGGTTGGTTAAGATTAGTCGAGGATCCCTATTTATTTGGGAGTCTGTGGGTCAAACTGACTAAATGATTAACAAAGAATGCCCAATAATCAGGCAATAACTTCACAACCCTTTGGTATAGGTTCTTAAAGCTTTAGATCCTTGGGTGAAAGGTCAATGTCAAACTGACTACAGGGCTTCCATTAAGGGAAGTTTGGGAGTAATTTACTCCCAGTTTTTGTCACAGAACTTCCAAAATTGCAGCCATGGATGTTCCATCATGTAAGGATGAACGAGTTAGAAGTAAAATTAAGATTTTTTTTTATAAATGACCCTCTTTCACTGAATAAATTGGCATATAAGCACTTGATGAAAAAGAACTGGCCTTAAAAAATCTTGAATTTATACTTTAATATACACATTTCTGAAATGCTCAGGACTACTGTAGCGCAATATTGTCATACCTTCCAAATATTATGAGCAAAACTTCCAAAATTAGAGGCCAGGAAGTTCAAACTTACAGTTTTCAGAAGTTAATGAAAGCCCTGTGACTATAAAATATGATTGAAGAAAACGCCCAAGAATTCTCAGTTCAATAAAAGCTTGTCCAGGCAATAACTTTGCAGCCCTTGGGCCTAGGCTCGTCAAACTTGGTAGTTAGGTTAGTCACGACTAGTAAAGGACCCCTGTTAATAATGGAGTCCTTGGGTCAAATGTCAAATTGACCAATAGTTGTAAAACTTTGTCCATGGAACCCTTTGGCATGGGTTTGTAAAATTTAGTAGATAGGTGGGTTATGACAAACAGTAGATCCCTATTGATTGTTTTGTCATTTGGTCAACTGACCAAAAGTTGACCAAAAAAATTGTTTAATTTTACTTTCATCCTTGCAATTTTCTACAGAGGCTGTTTTGGACCCAAAGAGGCATGCCTGTTTTACAAAAAGCTCTTGTTTATTATTGTCTTGTTTACTGAGCAATTAGTCAAGTTCTCATAATTAATAATTGTAATGCAAACACCAAGAAACAGTATTCTGAAATAATTTGCAGATAAAACAATATGTTACATTCAGCATCTTGACCGTGTAGCATGCACCTTTAATGAGATTTTTTCATGTAAAACAGGGTACGAAACTTTGTTCTCACGAAGCTTTTTTGTGTGGTTGGTCACTTGTCATATTTAGGAATTAGTTCGCGTATATTGTGAAGCAACACAGTCGATACTATCCTTACATTTATTAAAGCAATTTTAACCAGAATATCAATAACAATATGATTACAATATCACACAATTGTAAATACTCTTGTTCAAAATTATTTGTACATCAGACAAGTGAATAGTCTAAATGTTAAAAAGTTTTAGGAATATTATGAGAAATATGGAGCTTAAAACGGATCCACTAACAAGAAACAATACAGAATTGACTCTTAAAATGAATGAATCAAAATAAAATTAACAAAATTATATTTAGAACAGGCTAAATGCGCTTGAAGGCACACATAAACTTTTTGAATGAAATCCAAGCAATAACGTCATCAGTTTTGTCATAAAGTGAGAGTAATTAAATATGCATGTTCATACACATGTGAGTTCACAACGATCTGATTTTGCGTGCAAAAGTAAAACACACATGTACACATATAGTGTCTCTTTAAAGAAACTGCAACACAATGCTCTTCAATGTCTAACAATGTCCACAGATGGCTAACAAATCTTCAAAGATTAGAATGTTGCATGTTTAACCATTCAACAAGAAGATCCATCATTGTGGGTCTGAAAAACACAAAACAAAGTACACAATCAATACTGAACATTCATTACATCCGTTATTTTTTTAAATATATACAACACATGACCTACATTGTATTTCTAGAATTCGCAACAACTGTGTCAGTAATCACAAGTCAATTATTTTTAAATGCTGCAGCATGTAATTAGCATGCTAAAATAAGCAAGCTTTGGACTATCAGACTGTTTGCATTTATTGAATACTTTAAATGCTTTAGGTAAAAAGATAAATAATATAGTTATGATCAGTGTAATCACAGATAAAGTAAAAAGTTACCGCCATGTACCGGTATATATTTACTTGTCACAGATAATCAAGTAAAATAGAAGTGTTTACTAATTTTTTACAACAGCAACTACAAATATTGTATTGAAGTGACTAGTATTTAGTTTAAACCTATGTATTTTAGTCTGCATTCCTCGAATGCTCGAGACTTATTGCGCCACTTGCAAATCTTTTTCTTGGAAGAACCAGAACTAATGTCTTTTTGAGAGTCCTAAGTAGAGATCCAACTCATGATCCCTCATCGCAAGGTGGACACCAATACCATTACACTGTTGTGACTCAAGTTGCTAGTATTGAACAATAAACAAGTGTCATCTGTTTGTTTAAAAATGTGAACTTACCTCATCATTAACCAATAACACGGGAGGAATGCCCATCATCATCTTACTAATACTGGATCCAAGGTGATATTCCTCTTGCGGCCAAGTGTCATTTAGGGCACTTCAACACACAGTCATGCAGGTCCTACAATAAGAACACTCGATATTTATAAGTGCATAACATCAGAAAATGTAATGTTAACATATCAATTTAAACTTGAATATAAATTACAGTACAACAATCTTCCAAAAAGCCTTTCCAATTAAAGGAGTCCACCTTAGGAGGATTTTTCTAATACATTATTGACACACATTCCTGGCCATTTTTATAATCTGCCCAGTAATTGTACATTGCACTTTTGGGCACTTTCAAATGAATTGTGCATGGTATTTTAAATTACTGGTTAACTACTGTTCTGTGTTTTCTTTTCTTGAGCAACATACAAGTTTGTCTCTTTGACTATGGTTTTGGTCAATAAAGAAATAAAACAAGAGCTGTCTCAGGACAGCGCGCTTGACTATTCAACCGCTTTGTCAGAGTTATTGGCATTTATCGCTACAAAAAGGACATAATTCTGCTAAAATGCTGGTCACAGTTATGTGCCTTGGCCAGTGACCTTATATTATGACCTTGAAAACATGTGTGCTGTTTTAATTGAATATCTGTAGCAGATATAGAGATATGAAGTTGTTGCACGCAAACTTTAACCTGAAATTTCCAAGTACAAAAAGGGGCATAATTCTGCTAAATTGCAAGCTAGAGTTATGAGCCTTGATCAGTGACCTTCTATAATGACCCTCAGAAGATATGTTGGAGTTTTAATTGAATATCTGTAGTAGTTATAGAGATATCGAGTTGTTGCTTGCAAACTCTAATCTTGAATGTCTAAGTAAAAAAGGGGCATAATTCTGCTAAATTGTAGGTCAGAGTTATGGGCCTTGGTCAGTAACCTTACATAATGACCCCGAAGACATGTGTGAAGTTTCAATTGAATATCTGTAGTAGTTAGAGAGATATGCACTTGTTGCACGCCAACTTTAACCAGAGCATTACGGATACGCCGACGAATGGGTGAGTAGTATAGCTCGAACTATGCGGTGAAAAGTCGAGCTAAAAAGATTTCACTTTCCCGACAACGAAGTATAAAATGATTACAATCATTCCTTCACCTAGTAAACATACCTTCGTTTTTGTAAATATTGCTGTCAGCGTCTTCTATCTTTGCGAAACATCATCTGAAAAGAATGAAAAATCTCGTTTTCTAGTTTTATTTTAGTGCCCGAAGTATCCAATCCATGTGAAATAGCACTTATTTTGGAATCATTACTTACCATACTAGATAATGGAAATAGACATTCCATTGACCAGTTCAAATTGATTTTGTTTATAGATGTTATCAAAATCATTATCATTTCTCAGACAATTGGCACACTTATTTTCATATGTGAAGAATATGAGCTCATTGCATATAAAATACCAGACTGTAGATCTTATCACAAAATGGACAGAAAATGTGAAGAATGAGACTGTGAATGTGATGTGTTAAGAATAATTTCTACACATCATCACATGTCAAGAATGAGATCCTATTTTTGTGAACAATATGATGTGTACAAATATGGTCCTACATACACTGATCCATACATTTATAACATCATATTATTCTGCCTAGATCTATGTATAAAAATGTGGATTAGTGGGTAGTTAATTTAGGCAGGTGCGAACCGTTATTGGGCGAAGCGTTACTCGTATTTAATTTCCCTCTGCCCCTTTGGTTATAAGTGTGCATGTTTGCAAATAAAACTCCGTTTGCCTCAATGAATTCCAACCAAATTCACATTATTGACACTATAATAAGTAATATATTTAAATCACTTACCCTTTATTAATTCCACTCTGTATACACAACCGACGTCTACGATGTTTAAATATAGCTTCTAGATCTATTTGTGTCAACGTTTCTGATTGGTTGTTTCTAGGTATCGGAACCAATCAAATCAATTTTGCGGGTAACTCATGGCAACCCGCTTTTTGTGCAGTATTTTATGTGTTTATATTTTCGGTCGGAAGATTTGCAAAGTTCAACGTTGCTGATTGGTTGTTTCTATGTATCGGAACCAATCAAATCATTTTCGCGGGTAACCCATGGCAACCCGCTTTTTGTGCAGTGTTCAATGCTCAGTTTTTCGGAAGATTTGCCAAGTTCCGCGCTTTTTTAGATTCCGCTTTTTGTGCAGTGTTTAACGTTCAATTGTTCCGTCGGAAGATTTGCAAAGTTCCGCGCTTTTTAGATTCCGCTTTCTAGCCGTCGGAACAAATGTCCGAGAATTGCTATATAAATAGTATCTTTCTGTCCGTCGGAAAATGTTAAAGGTCCGCGGTTTTTAGATTTTGAATTATACCCGTCGGAACAAATGTCCCGAAAATTACTGTGTAATTAGTATCTTTCTGTCCGCCGGAAAATGTTGATTCCCGAAATTCCGACGGCTACTATATGCCTATATTAGCGTTGTTTTTCGCGGAATATTAAAGTTCCGCAAAATGAAAATCTCAGAAAGTCCGATAGTTACTATATATTTTAATGTAATTTAGCGGGGGTCATAACCGGCTTTCCATACCTATATAAATAATATAAAAACCTTTTCTTTGACAATGAAATAAATATTACGGTCGTTGATCATTCATGGAAAGCTTTTCAAAAGAGTATCGCAAGTCGACCATATAAAATGCCTTATCCACCCATTATCCAGGCAACATTCCCACCGAGTATTTTACAACTTGCAGCTAAAACCAATACACACACAGGCACTGTCAGTGGTTCAGTCTACAACGTTTCTTCCATGGTGATGGATGTTTTGTAGAGAAATATTGTTGAAAGCAATACGATATTTTTATTGTGGGTTTACTGGATGTAACCAATGAGTCACGACTACGTGAGGTATGTCATATTAGTAGTAATGCGTTTATTTAATATAATTACATAGGACACAATTGTTAAAATATTAAACATAATTTAAATGTTTATGTTAACAAATATAGACTCAACTCTATTCAGACTATTAAAGACAACCCTTCAAAATCTTACCAAAATTACAATATTTGTTAATGTATGTTAGTGATTAAATAAAGACTAAAAGGACCTGTTCACATAGTGGCAAACTGGCAATTTTCACTTATGTCAATTGACATCGTATCCATGAATAAACTTAAGTTATTTTTCCAATAAGAAACCGATTTTCGTTATCTGATATTTATTGAGTACGATTGTTTTAGGAAACAAGTATTACTGGTTTTCGTTAATCAAATTTCCCTTTCCTTGTATCATTTTAAAATATAGTATCTAATCTTATTTATATATTCAGAAATAAACGGTGTATTTTTAACTATCGCATTATTGTAATTACTAATCGACAACTCTTTATTTTGGAGAAAATAACATCATCATAACTAACACCATAATTTTTTATTGTAGCAGGAAACGTACTTATTCTGGTTATTGTGAATCACATGTTTATATGTTATTATTATTTTTTTTTATTTTTTTATATATATTTTTTTTTTTTGTAAAATTTTATTTTCATCATAGAATAATACATACATGCATGTTATATACAGAGTAGTTCGTGTAATTGTATTGCAAAGGTGTATATAAATTCAGTTGTAAACATACAATCATATACAATATATACTGTTTTATATTTCAAAACATTTTACGCAAATACTAACTTGCACAAACATTCTATATAAAGTTATAGATGTGAGCATGCATATCTTCTATCTATATAATACTGTACATAAGCAGGATAACCTGAGTGCTAAATTGCATTGTGTATAATACATTGATAATGCAGACTTAACAAAATACTGGTGTGGTAAACAATATATATATTATGTGTTATGATGAATAGTGTCGTTATAAGAGATGTCTGTAAATATTTTGACAAGGGACCAGTCTCTCAATTCTTCGTCTGTTTTTATTGTAGTTATATATATATCAAACGTTTGCTTCATACTATTCACAAGCCCAAATTTTGAAGGACTTCTGTTTTTCCTCTGACACTGAAAGATATACCGTTTAATTTCGAGGCACAGAATGTTTAAATCATTCATTTTTGGATTTGTAATTCCAAGTATTAGGTCCTGACATGTCAGCTGAATAGGTGAGTTTGGTCTACTTCTATGAATAATCTCAACAGCAAATTTCACAATTTCTTGGGTATATGGACAGTACCAGAACAAGTGCGTAATGTTTTCTACTTCATTGTTACAGAATGTACATAGATTGTCAGCAGCCATTTTCATCTTGAACATAATTGATTTTGTTCCCAAGAATCTGTGGACTATTCTACACTGGAACCATCTAATATATGTATCCTTAGTTATATTGAACACAAGTGCATGTACGTTTTTCCAGTCAATATTAAAAAATTCTGAGTTCCATTTTGTTTGACTAGTTGGAATGTCGCTATTTTGGATTAATATTTAATAAGTATGTTTTTCTTCTTTAGGAGTGGTTACTATTTTCTTTATGTAAGTTGGTAATATAGGTCCTTGAGTTTTATTGTCAAAACTTGACATATCTTCAAAATTTTCAATATATTTACTTATTATGTTAATTAATCCTTGGTACAATAGGAAATTTACGTTTGTTCCGACATGTAAATCCAAAGATTCTTTGGAAATAAAACAATCTCTTTCTATCATAATGTCTCTCACAAAACGAATACCTCTTTCATAGAGAGTTTTAATATAAATATGACTATTGTTAATTTTAAAATTATGGTTATAAAATAGGGGCATATCCAGAATATCATCACTATTTACTATTGGCAGCTTTTCAATATACAATATATAGTTTTTCAAGACGTCCTTCCAAAAATTATTTTTCAATTGTAAGCATATTTTCTCGGCATACATTTTACCAGTGTTAAAAAGTGTTTTAAAATCTATTAACGATTTAACAAGTGAATAACAATTTCCTTCGCCTGACACTAATCTCTTAAGCCATGTTATTTTCATGTATTTTTCAAAAGAACATATATCTATCATATTTAACCCACCTTCATTATATTCCTTAACAATTACAGTAGCTTTTATTTTGCTTGGTCCTGCCCAAATGAAGTCATAAAATTGTTGATTAATTTGCTTCATGGTGTCTACTCTTGGTGTTGGTAGTGATACAAATAAATGTGTAAGCAAAGGTAGAAGCATTGATTTGACAATAGTTATCTTTCCCAGCGGTGTAATATTTCTTCGATTCCAATGACTTATTGAACTTTTAATACTTTCGATTTTGTCTTCAAAGTTTTTCATTATCATGTTTTCTAAGTTAATATCAAACACTATCCCAAGAACTTTAAAAGTAGTTGCTCCCCATGTCAGTTTGTATTTAGTTTTTATTGATCTAGTACTATACTTCATAGAGCCTATCCAAATTAAATTAGTTTTTTCATAGTTAATGTTTAGTCCAGAGTATCTTGAAAATTCATGAAGCATGTCTAACGTACAATTAAGGGATGATTCAGATCCATCAAGAAGTAAAGATGTATCATCAGCAAATTGAGATATTTTATATTCTATGTCTTTTATTGTTATACCTTTTATATCTTTGCTTTCCCTTATTTTAACAGCAAGAATTTCTGCACATATAATAAAAATGTAAGCACTAATTGGGTCTCCTTGGCGACAACCCCTCCCTATACTGAAAGTATTTGACAAGAATCCATTTATTTGTATGGAGGCCATAGTATTATGCAAGAACATAGATACCCATTTTTGAAACATTGGTCCGAAATTAAAAAAACTAATAGTTGTTTCTATAAACTGGAAAGACAAAGTATCGAATGCTTTTTCGAAATCGATTGTCATTAGTAATCCTGGTAAGTTATTATCTTCAGCATATTTTAAGATATCGTAAAGTAGTCTAGTGTTTTCACCAATAAATCGGCCTTTAATGAAACCAGTTTGGTCTTTGGAGATTAACATATCAAGTACTGTTTTTAATCTATTTGCAATGGAACCTGATGCTAATTTGTAAACAACATTTAATAATGTTAATGGTCGTAGATTTTTCAGATAACATCTCGGCTTGTTGTCTTTTGGAATGCATGTTATAATTCCATGTTTTTGTGTTATGGATAAGGAGTTTGTAATAAAAGCATAATTTATACTTCTTACTACAAATTGACCTAACTTCTTCCAAAATACCTTAAAGAATTCAGCAGTAAATCCATCAGAACCTGGACTTTTGTCATGTTTCATATTTTTAAGCGTTATTGTTACTTCTTCGGTATTAAGCAGTCCTTCTAATGAGTCAGACTGAATTTTATTCAATTTTGGTATATTAACATTAGATGAATCAGCTCTTATATCATATTCAATTTCGTTGTCATTCTTTTTGTATAAAGTTTTATAGAATGAAACAGCTTCGTTTAAAATATCATTTTGCTCCTGCAACTTAGCACCGTTTTCTAATTCAATAAAAGGTATCGACTTGTTTGTATAATGATTTGATTCAAGCGAGCAAAAGTATTTAGAGGGTTTTTCGCCGTCTTCTATCCATTTAGCTCTAGAACGAATAAGAGACCCTTTAAGTTTATTTTCCCTTACTTTTTCTAATTCATTTTGTAGGTCTATAAGCTGATCTGAGTTAGTTTCAGTTAATGATTTTTGAAGTTTATCAATTTTCTTAATTAAGTTAGTTTCATGGTTTTTGTTCAGTTTAGCTTTATATGATGAGAATGAAATAGTTTTTCCTCTAATTTCCATGAGTAATGTTTCTAGGAATAACTGGTCATTGATAACAAACTGTATGTTGTTGTTGTCAATATTTTCTATGTTTTCTATATTGTAGATGGGAATACAGTATTGTTGTTTAACATTTTCTATTAAGGTATTAATGCAATTTAAATAATCAATATCCTTTAACAGTGAATTGTTGAATTTCCAGAGCCCTTTTCCATGTGCTATATCCTCAAAACTTATTTCTAAGTCAATAATGGAGTGATCTGATTTATAACATGAATCAATAGTAGATTTTCTAATTTTAGATGCCAAACTATTAGAAGTAAGATAAAAATCAAGTCTAGCCTGCTGTAATGGTGTTAACCGTCTCCATGTGTATTGTTGGGTAGTGCCGTTTAGATATCTAAAAGTATCAATTATATTGTTATCTCTAATAATAGATTGCAGTGTTTTTCTAGCATTTTTATTATTATTAATTGATGTATAATTTTGATAGTCCAAGTTAACGTCTAATACACAATTAAAGTCTCCGCATATAATATATTCATCAGTTTGAAAATCTTTTATTTTTTTAAAGAGGTCTGTAAAAAAGATGGGCGTATCTTTATTAGGCCCGTATAATGTGCATAAGGTAAACCTATTTGTCATATATGTCAAATCCAATAATAGGTAATTACCAAGAGTATCATTTTCAATTTTATTTACTATGATTGGTAAGTTTTTTCTAAACAAAACACAAGTACCTCTTGAATTCGAATGCCCAAAACTAAAATGACATTCTCCGTCCCATTCTGAGTATATTTTGTTTCTCATATCAGGAGTAAAATGACAGTCTTGGAGACAGTAAATAAGTGCTTGTTTTGTTTTTAAAAAATCAAAGACATCTCTACGTTTTTTACTGTTATTGAGACCCCTACAGTTGTATGAGATAAACTTAAGATTATCCATTTATACACCGGTATGATGAAAAAGGTGCCTTAACATATATATTGTTAAACAGATATCTTGATAGACAGTATACAACATTTCTATCTTTTAAATTTTGCAAGTTATGATACAAGCAATTCGGCAAATTAAACACAAACAGACAATATAACAAGAATATGTACAAAAGGAGGTTTAAGGTATGAGGAATGATTGTGGTTACAATCAAACAATGGGTTTTATTTACATCAAATTACATGATTTTACAACCGTTAATTCTTAGATATAAAAACTGCTTACAAATGTATGGTATGATCTTAGATCATAAGTAAATAAGTATGGAATCTTTGCAAGTTATTTCCTTTCATATGTAAATACCTAAATTTATATTGTAAAGAGATGCGTCCTCACATATACATGTAAAAGATATCAGAAATTTTTTTATAATGAGCCACGACTGAGCAAATTAAAAATCATTTAATTGTTTAAGTCCCATGATTCACAAAAACAGTAGCCTAACTACAAAAACAACAGATTGTGACAGTCAGTTTCTTCTGCATGCTTTTCATATATTGATTACTTTAATATTAACACATTACTCAATAATTTTGGAAAAGGAGAGCTTAAATTTGTCAAGGACATATTTATTTTCTTAAATCCACAACATTTATGCACGCTTATTACTAGTACATATGTATTAAAAATATAACTAAAGAAAGAAACAACACTTCCCCAGATATAATAAGACATTTTCATCAACTTGCATATGTTGCAAATATTAATTACATTCTTATCTAAACTTAACAATTATGTATACAAGCAGAGTAATTGACAATTATTTAGTAGTGTAGTAATTACCCCTTATAAAGGAAGTGTAAAAATAAAGCAGTTTCAATAAAACATATTTAAATGCAAAGCAGCATGCAATTTAAACCATGTCAAGCATATATAGAAAACAAACACAAGTATTATGAGAAAATAAATTGTTAAAAAATAAAAATAGTAAGGATGTTTTATTTTCTATAATATAAGAACAGTAGCGAAATAATATACATTACAATCATAATGTGTGCAAAATCATCAAGTGTGCAAGAACAATACAGTCCTAATAATTGACTATACAGATAAGTATTGGAAAAACAAATATTCATTCCAATATACTGAGATGTAAAATAGACATGCACAAGGTTTTGAACACAATCACATCAGATATAATGGTTATAGTTTTATTGAACACAATCACATCAGATAAAATGGTTATGGTTACATCAAATACTTTGTTTATATGTACATGATTAACTCCAGTTTTCAAAATAGGATGTCATGTAATTAAAATTTCTACTGTAATATTCGTACAGCACTATGTTGGTTAGGATTTTTAATACATACATTCTTCCCAAACTTCAAAACAACCACAAATTAACA
This sequence comes from Congeria kusceri, assembly GCA_027627225.1. NCBI lineage: Eukaryota > Metazoa > Mollusca > Bivalvia > Myida > Dreissenidae > Congeria > Congeria kusceri. The sequence continues at coordinate 31,811,417 of CM051039.1, read as the reverse complement.
AAATGAATGCTGAAGATTTTATGTAAACCCTGATAAACTCCTATATACATTCTTCACAAACTATGATATGAATAACAATGACATATAAGGAGTGGCAAATAGACAACAGCACTATTCACATAAAAGTTACATATAAGCTACAAGAAAGTATTTATTTTTAGTTATTATTTCTAACAATGGTCTATTTTCATTTCTTACATTTACACATTCTAAACACATGTTGCCTTTACTGAAGTTAGATAGGGACTATAGTTCCTCTTATGGATTGTGATGTTTTGAGCACTCCCATAAAATAAAGACTATAACCACAGGTTAAAAATAGACTGGTTTTCTATAGCCCAATTAGGAATTTATAGTCTGTTTTAAAGATTAATGCATGTCTTTGTATAGTTTGTGTCATTATTTACACTTTGTATACAATTAGTCATAGTTTAAGTCTCAAGTGTGATAAATATAGATTCAAAAAAAAATGTGTCTCTGCTATGGTTTAAGCTTTTCTAAATAGTTCTTTCACAACGTTTACTTATACGAAGTAATTTTTTAAGAAGTGCATTTCTATTAAGTATGCAAAAATATTGTCTAAAAAACAAATTTTAATGGTTATATGTTAGATAAGGAAACTAATGATTTGTATATTAAACATCATTGGATAACATACAGTAATATATAGAATACAAATAGAGACATACCATGTTTCAATGTTACAATATCCATATATGGTCATATGGTGTCTCTAATTTCCGCTCATACCCGTTCTTCTGAAGCGTCTAAATTCCTCAATCACGTTATTCACATTATCATAAATGTCAAATTTGATGCGTTCGTCGGCAACAGTTTGACCATAGACAGAACCATTAAAGTACCAAGCACTCCCAATGTCCGGGTGTAGGTGAAGCCTGTTGATAAGCCCCTGGTTGGGCTTGGTTACGTCATCAACCAATTTATAACCATTGTTCTTCATGGGGGCCCTTTTCCGCATAATGGTGGACTTTACCGAGTTGTTCCGTAGTTTAATGAGGACTGGGCGGGTCTGTTCCCTCTTTGTGGGGATACGATGGATGGCCACTATATCAGTAAGCGGTAGGTCTACCCCTGCATGGGTTTTCAGGATTATTGTTACTGCTTTAGTCAGTGAGTATTCAGTTTCGTCTCTATTTTCTTGTATATTTAATATTTTAATGTTATTCTTCCTGGAAAATTGCTCATTGTAGTTTGCCTTCTTGTGTGCCAATTTGCCCAATTCATAGGTTTTATCTATTTGCTCATGTAATGATTTATTATTAGTACTTGTGCTGTATTCTAGTTTTTGTATTTTGTCCTTTAGATTTTTGTTGTCAAAATCTAAGGAGTCGATTTTAGCTTGCATTTCAGTAAACTTTTCGCTTACTAATTGTTCTATCTTATTTTTTATGTTTTGTTCAATTTTGTTCATTACACTTGTAACTGTGTCTGTAATCAATTGCTCTACTTCTTCCTTCCTCAGCATACCTTTAAGATCATCCCTCACACTGGAAATTCCCTCAGTCATGGCTTGAAGCTGTGTTTGGATTGCATTTAATTCATCCATACTGGTATTACTAACGTCACTATCTGGACGAGATTTCTTCACAGCTTGCTTTGTTTGAGGCTTTGCCCCTGAGAAATTCAGTTTAGACTGGCCTTTTATTGTATTTTCGCTCATTGTATATTCAGCACCAAATGAAAGGCGAGATAGAGTTAATTAACAAGTACAGTTATTTTCCTTTATTTTGTTTTGGTAATCCAGCAATTTCTCCGTCACGGCTTACAATCCAGGTATAAATCCAGGTATACACAGGGGTTTTCTCAAAATGATATCTGTGAAAATCAATCAACAGTCACTCAACTAATGTAGAGCCATTTGAAACAAACACATTCAGTTATACTCTTTTAACTCGTTTAACTCATTATTATTCCAGGATTCCACTTTGTCACTAGATTCACAATGCTTTCACGCACATGTTGTACTAAATTTTAACATTACTTTGTCGCTATGAACATGTATTTTAATGCAAATTTTGCGGAGCAAATTTATCCACACATCACTCCTGAGACCACGTGATACCTTCCACTACTACTAATAATAATAATCTGTTATTATTATTATTATTATTATTATTATTATTATTATTATTATTATTATTATTATTATTATTATTAATCATCATCAGCATCACCATCATCATCATCATCATCATCATCATCATTATGACTGATGAAAACAACATTCTTATGTATTTAAAATAACAAAAACTGTCACCGGTTGTTTTACTATTCCGAAGATTGTATCATTCAAAGGGACTATGTCTACCAAACAGTGATCTCCTTCAGCAATTTTAACATTTTATAGAAATTAGCAATACAAATGCGTATATAATAAACACAGTATAAATAACTACATATATAATTTACTACATTATGAGAATTTTGACAAACTATCTAAACAAAATACTTCATAAAAGAAAACTCGGAGTGGGTATCGAAGTCACCACGACGGATAACAAATGACTCTTATTATGATTTCTTCTTAGAATGCATAAACTCTTTTTTCCATTTTATGTACGTTTTGTTAACATTCATTATATGGCAGTATTAGTATGTTATTTTTATATAATTTGGGCCCTTTTCGTACACATAGGCCTCTTAAATATATATCACATATATTCCTAATCAACTTTAAATGAAACAACATGTTCTTAAATTACAAAGCCAATGTTTATTGTATATTTTTTACTGGAAATATTAGAAATGCGTAACTTGGCCATGTTGATTGCAGAATGCGGTATTGTGTCTTTCGTCTATAATTTAATGTTTGTTTTCAAAAGCCATAATCATACCATTGTCTGAACCGTTTTATATTTGGTTTCAGGTGAATTCGAAATGCTAATGACCAAGGAAAACACTTCAGTTGCTTGACATCGGAACACAAACGTCAAAAATGGGCGCCAATGAAACACGTATATCCGCACTCACCAAAGTGCAAAATGCTACGGCTAACATCTCAGACGTTACAGTTTCTACTCTTGATGAAATGCCAGGATACTACGAAAATCCCGAAAACATTGTGACACTGTTAGTGAGTGTAAGTGGCCTCATCGCGAATACATGTTCCATTCTAGCAACGGCCCATGTTCCACGAGACAAATGGACAACGTACAACAAACTTATTATAAATTTGGCTGTTTCGGATATACTTGTAGTCACAAATGTATGTGTTTATCACATATCAGTTACATTCATGGACATTAACATGTGTTTGATCATGCTGTCTACTGTGTTATTAAATATGGGTTTAACATCATCTCTGTTTAACCTTGTGCTAATGGCAGTGGATCATTTCTTAGCAATAATGTATGCACTACGCTACGAACATCTTATGTCACACTTTCGTAGTAACGTCGCCATTCTAGTTGTATGGATTATCAGCATGTTGCTCTCTGTTTTTGAAATATTTGTAGTATTAGCAGATCAAAATGTGAACTTAGACTTAAATATTTGCACCAGTATTCATTCAAACAAAAAGATCAATTATGAATTAGCCATTGTGATATTCATATTTGTGGTACTGCTTGGGCTGCTCATTATTTACATTAGAATTTGCATGCAGGTGCGACGCCTTGTTAGACAGGATAGACTCCGACAGCGAACTGAGTCTCATTCATACAAAGCTGTGAAAACAACATTTCTGATCATTGGAACGTACGCATTGTGCTGGTGTCCATTAGGGATATACCATCTGTGGATTCATTTCGACGACGCAGTACTTGCAATATCACCCGTGATTATAATGCGGTTAAACGCAGTGCTGTTAACAGTTATGCTGTCTAATACGGTCTGCGATCCTTTGATCTATGCAATACGGAGATCCGAAGTCCAAATGGGATACAAGCGACTTTTAATGAAGCTGTATTGCAGAAAATGTTATCCTCTAACTGACAGTGGACCAAGATGTATTAGAGTCAGGTTTTTGTCCGACGCCGCCCAAATATCGGATGATACTGTTCATGTGGAAAGTACTTTACTTGGGAGTGACTCAGGGATAAATGTTCGTCCAAAAGAACATCACATTCCGAAGCAGGGGCAGTCTGATAATATCTCTGGAAGAACGGAACACTGGGCGCGTTGAGTAAGAACTCTCATTACCAGCGCATTATATGCGTATATTACAGTGTGCATAAAGTCGCAAGTTTGTTACATCTTCTCGACATTACCTCGCTATCTACTATATCACTAAATTCAGCGACATTACCTCTATATCTACTATATTACTAAATTCAGCCACTTTACCTGTATATCTACTATATCACTAAATTCAGCCACTGTACCTCTATATCTACTATATCACTATATTCAGCCACTTTACCACTATATCTACTATATATCTAAGTTCAGCCACATTATCTCTATATCTACTATATCACTAAATTCAGCGACGTTACCTCTATATCTACTATATCACTAAATTCAGCAAGACTATCTCTATATCTGCTATATCACTAAATTCAGCGACATTACATGTATATCTACTATATCACTAAATTCAGCGACATTACCTCTATATCTACAATATCGCTAAATTCAGCGGCATTACCTCTATATCTACTATATCACTAAATTCAGCAACATTACCTCTATATATACTATATCACTTCATTCAGCGACATTGCCTCTATATCTAATATATCACTACATTCAGCGACATAACCTCTATATCTACTATATCACTAAATTCAGCGACATTACCTCTATATCTACTATATCACTAAATTCAGCGACATTACTTCTATATCTACAATATCACTAAATTCAGCGACATAGCCTCCATATCTACTTAATCACTAAATTCAGCTACATTATCTCAATATCTACTATATCACTAAATTTAGCTACTTTGACACTATATCTACTATATCACTAAACTCAGCGACATTACCTCTATATCTACTATATCACTAAATTCAGCGACAGTACCTCTACATCTACTCCATCACTTAATTCAGCACATTATCTCTATATCTACTATATCACTAAATTCAGCCACATTATCTCTATATCTACTATATCACTAAATTCAGCGACATAACCTCTATATCTTCTATATCGCTAAATTCAGCGACATTACCTCTATATCTACTATATCACTAAATTCAGCGACATTACATGTATATCTACTATATCACTAAATTCAGCGACATTACCTCTATATCTACTATATCGCTAAATTCAGCGATAATACCTCTGTATCTACTATATCACTAAATTTAGCGACATTATCTCAATATCTACTATATCACTAAATTCAGCGACATTACCTCTATATCTACTACATCACTACATTTAGCGACATTACCTCTATATCTAATATATCACTACATTCAGCGACATTACCTCTATATCTACTATATCACCAATTTGAGCGACATTACCTCTATATATACTATATCAATAAATGCAGCGACATTATCTCTATATATTCTATATCACTAAATTCAGCGAAATTACCACTATATCTACCATATCACTAAATTCAGCCACTTTGACTCTATATCTACTATATCACTAAATTCAGCCACTTTGACTCTATATCTACTATATCACTAAATTCAACGACATTATCTCTATATCTACTATATCACTAAATTCAGCCACATTATCTCAATATCTACTATATCACTAAATTCAGCGGCGTTATCTCTATATCTACTACATCACTAAATTCAGCCACTTTGATTCTATATCTGCTATATCACTAAATTCAGCCACATTACCACTTTATTTACCATATCACTAAATTCAGCGACATTACCTCTATATCAACTATATCACTAAATTCAGCGACATTACCTCTATATCTACTATATCACTAAATTCAGCCACTTTGTCCCTATATCTACTATATCACTAAATTCAGCCACATTACCTCTATATCTACTATATCACTAAATTCAGCGACATTACCTCTATATCTACTATATCACTAAATCCAGCGACATTACCTCTATATCTACTTTATTGCTAAATTCTGCGACATAACCTCTATATCTTCTTTATCACTCAATTCAGCGACAGTACCTCTATATCTAGTATATCACTAAATTCAGGTTGTAATGGAAACTGGTAAACTGCAATGAACATAATACATACCAAGAAAAATTAAATCGACATTTTTGTATCTATTTTTATGTCGTGTTTTGGTGTATACGTGTGTTTTTTAATAATAGTAATGCATTTTATAACATGTACATGTTTTATAGTCGTGTGAACAAATACACTTAAGTCACGCATAGTAACGTCATTTTTAGTGTAAATTTAGATTTATACCTATTCACTAATAAATCGAATGAAAATCTGTACATCTATGATGGATAAAAAACAAAAAAAAAGATAAGATTCTTCGTTTCTGCATGTCGTTTTACGACTATAATAATAAATCCATGTGTTATACTAAAGCTACAAAAATAGCATGATCTTTAGAGAGAGTACGTACAAGAAGCCTGTTCAAAACAGGTGATGTACGACACATTCACTAAGCTTGTTCATTTGAACACTCTGCAACATAATACGCATATGATACAGAAAATTCCGGTCAAGCTAACGCAGCCATATAAAAACACTTTGCAGCTTTTTTCCCGCACCTACCGATTTGTTAGCATAGGTAATAATTTAAGTATATATGTTTCAAACATGTCCTGCCAACGTTTTCATTCCAAATACACATCAAACAACCACCGTAAGGACTACTGTAAAATAAATGAGGAGTGTCGTGGGAAAATCAGGCTAAATGCATGTGTGTATTTAGCTTTCCGCATTCAGTGCATTTATGTTCAGAGGAGACGTCCTTGAAACAGAAAAACCATAAAAGCGGACAGTGTCATCCTAAATTAGACTGGGCGAACTGCAACTGCATTAAGCCCGGTTTTCCCACAACATGCCTCAAATGTTTTGTGTATAGGACATTTCAAAGCTCCCATTGCAACCCGTTTAATATCCGTCTGTATAGGATTGATATTGTTTTTGAATGTTTACTATTTTATGTACTCTAATTTCTACAGTGTTGTACAATTTCAAAATGTGTAGCCTTCATGATTTTGGCTTATTATTATTATTATTATTATTATTATTATTATTATTATTATTATTATTATTATTATTAATTATTATTATTATTATTATTATTATTATTATTATTAAAATGTACCATGCGATGCAAAATATTGGTTATAGTAGTTTTGGTGTTTATTATGGACACAATTATGCGTGTTATATATTTTTATATTTATATGTTTTTTCTCGTTATCCCGCAAGTGTCGTTCTGCTTTTCAGGGAATATAAAAAGTATCGTATGGATATGTCCCATTATACACTGTGGTGTTAATAATGGAATAAATACACAATTCATTACGTTATACAAACACATCAAACAATTCCAACTCTTCTATGACATAACATTTTCAAGTCACTATAATAATCTAGACAACACAGCTGTTGCATTACATACGAAAGAAATAAAATTTAACATGACAAAAACAGTTGAACGTGTTCAATCAGGGCAGTGTGCAATTTGGTTTGTAAGCAAAGGCATATCAATACTACGGTCCTTAACTGAAAATTGTCATGAATATTATGTTTCAATATTGTGTACATATGCGTGTTCTAATTGTATATTTGTTGCACCCAGACATATACTGTAACCTACAAGATGTGTGTGTATTTTATATGTGTATCCAATTTAAAACAAGTTATCAAACAATAAAATTGAACATTTTTGCAAAAATATATTGTTTTATAATATCTCACCAGAGCATAATGCGCATTTCGTCTGAAGGCCTATAAGGCGACAAAAAAAGTAGTTTGTTTCCGATTACCAGACACGCCCCCCCCCCCCTTATTTTTCCGCCGACCCTAACATTTCGTGGATGGAATATATTTTCAAAAACGATAAACGATATACTGCGAAATTTACATGTCTTTTAAAAAAAAAATTAACGTTTGTTCATTTGATTTAGTTTATTTGTGCAAATGAAAGGTTATTAGACAGTTTTGTAGAACAAAACAGTAACTTACCAATTGTCTTTCCTATTACTGAAATTTCAGATGTACTTGTAATGGTGCCTAACAGATCATCTTTCAATTATTTGTGAGAGGAATACAGAGCATATTATGTGATCGTTGGATAAAGATCAAGTTTATCATGAGAGGCTGAGAAACATGGTAGCGCGAGGCTTGCCGATGTTGGTCTTTTCGATGTTGACATCGTTGCTTACATCGCGTACACTTCGTCGAGACGAAAATAGTCCATGACGTATTCGAGCTTTTATTTTTTTATTTTTTTTTTTATTAATGTTAAAAACAAGACAACAATCGTTTTTGTAATTAAATTGTTGAAAAAATTGTGGCACTCGAGTTACTATCACTCGTGATCATCTTGCGATCTATAATAGCGATAGGATAAACATGATCTATGAGATCGCACATAAATAGCTCAAGTTTATACGACGGGTTGTTATTCTATCGAACTCGTAGTAATAGGATAACACGTGATTCCCCTTGAGCTTCCCCGAAAATCATGTTTCAGTGTTTCTGTTAACTCGACGTTTCCATTATGATAGGGTGATAACACTCAAACATTCGGCAAACTAAGATGCTCTGCCGAGAAATGTTTTGACTTAGCAAAATTGCTCAGTTATTAGCATGTAAAAATATCCTATATTTACGAAAACAGGTAAGATATATTAAATTTGCCATTGTAAATATACGTAAGTAAAGTCAATGTGGAGTTAATTTTTAGCAAATACACCTTGTTTGATCGGGGACTTGCATGCAAGTATTTAAATTTGGTAAGTGTGCACAAATATTAAGTAATCAGTGTCACGTAAGCAGACTATGTGTTTCAAGAACTTGGTCAATACAACTGATAAATAATGCATTTGCCAAATAAAATGCAAATTCATCGCTTGGTTTAATGCTGTGATCAAATTCAAAGATTGTTATATGCAATAAAATATGTTAATCTATTCTATAAGGTACACTACTAATGGAATACATCATGCTTCATAGTTCAACAGGAAGTGCATGTAATTATTGTTCTTAAAACATGCTAATGTTAAACAACAAATATATTTTAAAAAAGTTATTCGGCGTATGTTGTAAATGTTTGTAAAACAGTAGTATGAAATGTTTCTGTATTTGAAATGAATAAAAGAATATCATTATTTCATGTCAATACAATGAACTAATAAACTGTGCCATGTTTTAGATCAGTGCTACTTGAATAAACCAAATAAGTCAGACTCATCTGCTCATCAACGTCAGTGTTTCTGTATACAAAGTAAAACTATGCATTTTACAATTACAACGAAATATATATATTTGAAGACTTTTTCATTATTACATTATTTTAGTATACACTGCATTTATTCATAGTCTATATAAAAACAATGTCTATTTGTAGTGTGAAGTGCCTCTACACGAACATGTGTTAGAAACATCAGTATTTCACAAGAAAAACAATGATACAGAGCATAACAAGGCGCCGGGAAACTATGAAAAGTCCATATGTTCATGATATCATAATTATGTAATGTCCGTACAATTAACTGCTCTTACAGCCTCATACTTTTCATCAGCGATTTCTTTAACCAAAATTATTTATACAGTATGTGTCAGGCAAGTAAAAATTTACTAGAAGTTACATTGTTTCCAAGAAAATAATGACGATAATGAATATGAGCCTTTATCACTTTGGTATGGATTAAGCATTTATACTATGCGTGCCAAATAAATACACACGTCATGGAACATTCATCGCAATTAAAAATAATGATTCGACTTCGTTTTGTGATAACAAAAACGTAAAGTTCCTTGGGGAAAATACATCTTGAGCGATTTTGTGTATAACTATTTTAGTTTTAATACATTGATAAAACGCACGTAAAGTTAAAATACCAAATTTGAATCAAATTAAATTACAATATGTCGGAAGCTTCCGCCAGTGTCTATTTATAGGAAGATGCAAAATCTATTTATACTATGAATAGCCTCTGCAGGAGAAGATAAGAGAAAATGCAATTCTAAATAACTCTTAATAAATAGATATACCAACCGTTATTCAAATAAACATGCATGGCAAGTTTATAAATACAAGTTATTCTCCATTCAGTATTAATCTTATTGTCTGTGGTTCTCTGAATGTTTGTTAGAACGATTCAGTGTTGTTGTCGCGTATACTATTAATAGGCGCAGGTTAGTCAGCGAGTGTATTTTATGGAATGTTGCCGATTGAATATGCAATATTAACGGGGGATTTTCCCAAGGTGATGTTACACGGCCTGTAAACACTGGCATTTAAATTGAAAATGAAAATTGAGCCAATGCAACTTCCGAGTAGAGAGCTCAGAACTGAAAATTTGTCAAAAACGTAAACAAAGTACAGAGGTATGTCTGGATTTTTCCACATCGGCTCATGTTTCTATTCACCTCCGAAAAGAAATGGAGCCAATTCTTTACAGGCCGTGGTGGGGATTTCTTTTAAGCTAGCCGATGCAGTGTTAGGATTTATTAATTCGGGACTACTAGCGGGAAATTTTCACAACATTTGATTGGATGTTGAGAAAGTCAAAAGTTGGGTTAAACAGCTACGCCGAAAAAAAATAACGTTTCTAATTTACATAGATAATTTACTCCATTAAATCCAATACATGAGTAAACAAATCTACAACGATTTGTTAATTATAAATGCATACACATGAAGGACGTGTGTCTATATTCAGAAACCATATAATACATAAAACACCTTGTGCTTACCGCTGTTACAGCCAGTCAAATGCAAATAATAATTTTTCAAAGGAATGTTATTGTGGCCATTGTGCGTATGCAGTGTCTGTAACCAAGAATGACACTTGTATAATACAGTTACGTGTTATTAAAATGTTATTAAAATGTACACATCTTCTTAAATGACGTGGTTTAATTTCTTGTTTAACAGGATATTCGCTAATTCCATCTTCGCCTACATTGAAGCTATGTTTTATTTACATTTGAGATTGTTGTGATCAACACCGCCCACGTAAAAGGTTCGGGCGCCTTTAAATCCGTTTAAAACCCCAAAATGCTAAATGCAATGAACGTGACCAGTTTTATTATAAAGGCTTTGTTTTATGTTGATTCCTATTATTGGAACTATTTCATGCCCATTTACGCTGTCTAAACAATTGTGCATATGCGTTCATTTACCAAAAGGTTCATTATCGTTCAATGGCGTGTTGGTATAACAATCACAATCTCTAACCGCACCTTAAACTAAGCATCTATATTTGGAATATAGCGTGCGCTGATATAATGTGTATTACTGAGCCATGACATTAACAATATTGTTAAACGTTTGTTTCTCTGATAAAAATAGAAACCTTACATTTGTATATAGCGGGCGCCAACATAAATGTACATTAAAAATAATTAACCAGCTAAGTCAACAATATAGTTATACTGTTGTTAAAAATATACAACTTGTCTAGATAAAACAATATCTCCTAAACGATGTATCTATGTTTGTATACAGCGTGCGGTGACAAAGTGTACGTTGTTGAGCTAAGACATTAGAAATATTGTTAAAATGTCTGTCCTTCTGTTAAAAATATATCTTTTACATATGTTTTGATAAAACAATACCTTTTAAATAATATATTTTGTATGTTTTGTAAATACCGTGTGCTGTTAAAATGTATGTTGTTGAGCTGGACTAACCAAACTTAGAAACTAATATTGCTGTAGCATATTTAATAAAAACCAATATGTCTAATTTTGTCAACTTTACTAACACCTTGCAATGAAAACTATGCAACATACCTAACGGAATACATACCGTACGACAGCTATGTACCCTTTAGCCCATTTGTACTCCATCAAGGTCGCCTATTATTTAGTTTCGAATAGGGGGTCTAATATGGAAAAGTACACCAATTTAACAACAATCATTGAATTAATTAATAATAACTGATGGAAATCTACCCGATATATGTGCCTCTCCAGTTACCAGATTAAACTGTGTATCTGCACTTATATACCTAGTAATTCTGTTCCCATGTATATTATTGACATTCCATTCTACTGCCAACTATTGTATTGTATACTTCATTTGCCATGTTAAATGGTATGAATCAATAAACGGTGCCTGACTTGACTTGATTTGACTAGAAACTAAGTACAAGATATATTCCAAAGAGTTCTAAAAACTACTTTATGTTTGAAAAACCAATAGCCATTAAAAATAATTGCATTAGCATATACACAAGAGAAAACTGAACACTAAAATAACGGCTTGTCATCAGCAGTAATTGATATATACGAACCGTAACGGTAACGTTAAATTTTTAATGCGCAAAACAAAATGATATGGCTACGCGTTGGTATTGCCCAACAAATACTTCAGCTAAATGTATATACGTTGTAACTCAAAATATGTACCTTAGAATAAATACAGGCATGGGGGCTGCCATTTTGTGCATGAATACATGGGCCAAAAGTTATGAAGCTGGGAACCACTAAGACGCAGTAGTGCCTAAAACTGTCTTTTTTTCTTATTTCTTACATATATACCTTTAAATTGATACCAAAACATATCATTTAAACTGTATTTTTAAAATCATATGCATTATACACTGAACCCTATGTGTTTGTTATCTAACTGGTAACCCTGACGATGTGACTTCCGTTTTGGTGTAATGTGATCTTAATACTGGTTGCATAGCGGTCATTTACAGTTTATAACTTTTAAAATTTTATAAATATTCACTTAGTTTACTTGTTAATAAACAGAAATGGCATGGTTCTTAATATAATTATGATATATGATAAGAGAGTGTCAGTTAAATTAGCATATCGTCGCTAAAAATGAAAAAAATGCAATTTGGACTTAGGTACTTTCTCTAAGGCTGACAGTCTTCGTATTGTTCAAACCTGGTCTTATCAATTATAAAATCACAATCTTGTATAACACATGACCATTATTATGTAACTAGAAAGTGTATATATAGGTCCTAACTTTAAAATAACATGTAGCACAATTACGTAATCAAAGTGCATATCAATTAGTAAAGTAATACACGGGTCATTGTCTCGGCAGCTATGCTACTGACATCATGAATCTACTTGATAGCAAGTGAAATAACTATAATTTAAAATAACAAATAACTTTATTTAAGACAAAAATTTAATTTTATTCGCAATTATCCTAGTTTATAAATGGAATATATATGTGTTTGTACACAAAGTTTGAAGACATAAAACGATATTTAACACTGCTTATTAACGTTTTGATATTAATTAATGATGTTTTATTTCTCAGTCATATTTTTGTTTGTTTTGGTTCCCTATCATTAGAGAGTATAAAGAAAAAACGTCTTTGATCAATTCTGGTTATTTTGGTAGAATTCTTAAGTTGTTTCACTCAAATGAACAAAAAAGCATACTCCGGGATATCACTTTCTTGCACATACTGCATAATAATAATAATAATAATATAATACTACTACTACTAATAATAATAATAATAAGAATGATAATAATAATAATGTTATTTGTAACTGTCAAGCTGTTATATAATTATCCCTGCCGATACTGAATCCGGAAAAAACGAGCTGCTTCTGTTAATTAAATATTAATTAATAATAATTAATTATGTAAGCTGCAATAAATTTATCAATATAGACTTAGTTCAATCATTAAAAATTCAGATCTGAATATGAAGTAACGTAATCATGATGTCAAACATAGTTTCGTTAGCAGATTTGGCTATGTTGTCTGTTACATTAGTTGCATTATAATTTAAGTATTTGAAACATATCCACGTATACATAATTTAGTGAATAAAACAGAGACAAGTTTAATGAAAAAACAAACAACATTTTATAAGTTTATTCGACATTTTCTCCACTGAACAATACTTTCCTTCATTGACAATTACAGCCAATACATCGTCAGCCTCGTTCTCGATTCGCTTTATCAAGGGAGACAACTCCTACAGTACTCGATAACGGGAATATGAAAAGGGAGAGATGAGTGGATCTCTATTTGTGTTTTGATAAGTCATGTTTAAACTACTTTCATATATGTGTTCTAAGATTTTGAATGAATGATCAGTTCCGACGTTGTGCATTTAAATTCCATCGCCAACAGATCTGCCAGCGTTCGACCGAATATCTAGCGACTGACTGGAAATCGGACAGAAATCGTCATGTTTCATGTCTGTGTCCAGCCTGACCTGGCCGACTACCAAGTAGCGTCCGTAGTGTCCGTAGTGTATACAATTGGAATGCCACCGACACAGCTCGTTGTCCATATTTCTTTCACTCACTGCTTTCAAAGTCTCAACATTTTGCTGTAAATATGCACAAAAAGGCAGCGAATAAAAACATTATCAACGCGGATGCTACCTCATACATGTAAATACAGGAACTCAAATATTGATGTTTAAGTCAAAGCAGTACCTCTATATATAAATGATCCACAAATTGCCTCTCAACTCACGAATTATCTCCTTTGTTCACCTATGCATTCGACAAGCTAATTACGGCCATTAAATATCACGGCTCCCTAACGAACAATGATTGAGAGTCGCAAGATAAAAGATGTTTTCCCAAATCAGCGAAGTAATATATCATTTCATGGTGTATTGCCAGCCTACGAGAATCTGTCAAAAATTGTTTTAATTGAAAAAAAGTATATTCCCGTATCAGGTTATTTATGGCATGTTTACCAAACATCTATATATTGAAGTTATATGTAAAACCATTTGTAAATAAAGTTATATGTTGGGATTTAAATGAAATAAATGGCATGACAATAACTAGAATATAGTGAAATGGTGGTTAGCTGTCATTGCAGTATCATGGTGTTAAAACGAATCGGTAACCCCTCCGTTAAAAAAAGCCCAAAACGCACCCTCTTCGTTAAGTCAAAACGTTTTTGGTGAATGTATGTATAGTTGTATACAAAACATGCGAATATGGCAATTATGACTTAAATTGATTGAAAATACATAATGCACGGAACATTAGCAAGTTTCAGGTATATAACGGCGTGGTATATTTTTTTACAAACTCAAACGTTAACTAAAATGAAAAAGAACTATTTCAGACAGTTTTGAAATACACATACGTTACATTGTCGGTCTGTATTTTTTTAAGTAAAAATCCCCCGAAAATGACAAATACTTAATACATAAAAACAGCACAAAATGACTAAAAACATAAACACCAATATGGAGAGGTTACATGTACCTTCCAATTCTGACCACCGCCAAAAATTATGATATTTACACCAGTTGTTCGCGTATAACGTTATAGATATACAAAACATACACATTGGGGAATGATTTTAAGTTAAACCTACACATTGGCGAATGATTTTAAGTTAAACCAAACTCCAAAAATGTAAGGTTTTAATGAAACAAATGGAACAACGATGGAAAATATCGCGGAAATAGGCAAATGGAAACCAAAGTTAACAACAGTTTCCAATATTTCTAGGAAACAGATCATGTAATAGTGTGAATATCCTTCTGAAATAGCAGTACTATGTCCATAATGTTCCGTGAAACCAAAATATACAAGATGTTTGATCACAATAAGCTATATATCGACAAGAAAGTGACCTACCAGTAGTTCTCCGAGATGATTAAGAAGTGTGTGTAGATATCTTAAAAACGCTATATCATACAGAAAAATACCCTTTCTGAGTAAACTGTTCCTTGGGTGTAAGATTTGTGCATCTCTTGTGTTGGGCCCTTATAAATATATATGGTTGTGTATATTTATGAATATATAATTCAACTTAGCTTATCAGCTATTATGTATTTGTATTGAATTCTTTGTGTTCATCATAAATTTGTAAATGGCGTATTTGGTTTTTCGATCGCCAATAAACTTTGAAACTTTGTTTAAACTTGCTAATTACTATACTTAGACGGATACGGAAACCTGAAGTGTGTGATGTGGAATTTTAAAGCAGATCAATTAACTTAATGATATCATTTATAAGACCGTTATATGCTCATGAAAATAAAACAGGTAAAGTATACGGTGAAGTTTGAAAAAAGACTCCAAAAGTGCGAGTTGTGGCAAAGAGAGACATGGAGCAAAAAACAGAAAACCAATATAATTATATAGTACGCAGACAGATTGTACAAAATTTGTCTAACAGCATTACGCTCACGGTGTTAAAATGAATCGGTAACCTCTCCTTTTAAATAGCCCAAACTCCAAAAATGGAGGGAATGACGTCAGATTTCATTGATCAAAATCAAAGAACCAATATGACGTCAGTTTTATTGATGTAACAGTGAAAGTAACATGCTAACAAACACAAATAAAAGATACTTTTCATATACGTTTACGTATTTTTTGTAAATGTTATTATGAAATATGTCATTCAATATGTGGTTTTTGTTAAAATACATTATACATGAATGGTAAGTTTGTTACGAGTTTGCTAGAGCGCGTTTAAGCAAATGTATTTTACCTTACAGTTTCCGCGAATTATCCAGAACAATTTAAAACATAACGCTCCCCCTATAATT
Source organism: Congeria kusceri (assembly GCA_027627225.1). Taxonomy (NCBI): domain Eukaryota; kingdom Metazoa; phylum Mollusca; class Bivalvia; order Myida; family Dreissenidae; genus Congeria; species Congeria kusceri. Next base: position 31,794,826 of record CM051039.1, on the reverse strand, counting down.
ATTGCAGAATATCCTAGACTTGATTTCATTCTTTATGGCAAACAAGTCGCGTGTCGTGTTAGAATTATTATCAGGATCGTCATAGAATGACAAAGCAAAGTGCGTAAGGTCATATTTTGCTCACATAATGTTGCATAAAAAATAATATATCACAAAATGTCAAGAATGACTTGAATTAAAAACCAACTAACCAATCTAGATAGACAAACGTAAATATACTCTATAAAAACCTAAAATATATACATGTAAGCCTAAAACATTTTATGTGTATGCGTTAGGCGGGACGGGCTCGAACAAACCACCTATGGATCACCTAACCCCCCGCCCCCACACACACACACCGTTCACGAGGTACTTGCGTACATAGCCGTTTATTGTTATCCCTATGTAACTGCTACACGTGTTTTAAGTTTCGACCATGAGCGTTACAAACGAAACATTATGTCGAATATATTTATATGTCAGCAGTGTCATTTAGCTCCTTTATATATAAGAGACTGTTTTGGAATCGGTGACACAAATTTCGAAATTGGTCAGTCTACTTTAAAGTGAGTATTACGATCATTCATATCAATGATTTTCAAAATAAGCAGATGAAAGTGACAATATAACTTAAAATATACGACAGATATTAAACATAATCATGACGAAGGAAACACTAAAATATTGAATAAATCAAGAAATGCGGGTGTCGATTTTTTTTATTAGTGTTGAATAACCTAAAACAACCGTCAAGTCAACGTTTATCACAAACTAGTTTTCGGCTGTACAGCCGGAAACTCCAATACATGTGTATACGTTGACTTGACTGTTGTATTAATCACTAAAACGTAGCCAAATATGCGTTTTACAACAATGGTTCATATTCTCAACTTTTCTTCCATTTTAAATCAAAGTATATGGTCATTAACTTAATCGGGTTGTTTCAATTTATGTCAATATATGTGTTTTAAGATCCGACACTCATTAAGACCGAATGAATTTAAGGTTATTGTTGGCATGTGAATACTGGGCCAGACTTAGTGTTTATTTTTGCATTCCCTATATACACCGTTGCCTTTTTCTCAAATGTAACCATGTTTATTTGCAGAGAAGGCTAGTATTTATGAAATACATGTTCATTTTTTTTTAAACTTTGCTCGAACTTCTTTGGAGTGTTGTTTGTAATGATGACCCACGTCATTCGCCCTTGCGCTGCCCTATGTACGGTACTCCATTAATGTAAACGACACCTACCGCATTAACTTTATTTTTGCAATTCATTACCGATGGTGTATGTTATCCTTAGCGCCCCCAAAAAACTGTTATGCTATAATTCCGGCATATATTTATTTTTAGTAGGACCATTCTTTAAAAATAGCATATTGAAATCTACCTGGCAGCAATTGTTCAATCTTTTACGGGATGTTCAGCAATATTAATGGATAGCACGTTTTGATTTTAGGATTAAACTATTTCGAGAATTATTTTCAATATTTATCACTTATGCCAATGTTATCGGTAGCTAAACTAAAGATAGCGGTTGCGTTGCGGACTGAAAGTTTAATATAACATTATAAAACTATCATCATATATTACCGTGTTCTTGGGTAATAATATTTTCCAGAGGAATCGAACATTCCTTAATCAACTCCTATAAAACGTATAACATACTGAAGTAATATGAATAAATTGTAGTTCGACGATGGGTACAATTCGACATATAGTATTGTATTGTATTGAATAATTATATGTATGCACATTCATCAGCAGTTGTTTGTATAAGACTGTGAAGGAATGTTGTCTACTATGGAAAGAATTCATATATACCGATAAAGAACACCTTATAATTACTGTTTTCAACTTTATTTCTAATTTTATGTTGTGTTACTGTATTAAATAAGACGATAAATTAACAATCTTTGAAATATACATTATACGAATGCCGTTTGAGTATATTTGATTATTTTATCCTACCACTAAATGATTTTATAGAAGGAAACTCTACCTGTCAGATAAACTTTTGCTTTATCCGACAGGCAAGGTTTATCTGACATCCTCATGAATATACTTTTGATGGACTACTTTTTCCAGGAATGTGAATGACGTCATAAACAAGTAATTTTAAAGGTTACGAAATGGGGCGATATTTAACAGTTCATCTATTGATGGAAATAAGACACTAAACATTCAATAATTACATTTTATTATATACCTTACAATAAATACTACATTACAATAAATTAAGTAGTAACAAATTTGTAGAGGAAAAAGAATCAATAACAGTTAGCTATCGACACAATACAGGTAGTTTCTTTTTAAAATAACTCGCCAAAATTCGCGTGCGCGCGTAATGACGAAATCAAATGTTTTACGTATTCAGTTGAGTTTTAAGTTTACACAGTGTTGGAATTTAAAAAGAGCAATAAGATTACAATCTTTAGTGTTTCTGTGCCTTTTGGATGGATTATGATAATAAGATTTATATCAAAAAGTGTATCCATGGAATATATGGCTCGAATGGAACCGGTGAGATTAATTCCATTTCAATTTTCTATAAGTCGAGTGTATTCCGAGCTGGATTGTTGTGGGTGGAGAACAGAGTTGCCATCATAAGGTCTTAGATCTATAGTCATTTGGATGCAGTCTTCGATTATTTTACTTTTGAAAGGAAATTTACATAAAGGGTTATTTCTTTGATGAATAAACCGTTTCTTTGTTGGTTGATCAAAGAAAGTCTATCCACAAAGAATTACCCGCTTACACCAACTGTTTTAAAAGGAATAGAAGGATTATGTTTGCACCTTTATCGATTATGCCATGTGCGGATTAACAACTCACTATGGAAGCTAGAACCTCTGTAAAACTGGACTACACGACGTTTTTATCAATGAAAAAATCGGGTGAGTAGGGTGTATTTCATTTTTAATTTTATGCTGTGTCATTCTGGAATAATTGAGTCACACGAGTTGTGTGTATATTTTGAAAGATAATAGAAATGGTAAATAATAAACATCTCGACGAAGATAAATCCTGCATATACACTTTTGGAAAGTTAAAATTGCCAGCCATTTGGGTCTTTTGTTGTTGAACAGTTTGGTCGAAACACGGACTTGCATTTGAATAAAACCTTCTTTTATCTACTGTAGTGTGTAGCATTTGGCATGGTGAACATATTTGAAACAAAGCATATGGCGATATTTTATCTTGTTACACTGCGTTTTGCATTGAATTGTTTCGGACTATTTCGAGTGGCGGAAACATCATGAATATATTCCATATTACTACGCAAGGTTATATTCAGTAAATTTAATGCGTTTTTGAGTATTGTTTCAAATAATTAAACGTTAATAGTGTGTTTGTTAAACATAAAATAAATAAATACAAATATGGCAAGCCTCGCCGTGTAAACCTTTCTTTAACTCGTCGGATAAATTCAAGTACACAAAGACACTAACCTAATATTCTCTATAAAACTCATTCTTCGCGTTGTTATTATCTTGAATAGTCGTTGTGTTTTAAAATGTATGAGGCTAATCCGGAACGATACTTTCTATGGAACGCCGGCACCGTCTTATGTCTTACATTTTTATTATATTATGTTCTTTCTTTATTATGTTATGTGAATACAACTTTATATGATGTGGACATTTCTTTATATCATGTGAATCTTTCTTATATGATGTAGATATGTCTTTATATGATGTGGATACTTCATTATATGATGTGGTTTTTTCTTTATATTATGTGGATTCTTCTTTATATGATGTGAACATTTCTTTACATGATGTGGGTATTTCTTTATATTATGTACATATTTCTTTATATATTGTGCATATTTATTTGTATGATGTGCACATTTTTTTATATTATGTGCATATATCTTTATATGATGTGCACATTTCTTTATAAAAGTAAAGTAAAGTAAAGTGTTTGTTAATAATAGTGTCACCCCTCGCGATTAAGGGCCAGCCAGTTTTGACTTATGAGAGACCTTTCTAATGATGAACATCTTTACTCCCGATTCCTATCCTATATGCCGGGCGCTTGGCAGGAAGGCAATCGGTACCCCTTGATTTAACTAGCTGCTGGGTAGGCAACCGGCCATAACAGAACAAGTCTTGTGTCGGACTCGAACCTTCGACCTCCCGCTCCGTAGACGAACGCCCTAACCACTAGGCCACGGAGACGGTGTGATGTGCATATTTCTTTACATGATGTGCACATTTCTTTATATGATGTGCTTATTTCTTTATACGATGTGGTTAGGACTATTTTGTTATGTAGTGGTGCATTCTTTATTATGATGATGGGGTCTTTGAGTGGGGATGCTATTCTGCCTCGACACCGGATTCGTGCAAGCGCCTAGACGGGAAGCACTTAACTACGGGCCATTGTGGGTCGTAATATTGAAGGCTAAACAGGATGAATGTAATATTTTGCGCAGTTGAGTTCTGCGTATTGTTATTTACAAAGAAATAACACATACATAATTTTCATCCAAATTTTAACGGCTGTAAGTCGTAAAAAAATATGTTTGTTTCAGGTAAAAACGTTACATGACCAAAAAAATTAGGGTAAGTAGGTAGGATTTTTCTTTTTAAATTTATTTATTTAGTAAATGGTCAACTTGAAGATTCTTAAACTGAATTAATATTCAAAACATGTCTGTAATATCCTTAAACATTGTTTTAAAGTTGAATCGATCAAAACAAAACACTTCTTTAACCAAAAAACATTTAATTAGTGAGAAACATAAATAATAAAAATAATAAAATCTAATTACCCCAATACAATTTTCTAGGGTCGGGGCCTCAGCCTAAGCACTGTATGATTTTTAAATTACTTGGCAAAAGAGTTAATTTTATGGACGAGTGTATTACGCTCAATAACCAGGTCCCTAAGTCCAAGGTCAAGGTCACACTCAAAGTTTAATATATAAATGAATGCCTTTTGAGTATATCCAGAGCATAAATGTGTCTGGCATTGACAGATTTTCGAATAACTTGGCAAAAGTGATAAGCATTACAAGAATGTGTGTCACATGCAATAACTAGATCCTAGGTCAAAGACACACTCAAAGGTCAAATATAAGAATGAAAACTATTGAGTATATTCAAGAGCATAATTTTGACTGGCATTGAAGGATTTTCAAATTACGTTGCAAAACTTTGAAAAGTGATAAGTATTATGAGATGGTACCTTAATCTTCTCAGAATTACAAAAAAACATTTAATAGAAAATACAATATAAAAGGACCGCTTTCCTTTTGCAAATAATTGGTATGCATATCGTCAAAGTTTATTATGTAGAAAGAGCTGCATAGGCTGGGGGGCATCCGTGTTGTTTAGACATATTTCTAATTTAACACTTATTTGGGAAATCAATTTATGTGTCTGTTAAATGCTTTTAATTGAGGGTTTCACTCACTGTCTATTAAAGTCATTGAATATAAAAAGGCATGTATATCCATCTTTGTGTTGTTGTTCCTGACGAAAGAGGCAAGTCAGGAAACAAAACGGATAGCACAGCATCCTGCTATATCGCTCAGAATATTTTCTTTGGACTGTTTCAATTTTTTAAATAACATTTGTTGGATGTTTGTGAGACAGGTACATTTTAAATTCTAAATGACGCGAGGCTTGTTTTCAATAGACAAAGAAAAAAATCAAGTTTGGGTTATTCTGCGATAATTATGGACGAAGTCAAATGTATTGAAAATAGTTCTGGAGAATTCACGGAAATTTTACAGAAAATGCACGTGCTTAACGTGCATAAACGTGCACTATAAAAAATTGTAACACACTTACTGTTTCTCTGTGATGTAGTGAAACAAAAGTGCGTATTAAATGCGTAAACGTTATTTAATTTTATTGTGTTTGTTACAATGTTACTTTCACTGTAGCTTCAATAGCATGGCGTCATATTGATCTTTGACTTTTATCAATGAATCGGATGCCGTTTTGCTCAATTTTTATGAATAAAGTTAACGTCATATCGTTTGTTATTATTTATTGACGTCACTGAAACGTGCGTGTTATTGTACTTTGTAGAAAAATGGGCAGAGTATATAACAAATATAGTTCTCATTCAATAGCTTTAAAATACACACTAAGATCGTGTTAGAATCAAAATAATATTGTTTGATACTTTGTTGTCAAATAACCCACGGTATGAAGTAACCACATCACATAAAAAAAATGTCCACATCATGTAAAGATATATCAACATCGTATAAGAGAAATGTCCACATCATATAAAGAAATGTCCACAACATCTAAAGAAATATCTAAATCATATAAAGACATGTCCACAGCATATAAAGAAATGCCCACAGCACATAAAGAAATGTCCACATCATATAAAGAAATGTCCACAGCATATAAAGAAGTATCCACGGCATATAAAGAAATATCCACATCATATAAAGAAATGTCGACAGCATATAAAGAAATGTCGACAGCATATAAAGAAATGTCCACAACATATAAAGAAATGTTCACATCATATAAAGACATATCCACATCATGTGAAGATAAACCCACAGCATATAAATAAGTATCCACAGCATGTAAAGAAATGTCCACAGCATATAAAGAAAAGACCACAGCATATAAAGACATATCCACATCATAGAAAGAAATGTCCAAATAATATATAAAGAAATGCCCACATCATATAAAGAAATTTCCACATCATATAAAGAAAAGACCACAGCATATAAAGAAATGTCCACGTCATATATGGAAATGTCCACATCATATCAAGAAAAGACATCAGCATATAAAAACATATCCACATCATATAAAGCAAGGTCCACTTCATATAAAGAAATGTCCACATCATATACAGAAATGTCCATATCATATAAAGAAAAGACCACATCATATAAAGACACATCCCCATCATATAAAGAAATGTCCGCATCATATAAAGAAATGTCCACATCATACAAAGAAATGTCCACATCATATAAAGAAAATACCACAGCATATAAAGAAATGTTCTCATCATATAAAGAAATGTCGACATCATATAAAGAAATGTCCACATCATATAAAGAAATGTCCACATCATATAAAGAAAAAAAAAACAGCATATAAAGACATATCCACATCATATAAAAAGTATCCACATCATATAAAGAAATATCTACCTGATATAAAAAAGTATTGACATCATATAAAGAAATATCCACATGGTATAAAGAAATGTCCACAATATATAAAGACATGTCCGCATCATATAAAAAAATATCAACATCGAACGATATCCACAGCATATAAAGAAATGTCCACATCATCTAAAGAAATGTTTACATCATATAAAGAAGTATCCACATCATATAAAGAAGTATTCACATCAGTTAAAGAAGTAACCACATCATATAAGGAAAGATCCACAGCAGATAAAGAAATGTCCACATCATACAAAGTTGTATCCACATAACATAATGAAGAAAGATCATAAAATAATAAAAATATAAGACATAAGACAATGCCGGCGTTCCGTAACTTTCCGTCTACAGTAGATTTATGTTTAGAAGAGACTTCCTTGAAACGGAAAATACCATAAAAGCGGAAAGTGTCGCCCCTGATCAGCCTGTGCGGAAAGTGTCGCCCCGGATCAGCCTGTGCGGAAAGCGTCGCCCCGGATCAGCCTGTGCGGAAAGTGTCGTCCCGGATCAGCCTGTGCGGAAAGTGTCGCCCCGGATCAGCCTGGGCGGACTGCATAGGCTGATCCCGGACGACACTTTACGCACATGCCCGGTTTTTCCACGACTCGCCACGAGCACTTTCGAGCCAAGATGACTAGATACAACTAACCATCAAATCGATTACTGAATACCTTGAAAGTTCTTATAGTTATTCACAAAATGTTGTAAAATTAAATTATTTGAGAACTTAGTATGTCAAACACAATCAGATACCATAGACTCCCAAATCCCCAAATTAAACTTAAATAGTTATCTATCCATTATCGGAAACTTTCCGATTCAAACCTAAAGCTTAGATTGATTTTCAGACATTATGTTTAAGAAATAATTTTCGATTTATCGTTATTTATTGGCCAAAAAAACAACGATTTAGAGTTCTGATGCGTCGGAATTAAACCACGAGGGCGTTAGCCCGAGTTGTTTAATAGCCACGCATCAGAACGACAAAGAGTTGTTTATTGGCCGATAAACAACAAAAATGCGAAAATTGTTTCGATTCTAACATGATTTGACATATAGTTTTGCAATTTTAATAAGAACTGCTTTATTTATTATGCTTGGCTCAGAATCGGGATTTCTTTTTGCGTTGTTCATGAGTAGTTTAACAACGATTATTTTGTTCTTTAGAAAAATTAGCGAGTATCATGTTAAAATATTTATTGAAACACAATCTGTTAGAGTGACTGTTGATTTTAGAAGGTCAACCCATGGAAAACAGATATTAATCACAACCCCGCTACGAACATATCATTGTTGATTTTCTTAGAAGCATGTGTCTTATAAAAACTGCGCACTGGTATTCTTACAACCATGCTAAAGTTTATGTTTATAATCATTGACGTATTCATGTTCTACAGACCTGTATAGCTATACTGTTGGTTTAATGGGTGCTAGCTATTGTTGTCAGAAGTGTGTTTGGCTACTTATAATCTATAGACAAATTGAAACATGTAAATGATGAGAATAGATTGATAGTATTATTCACCCACCCAGATATATACTTAGAATTAGAAACAATCTGTTATAAAGTAAACAAACAAGTTAACATATTTTAAACTCGTTGCACATATTACAATATTGCAACCTTTTTATACATTGTGATATGTTTTAAGTAGTATTATGTTGATGCTATGCGTGTCTGAAATTTAAGAACACAACTGCAGTGCATCATACATATGCACTGTAGCATTTTATCATTTTAAAGTGAACCCTGCTTTTAATACATCACTTTGTATAATATGCACACTTGCTCTTTTAAAATGGCTAATATATGAGTGCATAATGAGTATCAGACATCCTGATATTAATATTAGATATACTTGAACAATAATAGTGTTTTAAACTATGTAAACTATGTGTATATACAGTCTCTTGTATGTTGATATTGTGATATTTAAATGTAAACATGGATGAGACTCTAATAATATATATATATATAATTCATCTCGATAAGACCAAACAAAAGTAATGCTATGGTTATTATTACTGGCATAAAAATTTGGGGTATGTAGGAAGGAAGAACATTTTATTTTACAAAAACATTTTATAGATGATAAATGCGATAAATACGATATTTGTTTATACAAGGAGCCTTTGTAGAGCTTTGGAATACGCGGGTTATTGTGATATATTACTAAAACTGCAACTTTTAATACATCAAAATATAGGATAATATGCATCTATCCAAAAATAATATACGTTTTGAATTGTTCATTATAACATCGTTTCATGAAAGTTGCTACAGTAACGCTTGTTATTGTGTACGGTGCACTTTATAGTTCAGATCAAAACATATTAACATAACCATGTATAAGGGTTTTTGGCATTAATAAACTACGCAAACAAAATCAGATGAACAAATGACCATTTTACGTGGCAATATATATTCATCGAAACGGCTTCAACGCTTTGTTTTACAAAAATTCGAAAACATCGGAAGCTTACCATGTCATCAGTCTTTTTGTTTTGAGCAACGAGGCGTCACAGAATAGTGTGTCAATGGCAGAATCACACCTATAGTATAAATAAATAGTCGAAATATACGATTATCAGAATGAATTTATAGCAATCCGAGCGTAAGAAGAAGTCTTATGTTAATCGGTTACAAGAGGTTTCGCGACGGACTTGCTGATGGTAAGGACAAGACAAGGACTGGGAGGCCGGGTGTGTGGCATCATCAGAGCGAAGATAGGCCAAGACAAGGACAGGGAGGCCGGGTGTGTGGCATCATCAGAGCGAAGATTATCTTTTTGAGAGACACGCACACAAACGAACAATCTGAAAATAAACATTTTCTGGACTCTGTTAATCTTAACTATTAGTATAATCATATTCAAGAATACTGTTATTAGTTTTGGGGAGTCACACTTGACGAAATAAATATAAATGTACATTTTCTGTAATGTTATATTTTTTCCCCAATTAACAATTTTCTTTGTTTCATTTATTTTGACATTTTATATTGTACTTTTGAAAATATAAAATAAAACTTCTATTATTTATAATATACTGTACATACATATATGCATTGTATTATCAAAACAAGACAGACTATTTATAAAATTTAACCCATTATCATACGACCAGAGCTTCATATTTCTAGCGAACAGTATGTACAACGTGTTTAATGACGTGATTAAGTAAATACCGATTCCTCTGGAAAATATGAATACCCAATAACAGGGCAATATAATATTATGCTGATATTCAAATCATAATGTCAGTTAACTATTTAAAAAAAATACATCCATCCGCAAAGCTACAGCTTTCATTAATTATCAATAACATCGGGGTATTAAACTTGAATATTATTCGCCAGAAGATGTGATCATTTCTCGAAATAGTTTTTAATAATGAATTTCAAAAGAGTTCTCCATCCACATTGCGGAATATCAATTAAATAAATGGTTTAACTTTTTAACAATGTCTGGGAGAGTTGAAAATGCTATTTAATACTTTGAACTTACGAAGGACAACCACCGTGATAAATGCTAGGTTTAGAGTAGTACAGTCATTTGGCGCCTAAGAGAACATATTCCACGGCAATTAATAACAAATATGAAGGCAATGATCCAGATATTGTTTAATTTTATGGAGTAATGTATATACATAAAGCAAGGGCGAACGACCTGTGTTATCTGTCCAAATTCAACCATCCAAAGAAGTGAGTTCAACCAAATTTAAGAACAAACATGCAGTTCATTAATACTAGCATTGGAAATAAAACAAAATCTAGCCTGCTCTGCAAATATACATGGCTATATGTGTGATGAAGGCAACACTATATATATCGAATGCATTAACATTAAAACTTAATCAGGTCCAATGTGTAATGAAGGCAATACTGTATATATCGAATGCATTAATATGAACACTAAACAAGGTCCAATGTGTGATGAAGGCAACACTGTATATATCGAATGCATTAAAATAAAAACTAAACCAGGTCGAATGTGTGATGAAGGCAACACTGTTTATAACGAATGCACAAACATAAACACTAAACCTGGGCCAGCATTCAAATACCAACTAACGAATATTTATTTATTCGATTTTCTGTCACCGATTCCAAAAAGGTATCTTGTACATAAACGAGAACAAAGACTCTCCTTACACATACAAATATATAATTAAAAAAAGTGACGTTAATGAACCAGCATCAATTGAAATGGCAACGCTTTTCGTCGAAACTTTTTTTTAAACACGAATATCAGTCGTACATGTACGAAGGGTGTCCCGGAAGTTCGCGGAATAGCGTTCTTGTTTACCAATGCAAATACCAATCGGCTTTAAATTTGGTAAGAATATGTTTCAAACTTATTGTTGACTGGCGCTCATGAACACAGTTTCGTTTTTTTTCCCTCGGTATTCATAGCAACTGACCTCTCCTTACCCGGAGCAGGCGTTAATATCGGTATGTTGTTGCAATTTAATATCACTCTAGGGCGGAAAAAAATACGCGAAATGACGTAACGTTTACAGCATGCATTGACGTCATTGCCTTAAAATTTGAACGTCAGTGCTGTTTCCGTTCAAATTTCGCTGTAAATTGAGTAACATCGCTGTATGGAAACCAACAACGGCATGACGTCCAGTTACGGAGCGTCGCAAAAATTTGCGTCGGCCTTAAGATGTCGCCAGCAGAAACCATGAAGCTCATGAAAAAACGATCGAAAACAGTCCGCCATTCGGGAAAACTTTCGTTTACAAGTGGCACGAGCGATTCCGTAGTGGCAGATTATCCATTCAAGACGACACTAGAACCGGGCGGCCACTGAAATTCAGTTTGAAAATTGATCATGTGAGAATCCATATCAACAAAGACAGGCGGGCAACGGTGCGAGGTATTGAGGATGACCTGGATATCCCAAAGTCGACTGTTTACCGCATTTTGACAGATGAACTGAGAATGTCGAAAGTGAGTGCCCGCTGGGTTCCGCGGTTACTGACCGAACATGACAGTGAACGACGAGTGGCGTGTTCGAAGGCATTTCTGCAACGATACACAGAAAAGGGTGATGATTTCCTCGACCGAATAATAACAACTGACGAGACTTGGTTGTACTACTTTGACCCTGAAACGAAAATCCAGTCGGCGGTATGGAAAACACCAAAAACGCCACCATCGAAGAATCCGCGCGTACAGAAGAGCCTCGGTAAGGAGATGTTCATCTTCTTTATGGACAGGCAAAGAATGATTCTTCAACACCGGGTACCAGACGGGAGAACAGTGAATGCGGAGTTTAATTCTAAAGTTTTGGTTATCGATCATGTTAGGATAATTTATTATTTAATTATAAATTAATTATATTAATATTAATAACACTTTGCGTTATGACTAGAAATGAAAAATTAAATTATTGTTAATAATTTTCTTAAGAGTAAGACACATGATCGTTTAACAATTTGATATTCTTTCCGGGTTTTGCGAAGAGATCTTATTCAAGCTGTCCGAAAGAAGCGACCGAATACAGATCTGGCTGGAATTATTCTACACCAGGAAAATGCACCGGCTCATAGAGCAGCACCAACACAGCTTGAGATCAGTGTCCTTGAGTACCGGCTCATAGAGCAGCACCAACACAGCTTGAGATCAGTGTCCTTGGATTCGAGTTATTAGAGCATCCGCCCTAGAGTCCTGATCTGGCCCCCATGGACTTCCGGACTTTTCCGGATATCAAATCCCAGTTTCGCGGCATACGCTTTGAGTAGACCACTGTCCTCTTGCAAACCACGCAGAGAATCGTTTCTACTCTTGACAAAGAGTGGTACATGGAAAAATTATGGAAATGGATCAATAGACACCGGAAGTGTGTTAACACCGGCGGAGATAATGTTGAAAAAGTAAACAGGAAACTTGTATTGAAACGTTATGTTAACGTCGTTGACGTCGCGTGTTCCCTGGGTGTTGTGTGATAGGTGATTGTGGTACATCTATTCCTGGTTTTACGTTTGTTGTAATCTTTTGATACTTATACATTTATGTTCAGATAGATTAAAGATTGTCCTGCTGATTTATTTGTTCAAAAGAACCAGTATTATGAAAGGTAGTATACAATTCCGCGTATCTTCTGGGACACCCTTCGTTGTTTTTATTGAGAAAATTATTATTATTATTATTATTATTATTATTATTATTATTGCCATTAAATTAATTATTATTAAATTTACTGTTTGCTTGTTTTGTAATTATATGTTAAATGCAAATTTGGTTGAATGATTGAATGTGTATGAAGGCCATATGAAAATAAGGTATGTTTTTGTCACGACACGTCTTATATGTCACCTTCGTAAAATAAAGTGATTAGTATTATTATTATTATTATTATACACGGCTATGTACACAAGTACCTGTGTCCTCGTGGTAAGCATGACGGACTTAATCCAAAGGCGTGGGTTCGAGCCCCGGCGAAGCCATACATATAGGAATAGAATTGTTTTGATAGAGTATATTCTGGTTTGTTAATCTTGATGCTTCAGTGTTTGTTTTTTAATTGAATACATTTTGTGATATATTATTTTTAATATAACGTTATGTGAGCAAAATATGGACTAAGGTACTTTTGGCATGTCATTTCAAATATTATGGTGCAATTCTGTGTTTTGTGGTATGTGTGTAGTATTGTTTTTACATTAGAATACACTAATTTCTACTTCTTAGATATTATATAATAGTTGCAAGAAGGGTAGTGTAAATTCGATTGTTTTTTTTCTGGATGCACTATGTGTTCCGAAAAAAAAAACACGATTGTATGATATATTAACCAATGCAAACCAACAGATGCAAATCACATTGCGGATACGGCCAATAAAGACTGGCAGTTCGTTCCTTCGTATCTTATTTTCTGTCATCCGTGTCATTCTACATAGAAGAGCATCGCATTTAACATTAATTTAATGCAATAATAAAACTTGTCTTTTCACTTTACTGCTTTCGCGCTTGGACACCATTTAATTATAAAGTAATATAAATAATTTAGTGCATACATATTCCACCCATGTATGTTTTTGTCATTTGACTCAATGAATAATTCCGAATAACAAATATGATTTAGAATTCAAAACGATGTCCTAGGTAATTAAAAAACAAAATTGATTCTGTAAACGACATTCTGGGCAAAATGAGATTTAGAAATAAATAAATAATGACTCTTACAAACGAAATAATAGTGCGGATATCGGTAATTTGAACGATTTTCTGCGTCTGGGATTTTGCCGGCAACATACTACAGTTCTAATGGCATTAATGCCTTTCTACTTTTAACTATCAAATGAAACAATATTCCAGCGCTACAAAATAAATTGGTTTGGGAACCATGGCTGTTACATCTTTTTATCTTTCAAATATCATATTAAAAATACATGTACTATTACGGTTTGCACTCTTCAGAAAGGGTTGTCATTATTTGCTCGTTTAACTCGAGTTATAGTAAGAGGAGTTTAATTTTTAAATGCTATTATTAGCACTTGCAAGTAAATCCCGAGTATTACTATGTGCTCATTTGTATCAGGTAACGTGTACATGTTATATGGCTCTCTTCAACTCTTGCACACCGGTTACATTCCACTCACCTGAGGTGACCTCTCTAGTTGCTCGGAAAGTAGTCCCAACTCATGCACGTGGCTTTAGTCACATGATCATCATGTTCAAAATGTGCAAGAAAATAGTTCCAATAATATGAATCAAAATTATTAATTTGTCCCAATTGATGATAATTTAAAAACCAATTATTCTTTATTTCACTGCTTTCGGCCATAACAATCAACTTAAATGTGCGTTACATAAGTTTGTTCCGTTTTTACAAGATTCTTGTCATTAACCCCATCGCAGAGGTGTATGGAGAGTGCAACGAACGACAACTCTGCTAGGAGATTGGGCTCACTCCTGAATAAACGTCCATTGCTGTTATTGTGTTAAGATACCTTTGACGTATTAACATGCTGCACTAAGTTGTATGTGTACGCGTTAGTTGTGTAATTTCGTATCGCACGAGAGACGCAAGTAAACTATATTGACATTTGTAAATTTGCTTTCTGATAACAGTCGAACATAGCGGAGTGCTTGTTGAGTGCTACATAAATAGTAGTTCGTTTACACATATTACAATACTTATACGGAAACAGAATCCAGAAGTGTGTGATGCGGAATTTTAAATCAAATCATTTCTATTACAACGGTTTATAACACCTTTATATGTTAATGAAAATTAATAAAGGGTAAAAAGTTAAGTTAGAAAACAGGATTCAAAAAGTACGAGTTATGTCAATCCGTGTATTTTGCAAACAGAGACGGGAAGAGAAAACCAACAACAAATACTGCGCGCAGACAGATTATGCAAATAATGACAAACAACGATTTATTTCATTGATGGCTTAGCCAACCATGTAAGTGCATATTAGGTGTTGTCGTGGCACATTGTTTGATTTAAATCACGAATGCAAACTCCATTTACATATGGTTTGACGTGTTTAGCAGACAGATTTAATATATAGATGCTTGTTGAAAAGATCCTAAATATCTTGAAACGGGAAAACACAGCATCATCAAACAACCGAAAACAAATTTGACAGTTCATCATATGATTATTGGAGCAAATGAATGAATGTATCACTTCGTTGATTTGAATATGATCGACATTTGTGGAAACGACCTTTCTCTTTTCATCAAGGTAATATAGTATATGGTCGAAGGATACGATGATGGAATGAATTAATAACTTATAATTCAATAGGTTGTTAATGTGAAATCAATAAGAATTTTCACTTGTTTTATCGGGAGAAAAATTAAAAAAAAAGGACCATCTGAAAAACAAGATTCTAAACCGTGCAATGCGTAGAATGTAATAAATATTTAAAGGGACTTGTTCACAGATTTTTGCATTTTATGAAGTTTGCCATTAAATGTCTTAACTTGTCATATTTAAGCATCAGAACTAAAGAGCTCAAGTATAATAACAAGAAAATAATTTTTTGGAAGAAAAGACAAATTTTTGGTCCCACCGGGGTTTCAGCCCGGGACCTCCGGATTAAAAAGCCATCGCCTTTACCACGCGGCCATTGCGATTTCTATATTCATATTAAAATGATTTACTTCATGTAAGTGATCCACGCGTTGTCAACAATTTTAACGAAAATAACAGAAACACTCCAAATTATTTCATCGTTAAGCATTACAAACGCTTTATAATTTTATCCATTTCAACTGATGATTACTCATAAACGAAACGGTAGTTACAGTATATTTCTAATCCGTAATGTTATTTCGCACCCTTGTATTCACTGTTCTTTTATTTTGGGAATCTGTGACACAAAATTGAAAAAATGTCAATTCGTAAATCTGTGAACAGGTCCCTTTAATATGCTGGTTGCTATTCAAATTACAGACAATGCGTTCGCACAGTTGCCACATTGACAAACATTTTAAAACATCTGATTTGCATTGTATTCTTGATAACATGAGTTTAATAAATTATATTTCATGAGAATGTAGGCAAATGTGCTTCATGTATATGTATTCATTATTAAACACAAATTTAAGATTGTTTAAATTGTTTAGATTGTTGCTGATGAGTTGTATTTATTGTCCTACAGACATTATATCAAAATGTAAATTTGAAATTTGGGTGGCTGTTCTTCACGTATTATGAACTATAATAAGACGCACCCTACTTCTTAGATAAAACATAGTATTTCCTCGAAGAGTGCATTTATTTACATGTGTGTATTTTTTCTGGACACACTTTATGTTCTTATCAAAGAAAGGAATAAATAATATATAAGTAAATTCAAACCAATAAATGCAAATAGGATGGGGGGTTTTGTGGACGAACTTAATCTTCTACTCAAACTAACGAATGTATGAGATATAATATATATTAATCAATGCAAATCAATCAATAAATGCAAATCACATTGCAGACACGTCCATCATAGTCTTGCTATTCGTTTACTGTCTACTATATTTGATGTCGTCCATGGCAACCTACATAACAGAACATCGTATGAAACAATAATAATTTAATGCAATAATAAAAGCTATCTCTCCATGTCACTAGTTTAACGATGGTACACGATTTAATTACGAAGCAGTTTAACACTATATTGCAGAAAACATGTTTGTAATGAATAGTTCCGAATGGCAAACTTGGAATTGCATTCGATGCACATTTGAAGATAGATCCTCATACACATTAGAAGACATCTTACACAATGTTGTCATTATTTGCTTGTTTTAATTGACATTTCCAACTGTTGTCACTAATTATTTAAAGGGACTGAACTCCAGATGGTCCGATCGTAAAAACAAAAGACAAGTGTTAAAAATACACGATTTTCTTACCTAATCGTAAAGAACCCATTAAAAAATAGACACGTACGTTTTTATTAACCTGAAAAACCATGATTCTATATTGTTTTCCTCCTTTTTACCGTCCAAAAAGCTATAGCGTCTGCAGACGCAATAACCCATTGAGTAATTTAATAATAGCGCTGTTTATATTTCGGATAATCACGTGGCAGTATATTTTTGTCGAGCCGCGCATGCGCACTCTTGAATCAGGTGCTTGTATTTGGGAAAGCCGCGGTATATTTAAATCGGGAATACCGGGTTCAAGGAAAGTGCGAGCTTATTCAAATTCTATTTTTAAATGAAATGAAATATACAGTTTATGACAGTATTTAATCGTGTTCTATACAAATAGTGATGATTTTACGCATGTTTTACTGTTTAGGCATAACTACAAAGAAACTCACAATTTTATGCCCATCTGAAGTTCAGTCCTTTTAAAGATGCTTTCATGGTATGTCGAACTACAATTGATTTCTCCGTGAAGTGAAACATAAGCATTACCATGTGCTGTTTTATACCAGGTTAGGTGTAAGTGATATATGGTTGACTCGTATGAAAACGTCAATAGTAAAGAATCACAATACATGTACTCTGAACATGTTAACATTTTTGTACTAAATTTTCAATTTTGCCATATATAGAAGACTATGCTAGAATGGTGTTTTACGGATTTATACCTTTTAATTGGTTATGTACGGCATGGGGGCCGCAGCTAAACATAATGTCATAAATTCTGATTTTTGTAATTATACATTACGATATATTAACATGGACGAAACTATACAGGCAAACTATGGTAAATCAAAACATACGATAACAGGAACGATTGAAGACCAAGAGATAAGTAAAACACTTTTGACTTAAGGCCGATAAGCAGTGTACAATTCCATGTAATTACCATTAGTCGTTGAGGAAGTTCGTTATTTAAAAAAAACAACCTGGAATTCAATAGTTCAATATGTGTATTGTCTGTCTATGTATTCAGTACAGCTATCATGTCGTCCTGTTCAGACCTGAAATCAGCACCGGACACGGATTTATGGTTGAATTTTATAGTATATGTACTAGTACCGAAATATACATCATTGGCCAGTTGTCCAATACATACTTTAACCGTCAGTTAAGAGTCGTTAAAATGTAAGGTAACGTACATATATTGGTAAATAGATGGATTTAATGTGAATGAATTTTTTATTATTAATAAAATAAACCTGTTTACATGTGACTAACAAACAGTTGATTTGAAGTTAACACTTCGTCTGTTTGACAGGTCTCTAGAGCATTTGCATCTAATCCATCAAGTACAAAATTATTGTTTTCAGTTCTTGGATTTTAAATTATTCACTGGTTTCACGGTGTGGCATGATTTAATTACGAAGCAATATGAACGCTATAATTAATTGAACAATGATCCGGTTGTCAAAAATATGCCTTATATTATGTGTTGTAATAAATAAGTCACAATATGAAAAATGTGATATAAAATTCAAAACGAGGTCCCAAAATAGATTCGTGTGCTGAGTAAACAGCAAAATGATTGATGTCGGAAAACGATATTTAATACAAATGAGAATACAAATGAAATACTGACTCGTACAAAGGAGAAAATTACCGGTATTTGAATAATTTATACATTTAATTTCCGAGAGGGGAACTTGCAAGAAACATTTTAAAACGACATATTGTTCAAAATGTGTTCCAGAAATAAATTGAGGCATTTACAAACGAAATACAAGAATTGGATTGTAATTTTATAGAACCGACGTCAAACTTTATGGCCTTGAATCAACAGAATTTATCATAAAATCAAAATTAATAACTTTCTGACTGTAAATCATCAGCGTTTGTCATAAAATCAAAATTACTATCTAGTGAGGTTTGGCAATATTCATACATCTTGGAGGATAACTAACATCAAACTTGTAAGTCATTATTTGCCCTTTTAAATGACCTCCCCAGCTTTTGCCACTAATTATTTCAATCTTAATTTAATGTGTTTTTAGAGGTCTAATGACCATTGATTGTATTGGCGAGTGAATCACGAGCACGTTTTAAGGGTTTAATTGTACAACTTTAAGTTTACAAGTTTTACAAGTTTGTTATAACACTCAACACATGTACAAATGATGCGATAAGAGGTATAATAATAGAATATTGATTAGGCTGCGGGTGTACATAATACATTTTGAAAAAGAAGGTACTAGCATGATACTTTTTGTACCAGACAATATGTAAATGTTATACTGTTGACTCATTTGTCAAATTTCTGGCAAACTTGCGTTTCACACAGAGAGAAAACAAATAATGCACACTGTTTATTTAGTATCGAGACCGTCCGCCCTTTATCAACCAAACAAGTAAAACATTACTAACATGTATGAAGGACGCCTTATGCAGAAGCTCTATTACATGCAATATCTATGTATAAAGCTTTTACTGTCATTTCTTTAAAAAAAAAACGTCAATAACAGTACAAGTCGTGCATTTAATTGTGTTTGTGCTTTACAGACGGCTAATTCGTAAGTCAAACATATGTTTATTTCAATAACTTACATAATGTTTATGCTTAGTATACACAATACTGATACTATAAGTTTACACATGACAAACACACCCGTACACATGAGTACATAGTCGGAGTGACTGATATGAAACAGATATAAGAACTCATTAAACGCCAAAGCTGTGCCTGAAGTGGTTATTGGCTTTCCAAACCTGTATTAGCACGAAAGCTTTCCGGTACAGCTTTGCCGTTTAATGACTTTTCATTATATACCATTGCTATTATCTTTCAAAACATAAGCAAAACTCGCGTGACTCAATTTTTTCCAGAATGACACAGCATAAAAAAAAAAATACACCTGACCTCTACAGTACTGACCCTAGTTTTCCATAGATAAAAACGTCGTGTAGTCTAGATTTATAGAGGTTCTAGCTTCCATAATGCGTTGTTAATCAGAACATGGCATACGGTAATCGATAAAAGTGTTAACAACATCTTTCTAAAGTTCTTTCCATCAATTTCAAAACCGTTGATGTCAGCGGGGTCATTCTTTGTGGATAGACTCCATTTGATCAACCGACAAAGAAACGGTTTATTCATCAAAGAAATAACCATTTGCGTCAATTTCCGTTAAAAAGTTATAAAACTGAACGAAGACTTCCATTTTACTAGACCTAAAATCTTTATTTTGGACACGCTGTTCTCCAACCACAACTATCCAGGTATCCGAGTACCTTCTCCTTCAATTGAAATGGGATTAATCTTTTCACCGGTTCCATTCGAGGCATATATAATTCCATACACTTTTTGATATAAATCTAGATGCATTTACATAACCCATCCAAAACACAGACATACTAAATATTGTATTCCGATTTTATTTTAAATTTCAAATCACTCGCGTCCCAGTTAGACTTGTACACACTGTGTAAACTTAATAAACAAAGTGAAACTTCAGATGCAACAGCAGGAGACAACTCTTATAAACAAAGTGAAACTTCAGACGCGGTAGCAGGAGAGAACTCTTATAAACAAAGTGAAACTTCAGATGCGACAGCAGGAGAGAACTCTTATAAGCAGCACCAGGTCCTTTATTTATGGCAAGTGACCAATTTCCAAAACAACACGACACAATACAAAACACATACCAAACACAAACACAAATGAATAAAACTGGGGTCACCGCCTTGGAACGGTCAATGCAGAGCATTGGGGGTTTAAACCGGTTTGTGGGTACCCGAACCTTACACTCGGCCCAGTTATATTCAAAATACATTAAAGTGTAAATAAAGATTAACCTCATAGCATCGCACCTCAAATAAAACAGCAATAAAAGAAGATACATATTCAATTTAATTACCATTGAATTACTCAATGGCTAGATGCAACCTGAGCAGCAGAATTGCAACAGTCTGATGCACGTTGAAATGAAAGAAAAAACAAGTATCAGATTTAGATTTTCTAAGATTTATTTCAACATAAAACGCATAATTACATGGCATACTACAACACAACACGCATGCAAACAAATAAACGTTTGTATGGATTAAAATGCGTATGCAATTCAACATTGTATGTTAAGGATAACACACAACAGAGTTAAAGGAAACTCTTATTTCCATTGTGGTCCTTACACATGTGGAATGTTGAATAAACTATAAAATTTTACAGATAAAAATCAAAGTAATCAATTACATGTCTTGTTTAAAAAAAAAGATTTAAAGACATAGCATTATATAGTTAGTTTTTATATCATTTTCGTCCAATTTCAGGACGAAGCCGTAATGTTGGGTGTAAAACGCCATATTACATAGCTTTGTTGTATATGTTAATATTAAATTGAGGGCTTTCCGGCACGGCTTGGCCGTTTAATTAGTTGTTTATTATATACCATTGCTATTATATTTCAAAACATAAACACAACTCGTATGACTCAAGTTTTCCAGAATGAAACAGCATAAAAATAACATACACCTCAACTCACCAAACTTTTTCATTGATACAAACGTCGCGCAGTCTAGTTTTACGCAGAGTTTAGCTGCCATAATAAGTTATTTATCCGTACATGGCAAAATCAATAAAGTTGTAAACAACATCTTTCTTCCATCTTTGTCAAAATAGATGATGTAAGCGGGTTAGTCTTTGTGGATAGAAGTTCTTTGTACAACCAACAAAGAAACGGTGTATTCATCAAAGAAATACCCCTTTACGTAAATTTCCGTTAAAACGAATTAAAACTGAACGAAAACTACGTCATCCAATTGATTAGATCTAACACCTTTATTTTTGCCACGCTGTTCTCCATCCACATAATTATCCAGGTATCCGAGTACATTCTACTTCTAGAAAATTGAAATTGTATTATTCTCACCGATTCCAGTCGAGGCATATATTCCATACACTTTTCGATATACATTTTATTAACGCAAGCCATCCAAAACACAGAAGAACTAAATATTGTATTCCCATTGCTTCGTTTAAATTCCAACACACTCGTTCCTAGTTTGACTAGTAGTTGTACACTACATGTATGTAAACTGAAACTCAACTGAATGACGTAAATCTAGAGGTTGCGTCATTAATGCGCACGTGAATTTTGGAGAGTTATTTTGCACTCAGTGCAAATAACCGGAACTACCTGTATTGGCACGATAGCCAACTGTTATTGATTTTTTGCCTGTACAAATTTGTTACTTTTTATAGTAAGGTATATAATAAAAACACATAATAGCTTGATTAGAGAGCATCTAAATTATTTTGAAGTTAACACTGCGTTAGTTAAACATGTCTACGACTTAGTGCAAATGGTCCCTCATGTACACATAAATTGTCCCTCGTGTTTCTAAATATTTTGTTAGGCATTATTCAGTATTAGTGTATTTATTAGACCTTAATGATAAATGGACGTATTCCCCACCATAAATAGTTAGCCATTCATATTTAAACACTTAGAAATGTATGCGACCTTAAAAATAAAACGAAACATTCATTTAGTCCAAATCTAAGAACACGTATCTGAAAATAGTTCCAACATGAATCATCAAAACACAAATAGAGACGGACTCATTACCCGATTGTAATTGAATTGTTATTATAAATTATTTATTTGAAGTTTCCGATAGCATGACCAACGCGACGCTGTATCATATTGTTTCGTTCATTCAAAATTTACACGTTACGGTTCGAATTCATTAATTACTGCTGTTGAAAATTAGTTAATTCAGGATTCATTATTTGTATTGTCTATCTTCTTCTAAACTCAACATAATTGTAAGCGGCGATACACGGTTAAAGAAATTAATATATGCTGTTGGTTTTATAAACATAAATTTCCCATTAGTTTTTAGAATGCTTTGGAATATTTTGTATTTTGTTTCTTTTATACCTGGGCGAACGGTCGGTGAAATGTGTTTCTCAATTCAAAATATGTGGGATACCTAAATATACATGATATTGATAACACCTAGAAATTAATAACTAAATGCCCTTTTGTTTAATGCAAGTGACCAATTGTTTAAACAACACAGTATATATCACGAACCAGACACGATGATCGTCACTTTCACTGAAAAGCATTTGGTGACAAAACTTTTGAAAAATAATGGCGCCCAAACCTGTCACTTGGACAACATTAATCAAAATACAGGTATATATTAATACTCAGAGAACTTAGTTTAGTTAGAAACCTATTTATTTTAGCTCGATTGCATCAAAAGCCTAAGGCTTATTGAAACACTCTCGAGTCCGTTTCCTCGGTAGAACTAGTACTTAGTGTCTTTGGGAGATCTTGAGTACGCTCCCAGAGTGGGGATCGAACCCGGGACCTCCCTATCGCCAGGGGGACACCATATCCACTACGCCACCGGTTTAGAGGGGATTACGGTTTTGAGGGGAAGTAACTTATAGTCCGTATACAGTCCTCACTTGAAAAACATCTCCGTTAAACATTTTGTTTTATTGTTTTATTTAGTTACAAGTATAAACGCAGTGGCTAATTAAATATCACTTGCATGTATACGTAAATACAGGATACAAATTGTATGTTTTAATGGCATATTGATTAACTGAAAATAAAATTGAATGTAGTCACCCTATGACATAAAATAAATGGAAACGTCGAGCGAAAGGATACACTAATAAACCTGAATTACTTGAAAGCTTATGGGGAGTAATATTTTTCTCATACATCATTGGAAGATTTAATGCTCTTCTAGTAGACGCTTTTTTCCGCACCAAGTACATCTAAAAGTTAAGTAATAAATTAAAAAATGGTAAATATACTTTCAGTTTAAGTAATTTGTTTAGTGCCGTTCAATTTCCTTTTCGATACACACATACTTAAAACCTAAGCACAGAAAGCTTTAATTAGCAATTACTCAATTTTATTGAAACTATTATTGTGAAAGTTGTCACACCATACGTAGACACCCAAGACATATGTATACCTAAACAAGAACAGAGATTGCGAGATCATTTCTTTAATTTGAATTTAGCTGTGTAAATGAGCTTAGCCGTGACATTTTAACAAATGGAAGTCTACATAAAAAACAGACATTGAAAACAAATATGATGATAAAACTTCGTCTGTTACCATATTATTATTATGTATAGATATATCAACGTGTGCCTCACAGCTGCAAAACACATGTTACGGCGTGATTATTAAATTACGAGGTAATAGTGTTGTAGATGGTGTTTTTGACATGGCTAATTTCCTCACTTGCGCCTGCTTCTGTTTATTGTGCTTGCCCTTTCAGAAAGAAGTACATGTTTATTTTATATATGTTGTTATATCATATCCTAAACAATAGCACACATTCATAGTATATGTCTTACTCACAAATATCTTATCACGTTTAACCATGTATCAATCAACCAATATATATATATATATATAGTGGGGTGTCTGTATAAGACCTAGCTATGTGGTGACGATATAAAACCTTGTTGTGGGGGGGTGTATATATGATATATAACGCCCCGCACATTGAGTAAGAAAGAGAAAGGATCAGATTAGTATGATGTACTATGTGTTTAGTTTAATCTTCAATTTATTATTATTGAACTTAATATTTAATCATCGTCATTCGTTCGTTGATAATAATATTATTATGAATAATTAAAATACATGTAGTATGGATCACACTCTGAGATTTACTATTTTCTGTGTTATGCCTTATTTAATTACTTATCTTTTATATGCCTTATTTATTTATTTCCCCTGTGCATATGCATTTGTATTTGCTGTTTGCTGCTGTTTTATAATGTAAATCTTCAGAAAATGGAGGTAATAAAGATATATATATATAGATAATAATAATAATAAATAGATTTTAACTATTATCATAAGGTTCATTAGTTATAATACTCAAACTTATAATAATAATAATAACATTTTTAGTACGTTGTTGTTTGTATCATATATTTCGAAATACTGTATTTTCAATATTTTATGAACGTATTATTTGATAAAACTACTGCTACTCCTGATACTACTACTAATAACAAGAGTATTAAAACTGATTTAATACTGTTAATAATAATAATAATACAAATAATAATAATAATATTAATACTTATAATAATAATAATAATAATAATAATAATTTCAATTATTATTAGTATTATATGTTACTATTATTATTAGTAGTAGTAGTATTATAGTGATCAATTGTTTTATTATTTTAATAAATAATAATAATGATAATAATAATAATTATTATTATTATTATCATTATTATTATTATTATTATTATTAGTTGTAGTAGTAGAAGTAGTAGTAGTAGTAGTAGTAATAGTAGTAGAAGTAGAAATAGTAGTAGTATATATATTTTATTTTATTTTTTTTAATTATAATGATAATAATAATAATAATAATAATGACGATCATGATGATGAGGATGAATAATTGGTAACCGGGTAAGAAGTATTATTACTGCTGGAAGTTTTAGTTGTTGTGTGTGGCACATCGTCGAATACCCACCTGTGAAATGCCGTTGCACTCTATAATAATGATGACAGACAGACAATTTTATTGGCGAATACAATCAGTACATAGCCATATAAATATAGTACATATTTCAATGAAATAGCATGTCAAGGGAATGTGATTGATAAAATTTAGTTTACTTTTGGAGAATGTTCTTAAATATTCGATGTGTGTTTAATATTTACTACTGATAAATAGACATTTAAGCATTCCTTTAAAAGATACAAACAACAACGACAAACTTAGCATTCAATACATGTCATTGATTTGACAATATTCGTGGCATTCAATAACAGCAATTATATTTAAAACGAAGAAAAACACATTTGTAACTTGGCGCTTAACATTAACATCCAGCAAAAAGTGATGTTACATATTAATTAAGTCGATCCTATGTTTATTTGCGAAATAGATATATTTAGATAAACCTATTAGTTCAGATTTATTTGTGGTTTTAATAAGCTGAATGAATTTGAACATACTCGGTCTATTATAATAATACCTTTTCAAAAAGCGGTGGCGTAATTCTGTATAACAATTACAAATAATGATAAAATGGAATTCATCCTCAATATCGTGACTGTTGCACAGTAAGCATGTCCTCTCCTCTCTCGGAAGTCTATCCGAACCATATCGACCCGTTTCTATCCTTAAACCATGCGATGATAATCGAAGGCGAGACAAAGCGCGGCGGTAAGTCTTACTAAACAGTTTATCAAGATAAAGTGCTGGTTCAAACGAATTTGTTAAATGTATGTATAGATGGTTTAATAAAGCACTAGAATCGATGTCGGTTCTAAGTTTCTGTAAAAAAACAATCAATCATTCTACGTTTAAATATTTGCACAAATTCGTTTAGGCTATATTTAAAAGGATTTGCCCAAACGTCGCTAAAACCATACTCATTTAAAAGAGTGTGCACCCTCGAGGCCCATGACTTGTATCCTTTCTCGTATAAATCTAGTGATGTATAATATGCTGTTTTAATAACAACATTTTCTGAATACAAAATATGTAACCAGAATTTTATTATTTGGACATATTGTTGAATATATATAGGATACCGTCCTAGTTCTGAATAAACAGCTGCAGTACAAGTGCTTTGTTTAACACCTAATACTGATTTGCAATATTTCAAGTGTACCCGTTCGATATCATTCGATTTACCAAAACCCCAAACCGCACAAGAGTAATTTAATGTCGCAGTTACAAAGGCGTCAAATAACTGCAAAGCAATACGAGGAGTGACGTCATATTTATTTACATTTAATAACAAAACGTTTTGTGCCTTTATTGCCTTTCCGATAACCTGCTGACTATTTTGCTGAAAACCTCCTGTGTAATTAAATACTACTCCGAGATAATTGAAATTATCAACATTTTGTAATTCTATATTATTGTAAGACCATTTTTCGGTATTTTTTATTTGGCCACGTTTTCTAAAGACCATAGTTTTTGTTTTCTCGGTGTTTACTTCTAAACCCCATTTTTCACAATAAGTAAATAAATTTTTCAGACTTGTTTGTAACTCCTCAACTGAATTTCCGATCAAGACCATGTCATCGGCAAAGAGTAAAATGACTAATGACAAATCAAACAAGTTAATACCGAAATCGCCTTCCATATCATGTTTAATATTCGATTCAATGTCTTTTAAAAATAATGCGAACAGGATCGGTGAATTGTTTTGCCCTTGTCTTAAACCGACGGATATATCAAAGAAATCCGAAAACGTATTACAATGTTTTATGCAAGATTTAACTGTGGAATACATGTGTTTGAAAATTGACAGAAGTTTACCATCTAAACCCATATTGAAAAGTTTAAACCATAAAGCATTACGGTAAACAGAATCAAATGCTTTCTTTAGATATATATATGCGCAATACAGGCGTGAATTTTTTGATAGTATATATTCAACTAAATAATGTAATGTAAAAATGGCGTCGACAGTGCTTACTCCGGGCCGAAAACCAAACTGTGCATCAATATGTATTTTATTTTCTTCGGCCCATTTTTCGGCTCGCTTTGTAAGTACGCTGGTAAATAGTTTACCAAAGTTGCTAAGGAGAGTTATCCCCCTATAATTGTTAGGGTTATTTTTGTCCCCTTTCTTATGTAATGGCACGATATAACCATAAGACCAAGCTTTCGGAAAATGACCAGAATCAAATATCTTGTTAAAGCAATCCGTAATATGACCTATCAATATATCCGACGTCTCGATAATAAATTCATTCAATAAATTATCAACTGGACATGGAGATTTGTTACGTCTTCAACGTTTAATTGCCCTCAAAACTTCGTCCGTCGTAATAGGAACATTTAAGGATAGAAAAGTTGGGTTATTTATGTTGAGATCATTGGCATCGTTAAAACTTTCGACATCGTCTAAACGTGTAGCCTTTACATCATTAAATAAATTTGAAAAATGATGTATACGTAATCAGTCAGCATTGGGTTGCCGAGAATGGGATTTCTGGACCTGTGCGTGTGGGAGTTATCCAATAACACATATCCTTACAGTATGCATTTAATAGAATAAATGTCGGCAATTGACAGAAGTAAAGAAGAACATTTTATCAAAGTATATAACTCGGACACTTTAACCTGACACCCATGAACTACATGTACATGTATATTAGCACACGTTACACGCTCGACTTGTTTCCTATATTTATACTCGGTTTTGAAGTATTAACGTAAGGCTTTTTATTTCAGGAACTAAAATTTCACAATGTTGTTTTTTATACTTTAGTTTGGTTTCTAGTTATACGGTTTCCTTACAATGGTTATTAGTTAATGGAATTTCTCACCCATCATTTTATGGTGATGGTTTACATAGGTTGCCAAAGAATTAATTGGCAAAATTTGATGCTAAAATGTAATTTATAAAATGATAAAGTCTTACGTATTAAAGGGGTATCATTTGTCTATACTCAGAAACACCTGCCTGCTAGTATTTAATGGATAATTTGTTAACCTTAAATAATTACATTTGTAATATATTATAGTTTGTTAAACAGCTTTAAATATATATTATATGTCAATTCCATTTGGATAGTAACAGCTTTAAAACATTGGCGCACAGCGCGTTATAATTGTTTTACTGCTTACTGTATTCGACACATGAACATTAAACATTTAATTTAATATTTTATTCACGTTTTGTATAACTTCATTCTATTTGCACTTATTTTAATACTTATTTTCATTGAATATTAAACTATTGATTTCAATAATTTCAATTACAAAAGTTTAGCATATACAACCAAGCTATGTAATCTGGCCTTTTACACCACATATTACGGATTTTCCTGTAATGCACGGCTATGATTTGTAATATGTACTCTATGATGCTAGGTCTTGAAATTTTGTGAACAAACAGGGATTTAGCTGACACTTTATTAACTTCATTTAATCGTGCCACAGAAAGGTGCAGTTCTGTTGCTCTGGTGAACATTAAACCATCCAGTAATTAAACTGTAATTCAATTCCCTTTTATTACTATTTAATTTTAATCGCAATGCAACGAGGATACATTTTATTTACAAGTGTGTGTATTGTTATGTTTTGTGTTGTACTGTGAGTATTGTCCTGTATTGTATAAACAATTAGTCACTAGTTTTAAATAAAGATCAGCGGATGTTAATAAGGGTTTCTCTCCTGGTGATGTCACTAGATATTTATTATTCTTATATTTGATGGTGCACGTGTTTCACACGTTTAATGGAAGAGTAACTGTATTTTCAATGAGCTACTATTTCATCAATTCAACTCGACTGCAGTACGAAAAGTAATGCATTTCTTATTAAGTAACGATTTGGTAATATATGCATGCATAAAAGTCATTGTCAGGTTAATGTGTCCGAGCTATACCTTGCAAATAAAAGAAAAGACAGCGACTTGTAAATTATTTATTTCTTACAAAACCAATGTTTTTCATAGTTTTCAAACCATTATTGACAAAGTTAATATATCGCATGCTTGGTCTGTGTTGTAATATTATTTCAAAATTTAATGTTCATGAATGTTTTCAACAATATTTTAAAATAATCAACAACCTACAGATAAACAGACATTGCATTTGTTGAACGCATTTGCTATTAAAATTTCCAGAGTCAATGTCCAAGGGTTACAAGTTTGAAAAATTATTTTCAATAAATTCATAACGCGCATAATAATTATTGCACAGTTTCGAAAATCAAATTAAAATGCTCTTAAAACAACACAAATAACTAAAATCAATAGTCACTGAGTTGTGAATGTAATTATGATTGCGAATGCATTCAACATACACATGTTTTTCTTGAATAAGACACATTATTTTTAATTGTAAATTCAAACATTTTAACATGAAACAATCACAAGCAACAATATCTACTCACACAATGAGACAACTATTTTATGCACGCATACTCGTTAATTTAATAAATAAAAGAGTCAATAAAAAATAAATCCGGCTATTTTGGTGCACTATATCGATATTAAATACTCAACAATGTCTACTACCTGTATTTCACAAAACATACCATGTAGTTTTGTGCTACATATGGATTAACGTACAATCTTTCAAAGCGACAACATAACCATGTGTGGTGCATAACTAAAAAATAATAATGTATATAATATATTAACCATTATTCCATACAATGATCAGCTGTTTTTGGCTTACTTTTGTTAGTATAATATATATTCCACATTCATAAGTAGACGATTATGGAAAAGACAATATCGGTTTCATTATAAAGTTAAAGACAGTCTAAAAACTCTAGACTTATACGTAATTAATGTATATATCTCGTATCAACGATCAAAACGTTAAGAAATTCATATATTTTTGACACACTATGGCTTTGATTCTTTATTAAACTATAAATAGATCTTTAAGACTAAACAATTTAGATATTGATAATACAGACATCAATCATACATTCGTACAGACATAAATGCATACCTTATATGTTTAGTTCCTTTTAACATTTATCATAGTAATAATACGGTGCATTACAATTAAATCAACGAAATAAAACCATCAGTAAACGAACATTACACACACAATGACGAGTGCTGTAAGTACTTTAAGTCCGTAACGAATGCATTTACTACATGTTGTATGTATTGACGTTTGAACTATTTTACATATACTGCAGTGAACAAGATTAAACGAATGCTTATACAGTATTTATGACCAGGCACGGATGTTGTCTTAGAATATGCATTGCACAGTGTTTCTTGATTTGTAAACTAGTATTTTTTTAGTTTTCCTGTAATAATATTATGCATTTTGGTGCGGATCTGAGCTTCAGTACGCTCAGGTAACTTCTTAGACAATTCGCTTACAACTGTCCCTGTGGGCATTGTTTTATTACGAATGTTTTCTTGGAAAGTTTCTCTGAACAATCTGTTCTATTCATCTGTCCACCGCATTCTCTTTATTTTAGGTATATTATTGGGACCTGAAACAAACATTACATATACATGTAATTGTCTGCATGAATATTTCAAGCCGCCGTAAAAAATAAATATGTCAACACAAATTAACTGGGTTTAATATCTACCAATGGAAAGGATTTGATAAATATGTTTAAAGCCTGTTTTTGATCCATTATATAATTGCATGTACTCTTGGTCACTTTAAGTGACATAACACACATTGTTCTCTTGGATAAATAC
The DNA here is from genome assembly GCA_027627225.1 of Congeria kusceri. Lineage (NCBI taxonomy): Eukaryota > Metazoa > Mollusca > Bivalvia > Myida > Dreissenidae > Congeria > Congeria kusceri. The sequence continues at coordinate 31,763,115 of CM051039.1, read as the reverse complement.
GGTTGATACTAAATAAATTAAATTTAAATAGCACATACATTTCACAATGTTCTTTTTAAGCAATTACATTATATTTCCCAATTAAAAGATATTATGATTACATAAATTCTACATATTATACTATAAATATACAAATATACATATATAATAGAAAAAAATGGGCATTTTACTTTCGTTTAAATATTTAACTTTGTTAATTAATTTTGTCTACCTGATTTTCGTTTTGTTCCGTGTTCCTCACTATTAACCACCTTGCCTTTAGGGTCATGTTCAATCAGGCTAACATTTGTCTCTGCAACATAAAAGTTACATTAAAATTAAGCAACAAAAACTACATGAAATTAAAATACGTTTCTTCTTTTAAACCATTTACTTATTGTCACATGTGTGTATACTCTTTGTGTTTGAACTGTAAGTAACAGGCAGATAAGATAATTTCATTTTTATTACGAACTGCAACAGCTAGCCTAAGGTTAAATTTATATTATTTTATAGGTTAAAATATTTTTTTTAATGTTTCAATGAATCCTATAGATTTAAATCGTGACTCTATATAATTTCTTAAGCCACTGTACCACATGTGAAAACGTAAATAATGTACTATTATTATATCTGTACTGTATCCGAAATTAATTTACTGCCATGTTTACATTGAAAATTAAAATAATGAGCAACAATGTTGTAACAAATGTTAACTGCTTCAAATCCTAATGCTAGATCAAGAATAAAAATCTCGATTTCTCTCATTTATTAATTGTAGTTGAACAGTGAATAATCATCAACACATAATCTGAATTTAACACACCTGAACGAGGTTTTGGGACGGCACATTGTATATCGGCTACTTCTTCATCACCTGCAAACATTACGTACGTATAAAATAACTTATTCCGTTAGTTTTACGCATAATAAAATTTCAGACTTTCAAATCGCATATCAACAAAGGACTAACAATGTGTTAAATGTTTGTCTCAAATATCAGATGCTTAGTTGAAATAGCTAAAAAATCAATATTTAATGCTTACCTGAATTATCGTTCACCATTTGTTGAACTGACCAAGCATCGTCGTACTCAACTGGCTCGGGTATGTCTATGTGAAAGAAAAAAAAAAAATTATGCAAATATCTATTAAGACAGTGTATCTATTAAGACTGCGATGTGCCGAATTTTTCAATTGTTAAAATGTTTTTAATGTACTATTTTCTTCCATTTTAATAGTTACAATTTAGGCATATCAATAATATGTAAACCTGGCAGAAATCACGTTATTATACACAATAATCGTCACGTACCTTCAATAGAAATGGCATCTAGTCTTTTGCCTTGGAATTTATTTAAGTGCCCATTCTCCATGGCAATCAATACCCTTGCCACCTTTTGTTTTTTCTAACAACGAACTTTGAAGTCTATATACATCGGTGTGAACATTCAGGTTGTGTCCCATATGGTCAGCGACCATTTTCAGCTCCGACTCGGTCATATCGAGGATCTGTTTTAAAAAAGCGGTTATTTATTTGCTGCTATTCTAATTGAATAAATATTACAGCATTCTGTCACCCATCAAAATTAATTCATTAAATTGGTATATATATTCATAAATAAACGTAGTTAAAAACATAATTGCACGTGCAGAATCTAAATTATACAACTGTATGACTTCAAAAAACAACAACAACATTTTAGCTTAATACTAGTAACAATGATACTATTGACTAACTATCGTATATTTATTGCGCTGCATTATTATGAATTTAAAAGGAAATTCAACTATAACTGAATTCTAATATTAACAATTGAAAATATGAAATATTGTTAACATTTCAAAAAGTGTACCTGTGATGTTGTTGCTAGGTATTTACGTAACGTACGTGACCGAATACGGTTTGGTTCTTTCAGACCAGGACACAGACTTGTTACTATTCTCATCGCTTCGCATCCGTCTAATGGTGTCTTATCACTCTTTCTGAAACACGCAATAATATGTTAATGACGAAGAAAATCTTTGTTAGACTGACAAGATACAATAAAAAGAACTATTGTTATGTTCATAAACTGTTAACCAGATAATGAGGTACCTACACGCGATTATTGCCACAATTATTAAATAGAGTTAACTTGGATTTAATAAATGCATTTATTATTGTTTTTCGACAAACTTGCACCTGATTTCACGTTTTATTACCATGACTGACAAGTGCGCGTATGTGACAGTGAACAATTACGATTTAAAATTATTGCAATTATGTCACACTGAGACACATTCCAAATCTACCTCTTTTATAAGCAGCCATTTTTGTATTAAATAAAGATAAAGAACCCTTTAACATACTCATCACGAAACCATGAACTATAGTAAATACCTGCAAAAAATGAAAGGGCTAGCGCCGTGTCTTCTTCGCAAAAGGTAGTCAAGGGCCTGAATCATATCTGGGGTCAAAATAATGTATACTTTGCGGAGACCTCTGGTTGATTTTCCACGAACTTCCACCACTTTCATTCTGGAATACAACATTGGTATTGTTGTATCATGTTTAGTAATACAAACACCAAATACATAAAAATACTAACTTGTTTTCGATTTTTATGCTACTTGTTAAGAAAATATTATTGTTAAGATAATATATAAGTATAAAATAGTTTGCATATAATTAAATATCGTGCGATGTTATATAATATATTTGCAATAATATTACTTGGCAATTAATAGCCCCGAATAACTGAAATGATTATTAAAAAATCAGACGGACACATAGGCACACGGCAACAACTTAAAAGCACAAAGTACCTACCTTTTTGAAAGAATGCGTTCAGATATATTAAGGGCGCTGTATATCTCTGTGTCAACTTCATCTGTTGGTGTACTTGCAAGAAGTCGGACACTTTCAATTCTGCGACCTCGGCAATCCGCCGTTTGTTGAATAATGCTATGCGGACAAGCGTGATGTGCGCTGTCCTTTCCCATGCCTTTCGGTCAGGGTGATCATTTGTCAGACCTGTTTTCATTTCCTGACATAGCCATTCTGTTAGGGACTTTAAGTCTTCCGACAGAGGCATTCTTGTAGGCTGATTGATATGCCGCAGCTTTTGACGTCGCTTTGCCACAGATGATATTCTGTTATTCCAATGAGCTTGGTACAGCTCTTGAAACTCTCGCGCATCATTTGCTTCATCTTTTTGGCCATTTTGTATGCACAAACTTATCTTTAATAATGCAAGATGTTTAATGTAATGCCCTAACACCAAGGCTATTTGTGGAGAGTCGCTGTTTTGTGAAATGGTGATGGTCGCGTTCACAACTTGGTTAAATTTCTGGCCAGTGATAAATTGTACCAGTGGCAAAGAATTGTTGCCCTGAATATGCAATTCTTTCAAAAGTCTCCCGACCGTCCTTACTTTTGTTCTTACATTGTCTATATCTTTTACCCTTTGTTGGTGTCTGCCCCAAGGCGACATAACATGGATTTACCAAATTCACGAATCAGCAAATCGTGTTTGCATAATGCGGGAATTCCCGGATTTGCGGATGTCTCTTTCATGCCATTGAGTAAGTCCTCAATTGCAGATTCCTCTTCGCAAATTTGTGGAACGAATGGCAAAAGAAGGACACGTGAATCTCGGATGAAGTTTGCAGAGGGTTGTAGTTCGTTTGGTTTTAATACACAAGTCTTCATGTGAAGCCAAAGGGAGCTATCCAAGAAGAAGCCTCGGCAATACTGACAGGGCAAATATCGATCAGCCGTGTACGTGACATTTGTTTTATTTCCTGGACGACGGGATACGATCAGCTCCCCAGCTGCATGCTCGATAACCTGTAACCAAAAGCACGTTTATGTGACATAAATCCCTTTTCCAAATGATACGCACATGTTATTTATATAAAACGTACATTCTATAAAATGGTTTCAATTCTACATACAAACTGTTTAAACTGTTATCATATTTTTTTAACAATTATCCTACAGAATTCAACATCCATTTTGTGTAGATATATTTATATAAAAAGTGCGAAGTCAGCTATTTGGTAATAAGAGAACCACTTACCATCGCATTGTGCTGGAAATTCCCCTTGTTTTCCAATTCCAAGAACTTGCGTTTTAGTTCTACTGACCCTTTGGGACTAATTAGTGCTGACTTAACTTCCGGTTCGTTGTAGTGGATATTAGCATAGTGTGTTGATATTTTGGAAGTAAATATACGCTTGCAGAAGAAGCAACAATTTTTCTTTCTATAGTCTCGTTTTCCATCTGCTTTCTCATTATACACAGGAACATTTACTGAAAATGACAATTACACTGACGAGTACACATTTATATAGAGAGTGTAAAGTTTGCGAAACACACGTTTTAAGTTCTTTATGCACAATATTAAAATTACTTCAAATCAGTAACTAAATGTCAAACAAATACATTACATTGTAACGTACCATGTGGAAAATACAAAGTAACACTAATTTTAGCCAGAGTGTTTAGGTTTTTTATACACAATTAAGCATGAGGCGACCTCATATTTAAATATATATTATATCTATATATTTATTTATCAACACTCAGCTCATCTAATTCTAATACAAAGTCAGTAATTAAATACGAGTATTAAACAAATACATTACACGGTAACGTCCCAAATCAACACTATAATTTAATTAATTGATATAAATGTTACCATTTGCCATTTGCTTTCGCAATGCCCCTGTGATATTTAATTCATCAGTTTGTTTTTTGTCTTTATCATCATCCGAATAATCGTCGCTGTGACATCTTTTATCACTGGTTCTTTCATCTATTGTTTGAAGTGAATTATCACAAAATAGTTTTTTTTCAATTACGCAATCAATTCAGAACACCGTGTTTAAAAAGGTGAAAATTTAAGTAATTGAGTCATTCTTATTTGCAAACATATTGATACAAATATAATAGTATTTATGCACTTGGCGATACAGAACAGAACAGAACAGAACACGACATTTATTTCACCCAAGTATACAGCACATACAATAAGGGCAATATAACAAAGCAAAATATTTAGTAAATTATTAACTTCCGATAATTTTAACGTTCGACAAAATATAATAAACGATATACGGGGGGTACTTCCAATGATAGGATATATACAAGGATAATAATAATAATAATAATAATAATAATAATAATAATAATAATAATAATAATAATAATAATAATAATAATAATAATAATAGTAATAATAATAATCATCATCAATCATCATCATGATCATAGTCATAATCATAATCATAATCGTAGTCATAATCATAATCATCATCGTAATCATAATCATAATCATCATCGTAATCATAATCATCATGTAATCAACGTCATTATCATAGCTATAAAGAAACAAATAATAATACAATTCGATATGAGCAATTTTTAGCCAGCACTGTAAGAATACTTTTTTAGTGGTTTGTGACCTTAGTTGTGCGGCGCTTTCTTTCCTTTAGCGCGCGGCGTTATAGATTGGAAATGAAACACACACACACACACACAACACGTGTATTACAAGTTTTACATTTGCTTCAAAAAATTAATTAGTTCATTTTACTTAAATCAAGGGGAAGAGACAGTGTGCATTAGCCTTAATACATTGGAGCTATCTTCGTAGCGGTTTCAAACAATGAGAGCTATTTTAATCGTAGTTTACGCTTGAGTGCACCAGCACACGAGGGCGATATGTTGACAACAAAGGCAACATGCGTCCAAATAGACGGCCTATATGTACATAATCGAAGAAATAAAACGTCAATTGAATCTTACTAATTGAATCTTACTAAACGATTAAACATTGTCCATATCGGATCTCGAAGTACAATGTACCTGAATCAGAAGGTATGTAGTCTGAGTCTGCGTCGTCATCAACGGCGTTGTCTATACTATCTTCATGTTCTTCATCTTTGCAGTATTGTTTACTCTTGCTTTCTGCACGTGTAATCTCACCTAGAAATGAAAATATGATAAGTCGAAACTAATGAACGTGTTTATTTATACACTAATCGACATACATGTAAGCTTTTTAAATAAATTTAATGGGAAAGTTCATCAATGAGAGCCATTTTGAACCAGTTATCAAATATTAATATAATATCAGACTTTGTACAAAACTTTTTGTAAAAGAAGTCAATGCTGAATTTGTATATTGGATTCAATACATTTTTTATTGTAAAAAATAATATGTTGAGACGAACCTATTTGCAAAAATCTTACAATGGAAAACTAACCTTTGTCTCTTGCTGGCATAAGCCTATCAGATATTCGAACATCGCTTCCGTCTTTTCCTTCATTCACTGACCTTACCGCTCGATCATTCTTGCTGCTGTAAGCTTTACCTGTGTTTAGTATTGAAAGGGTCGTTATATATATGCCAACTTATTAATGAATGCATTTAACTTTGAAGGTATTTCATTATTTGCAAACAGTCAACCATTTAGTAATGATGTTACTAGTATCAGATATTCGAAAAGTATTACACTTTGGTTATACGGTAATGCCATGGAATCAGAAGTATAAGTTATCGAAGCAAAATTTTCATTTTGATTATATGTGCATTTTGAGTGTTACTCACAATAGCTATTGGCTGTCGTCATTTCTGATGCAATCACTTCGCCTGTAGTGTATATGGTTTCCGAAACTCCATCATCTTCTAATGCAACGCCACTTATTTCATCACACTTTGTTCCTATTAACATTCAATATACATTTTTAATAAGGGCACACGATACATGTGTGTATGTGTGTGTGCTCGCGCACGCGTGCATGTGTGCGTGCGGGCGCGCGCGCTTGCGTGCGAGCGAGCGTGCATGCGTGCGTGTGTGTGTGCGTGTGTATGTGTGTGTGCGTGCGTGTTTGCGAATATCTATGACGCTGCGTCAGGTATAAACATAAACTTTAAAAACGCAATACAATATGTTCTATTAGCTTATGTAACCAATAATCTTTTAATTGGAATAAAACTGTATCGGTATTATAAGAAAACAACCTGTTCTTAGTAACATTAATAAAACGCATATATGTGCTTTTTTTTTTTAATATATCTATTTTTCCCGGACGTTGACGCTTATGCTTAAAACGGACGTCTTCGCCATTGAAGAAAGGAAAAGAAGGTTATTGTAAACACGTTTACGCAGAAGACTGACGCGCAGACATACATAAACATTATATAGATTATTTAACAAATAGTTATCTCACCTACTTCGAATACAAATACTAAGTAATTAAACATTAAACAAATACATTGAATAGTAACAGCTCATGTCGCAAGATACAAATTAACACTATAATTTAATTAATTGAAATACATGTTACCATTTGCCATTTGCTTTCGCAGTGCCCCTGTGATATTTATTGCATCAGTTTGTTTGTCGTCTTCATCATCATCCGGATAATCGTCGCTGTGACAGCTTTCATCAATTTGTCTGTTATCTATGGGTTGAAATAAATTATCACATAAAAGATCTTTTTTTTTAATTACGCGATAATAACACAATGTTAAAAAAGATAATTTTTAGAGTCATTCTTATTGGCAAACAAATTGATATAAATATAATATTTATGCAAACGTGTCAAACAGACAGCATTTATATATGTAATCGAAGACACGTTA